>JASDDO010000028.1:181514956-182035339 GCA_030015575.1 Agapanthus africanus | reverse complement strand
TCTTCTGAGAGTATCGCATGTAAGGTCTAGGGGGTGGAAAACGTCAGACCCCTAATACCAGACATGTCAAGTCGATGTGGCTTAAGACCCATCCGAGAATCTACTGGTCCAACCACCAGTAATTCTCAATCCGCTCTGGCCAGAGACTTATGGTGTTGACCAACCGATCACGACGCGACATCGACTCCCTATACCGGGAGAGACGAATCCCCAACAGTCGCTCACTGTCTCCATGTGGCTCGGGACTGTACCCAACTAAAACCTATTTGCACGACTCAGTAGAGCCGTGGTAGGGTAGTAATCAAGCACAGTGGGAACTCACACGAGACAAATGACGACCTCAGGTCGACAGACTATCTGCACTCATGTCACCAGAGAACTGCTATCTGACGCTAGGTATAATACCATCTAGCCAGTTCTTGGCGAGTAATGTCCGGTGTATTCACACCCAGTGAGCACATGTATACAATCTTAGGTGCACCTCACCAATGGCTGCGGGGACCAATCCATCGCCCCTCGTCAGGGTCTAGATATGTATACACTAGTCTACTCTGGAGTATCGATGCCCAGTCTCGATACTCCCTACGACTAGGGACACTTTAAGGATGTGTCTATCGACTACCCAGCTCCCACAAGTATGATTGTCATCACAATGCTGGTAGTCAGGCAAAGATCATACGGGCTTTATCAACATGTATATAAGATTATGAAATACAAAGTAAATCACATCACATGTTAAGATAAAAACAAACCAAATAGCATACTATCATATCGAGCAAGATTAAACTGTACATACATATCCCAAGCATTCTATACAATGAAAGCCTCTAAGGCATATATATCCAACATTGAAGATGTGTGTGTGCAAAGCACGAATCCAATTGGATCTAATCCGACCGTCCCCCCGCCGGCCCAAACATCATTTCCGCCGGTCGATCTTGGCCTTCTGGCCTCGAGATTCGTGCCATCTGATAAATCCTGTATTTACATCATGTTCCACATGTTTGATTTTTTTTGAACTTTTCATTTCCCCGTGTATTACACGTGTAATCTTTTGGGCTTCCAAAAAGTTAAAAAGAAAAATCAGAAAAAAAATTATGTCTAACAGGAATCGAACACACAGGCTACGTCATAGCAGTGTAAAGGTTTTACCAATGAGCTACAAGTGGCTTCTTGTTTTTATTTAGCAAAAGTGACTTATAACTCATACACAAGTTGTCAAACTCTTTTCTATATAGTAACAGAAGAATTTCCATACAGAGATTTCAGAGTCGTTACACATTTGATCAATATTATATGCATGTTTTATGATAATCTATGGTATTGTTTATGTGGTTTTCTCGCTTATCATGGTATAACATATTAGGGTTTATGACGTTGATCAATAGACGTGTCAATATTCGTTTTTTATACAAATAAGATACTACGTTTATTTCTAGGACTTTTACTAGTTGCAACCTTTAAATGCTTATATCTTGTGGTTCCGAAAAACAAATGAACTGTTCCTTCTTTTGAAAAAAAAAATAGAGAAAAGAGTTTCCTGCAACTTTCATATTTTAATTTTTGACTAATTCTGAATCTTGGTCGTAGTTTTACGCAGTTTAGTTTTGTTGTGCAAATCTGGACTGTTGCTGAATTTCGACGATAGTACTCCACTCAAATAATTTTATAAAATTCATAAGAACATATTTTGTAAATTCGCCTTTTGAGAATTATAGTAAATTCATGCCTTAATCTCTGTAAATTTAATTAGGACTAAATTGCTTTGTTTGAGCCATGACTTAGTGGTTACCGTTTTCGTCATGGTTGTTGTTTTTCTGAAAACTGCAGTAGAACTTGTCGCTTGAAGTGTTATAAGTCCCATCTCGGGACTCCAAACTGAGCAAACCCTTAGGTATTTCATAAGTACTCTAAGTGACGCACCTTTCCCAAGTATATATCGACCTGAAATTCTACACGTAAACATCCCAAAACTGTACTTTAACATCAGTATTGTTTTCTGAAACTGTAGCTGAAACATATGCGCAACCTGAATTAAAATCTTCATAACTCGAGTTCCCGATACCCGAATTGGGAAATTATTTTTGTAGAATCTCCGTAACAAAAAACCCTAAATTTCTTGTTTATATTTGGAAGCCTGAATGTGACATTTGATATGCCTTATTTGCAATTTAATTTCATGGAATTACTATTTTTATTTTGAATGATATCATGCTTTAATGTACGGTCAAGTATTTAACCGGAAATTTGCAAGGGGACTTAATGATCATTGTAATTGCATGGTTTATGAAAAGAATGGCTCATTGTTAATAGTTCACCTTCTAATGTATACTCTTGCAAGTCCAATGATGTCGATTAAGTGTATGAACGTTAAACACGGGGGTTAGGATGGTTTGGCGAAGGTAGCGGTCATGGTTTCCAGAGTCCCTTTACATTGCTCCTGTGTTTCCGTGGGATTAACGGATTGCGATATATATATATATATATATATAGAGAGAGAGAGAGAGAGAGAGAGAGAGAGAGACATATATTCATGTTGTTCCATAGGACAAATGGAATACTCTTGAAATCTGGTTCAACACTGTCGCTAAACTAAGACGAACACTAGATATGTTATACCATGAGAACAGGGGACCTTTACATGCACACCCATTCATGTTCATGGATTATTGATTATATTCGTTTACTTATGATTGATAGACATTTCATTTATATATGTGTGCATGTTGTTACTATTCATGCTCTTGTTCGTTTTTATTCCTCATTTAAATCCATATTTATTTGAGAGACTTACATGAGTTCCAGCTTTATGACGGACATTTTTGTTTGATTGAAATGTTCGTCAGGGGTGGAAATTGAACAGGATTCTCAGGGCGGACGGAAGCTTTCCGCGGAAGACTTAGAGTTTTTCGCTAACCGGTCAGAATGATCATCAGTTTTTGATAGTCCGTTCACGCCTCGCAAGCACTCATTTATTTATTTGTTTTTATTAAACTTTCTTTTTCTTGCGAATAATGTCTTGCTTGTTTCAAGGCATTCTTTTGTACTTGATTTTGGATTATTATGGATTATTAGTGATGTTATTATATTGGACTATTTAGTTATTTATTATTTTTTATTTCGAAAAAGGTATTTGTTATTTCTTGTGATATTGGTGTTAGACGCCTAGATGTATATACGTTGCGGACCTTATCATCGACTCCGTTTCCGTATATTTTGGAAAGTGGGACGTGACAGTATCAAAAAGAGAAAAAGCTATGCGAAGTTAAAAACGAAAAGGTCGTTGATTGCTACTAACGAACTAACAAAACAAAAAAATCCGATCCGAGTAATTGAGACTCTGGGTGACTGAAACCTTTGGCAACACAAAAAAAAATCACGAAACTTTAAAAAACCCTTAAAAAATTTCTTCAAAATTCCAATATTTTGCACACTATAGCAAACGAAAATCGCAAAATTTTCAAAATTTTCTGTTTTTTTCCACAATATTGCATACGAAATTCATAAAATCTTCAGAAATCATAAGAAGTTTATGTTTTCTTCGGTTTTTAACAATTTTTTTGCTTACTATGCATTCAAAAATATTGAAATTTTCAAAAATCTCAATATTTTCTTCCGTCTTTTTCAGATAAGAAAATCGCAGAATTTTCTATTTTCTTTCTTTTTCTCAATATTATGCATGCTATAGGACAAGAAAATCGAGAAACAAAAATCAGTTTTTTCGATTTTTCAATATTTTTCACGCTATATAACAAACGAAAATCTCTAAATTTTGAAGAATCAAAATTTCCAATGCTCTTCAGTTTTAATATTTTGTTTGCTATAAAAAAAATAAAATCATGATATCTTCAAAAATCCCAAAATTGTTTGATCCCATTAATTTTTCAAACTTTTACATATCAAAGAATTCGAAAATCTTTAATTTTTAAAAATTAAAAAAATCAATTTCTTCAAGTTTTCAATATTGACCATGCTATATAGCAAAGGAGAAACACAACTTTTAAAAATTTCAATATTTTTTGTTTTATCAAATTTTCAATATTTTTCTTTCTATAGGTAAAGATTGTGAACTTTTCAAAAATATTTTTTCCATTTTTCAATATTTTATTTATGCATATGCAAATCACAAATTATAATTCAAAAAAAAATGTTTTCTTCTGAATTACAACGATTTTGTATGCTTAGGTTATAACAAATGAAATTTTCAAAAATATTAAAATTTTATATTTTCTTAGTGTGATATTATTTTGCTTGCTATATGAGCATAAAAATTGCAGAATTTTTAAAAATCCCAAATTTTTTTATTTTCTTCGATCTTTAACAATTTATTTAATATAACAAATGAAAATCGCAAAAGTTAAAAAAATCTCAAAAATAAATTTTCTTTTTTTTATTTCATTATTTTCTATGCCATAGAAAAATTATAGTTAAAAATATTAGAATTTTCTAATTTTTGGTTTTTCTATATTTTACCTGCTCATACTTTTGGAGAACTTCCGAGAATCAAGGAAACCAAAAACCATGTAAAGTAAAGAAAAGAAAAGGTCGTCGATTGCTACTAAGGGCCAACAAAAGAAAAGAATCCGATCTAAATGACCGAGACTTCGGATGACTAGGAACCACTGATAACCCAAGAATATCACGAAAAATGTTTAAAATAGCTCGCTACGGCTCGCTATTTTGCTATATGCAGCGTGGTTTAACTTGTTCTTTTAGTGGCGTCAGAGAAATAGACTAAATACAAAGTAGCTTTACATTTTTTTCCTGCAACTTACGTCACACTACACTACACGTACATTATTTGCCCATAAGATTTTTTTATTGAGGTTTTTTAATTAATTTGGATTTAAAATACCTAATTGACCTAGCAAACATGCTATTCTCCTATAATATTCCTGGTTATCAATCTTTAACAACCTAAAATTAAAAATATTTAATTTATCTTTTCAACTATTAAGTCTATTATTTCTAAATCCATTTGACTCAACTCTAACTTTCATATATAGTCAATTTAGATTTTTTATCTTTCTTAGAGGTATGTAATCCTAAACTATATGGAAAAATATTCTCATTGAAGTTGATACATCACATAGTAAATATCTTTCTCAAATAGTCAAACATTCACCAATTTTTCTGACGATGGGGCAACCACCATCTTCATCTTTATAATGCAAGTGTTGATACATCATATTTGATGTCAATCCAATATCTTTTCATCGTTGATGTAATGGGTGTAAAATTAACGGTTTTTTGATAGTATAACATTTTTACTATTTTTATATCACAAAATCAACGGTGAGAACGTATTGGAATAACATTAAATTTGGTGTATCCACATCTAGCACGATGAAGATGACGATGGTAGATACCGATCGACGAAAAAATCGGTGGAAGTATAACTTTTATCAACGCCATATGAGGAAACTACCTCCTGTGGCATCTGAGATTTCGTTTTCTTTATTGTGAAGAGAAAACGGAATCTCAGGTGCCACAGAGGTAGTTTTCTCGTATGGCATTGAAAAAAATCAAACTTCCACCAGTAAAACCTTAGTGAGAGAAATTCGATTTTCTAATATTTTGCATGCTGGCCCAGAGAAATCTTAAATTTTTAAATATTTTTCCTACAAAATCTAAGTAGCGAGGTGAAAAAAACAATTTTAAAGAAATGGACAGGTCTAAATTTTTCCACCACATAATGTACGGAATGAAAGCGTGATAAATATCACATAGGTAGCCAATAATTTTTTTTTTCATGACCCATACGTAGTAATAAGCTAAATAGGAGCTAGATAATAATTTTTCAACTAAAGTCCAAACTAGATAAAAGAATATTCCATGAAATTTTCTTTCATGTAGTTATATATAGATTATTTAGATAGATTGATTCTAATAATAGAATTGTTTTCAATCAAACCCAACAGCAATTCACCATAAAAATTCTTCAATATACCAAATTTATATAACCACTACATCAAAGAAAACACCGAACAGTATATACAGAGTATCAGTATTTTCTTAGCCATCACACTGCACACAATCAATATGACCTTGGCAAAACTATTAGAGATGCACACATTTTGTACAATAAGTTCACAAATAACATCATGCTAAATTACACTAAACTACCCTCAACTATAGCTATTTTTCAGTCAACCATCTTAAACTCTTTTAATTACATTTGAAGTGCTTCCATTGAGGGCATTTTTGTCAGACAAAAAACCTCTTCAAGGAACTATACTATAATAAAAGAACATTTTAAGGTAGTTCAGTGATAACAGCTATAGCCAAGGGCAGTCAAGGATGAACAATCAGACTAGTTTTAGAAAGTTTTCTGCCATAATTGTAATAAGCGAGTAAATCTTATTATGAAGCTGTGACAGAAACATGCTCAGTCTTGGTAAATACAAGTAGTTTTCAGCAATCATTTCCGAACTTTCAACCTGAGACTTCTCGTAAATCAGAGCGCTAACCTACCTACTCTAATTTTTCCTACCACATACACACGACATATACAGAGAACAAATATGAACACTCGACACAGCATATACACGTAAAATTATTTACACTCAAACATGCATGTACTCATTCACTCAGCAAACTTGCATGAAGAAAATGCACACAAACAACAAGGATTCGTTTGCTCAGTCTGTGACGAGAAGAAAATGGGACACAGTGACATTTATCGGAGTCATTAATATGAAACGGAAAGCCATCGATGCTGTAAGGCTTGAGTAGCAGTAGGCCGCCTCTTAGGGTTTATTTGGAGCAAAGTTCGCAAAAAGTCGAGAAATGCTGTATCATTAACTTGCAAGCGATTGGCCAAGGAAGACTTCTCAGGTATTAGATACTCTATTTGGTTTGTCTCCTGTGAAAAAGTTAAGACCACTTGTTAATTTTCTGGAAAAAAAAAATAAAAACGCATCTATGTTGATTAAGCACTAACCAATGAGATTTTGTATGACTACATAGCATGAATTTGGGTACAGATAAGGATTCACCAATTCCCAATTTTCCAAAAGTCAGGAATACACCAAGTTTCTGTCATTATATATATATATATATATATATATATATATATATATATATATATATATATAATTCGGGTACAGATAAGGATTCACCAATTCCCAATTTTCCAAAAGTCAGGAATACACCAAGTTTCTGTCATTATATATATATATATATATATATATATATATATATATATATCAAATGACAGAAACTTGGTGTATTCCTGACTTTTGGAAAATGGTGAATCCTTATTTGTGTCTGTGTGTGTGTGAGAGAGAGAGTACGACTATGCTCCTATCGAAATTGTTTGCACACACCTTAACATGGATCCAAAGGATAAAAAGATTTGTTTCCAAATCCTATCGATGGGAGCATATATATATATCCTAAGAGGTTTTTTCGTTAGGCGGCATAAAAAAACTACACCCTCCATTTTATTCGATGATCGACACCCATCATTATCTTTATCATGTAAGATGTGGATACACCAAATTTCATTAGATTCCACCACTTTTCACTGTTGAATTAGCAATGTAAAAAGTTCTATTGTCGGTAAACCGTTAATTTTGCACCTACTAAATCAACGGTGAAAAAATGATGGAATCACATGAAATTTGGTGTATCCACATGTTTCATGATAAAGTTGATGATGAAAGGTGCCGATCGTCGAAAAAATCGTGAAGGATGTATTTTTTTGACGCCATAGGAGGAAATTCCCCCTATGTCACCTTTCCTCCATTACTCATATATATATATATATATATAGAGAGAGAGAGAGAGAGAATAATGGAGGAAAGAGGCCATAGGAGGGAATTTCCTCATATGGCGTCGAAAAAGTACGCTCTCCGTCGTGTTTTCTGACGATCGGAATCTATCATCTTCATCGTTATCATCTAAGATGTGGGTACGCCAAATTTCATGTGATTCTACAACTTTTTCACTGTTGATTTAGCAATGTAAAAAGTTCTATTGTCGGTAAACCGTTAATTTTGAACCCACTGATTCAACGGTGAAAAAGTTGTAGAATCACATGAAATTTGGTATACCCGTATCTTAGATGATAGCGATGAAGATGATGGATGCCGTTCGTCGGAAAACACAATGGAGAGATTGCTTTTTCGACGCCATAGGAGAAAATTCCCTCCTATGCCATCTTTCCTTCATTACTCTCATATATATATATATATATATATATATATATATGAAAATGATGGAATCACATGAAATTTAGTGTATCCACGTGTTTCATGATAAAGATGATGATGAAAGGTGCCGATCGTCGAAAAAATCGTGAAGGATGTATTTCTTTTTTGACACCATAGGAGAAAATTCTATCCTATAGCACCTTTCCTCCATTACTCTCATATATATATATATATATATATATATATATATATATATATATATATATTGCGCTGATCAATTGAACCTGGTGCTCACATTTTATTAAATAAGGCCAACTTTTCTACACACCGTGTTTTACACTGATGGTCATTATGATCTATATGTTTTAGATTGCTCACGTATCAAATTTCGGTGGATTTGGAGGTCTCTAGCGCATCAATTAGGTGGCGTAAAAAATTAACGGTTCTTTGGTATGTGAAAAATGCGATCACTAGATAGGTATGAATCATATTATAGAGATCTCCAGATCTTGTGCAATTTGATACGTGAGCTATCTAAAACATATAGATCAAGATGACCAGTTTGGATCGGTGTAAAACACAAGGATTGTGTTTAAAAAAGTTGGCATCATTTTATAAAAAGAGTTGATCAACTCACTATATATATATATATATATATATATATATATATATATAGAGAGAGAGAGAGAGAGACTATGATCCTATCAGAAGGATTTGGAAACAAATCCTTCCCACTTTTTCATCTTTAGATTAACTTTGATATGTGTGCTAACAATTATGAATAAAAACTTTCATTTATTACCAAAAATAACATAATTGAATGCACAAATCACAAAATTAATCTAGTGGTAAAAAATGGGAGGGATTTGTTTCCAAATCCTTCCGATAGGATCTTAGTCGAACTATACACACCATCATAGTAAAATTAAGCTAAGAAAACAAATATATTTTTAGTGTTAAATGCTAATGCATAGACTTTTTGTGTCCTGGTCATTATACAACTGATACATCTAGAATATACCATAAAGTTTAGGATGCACCAAAAGAGTTCTATGATTATCGTCAACTAATCCAATATGGATACAGATACAGATACAGATGTGTTTTCTTGACGATGAATAAGTGCAACATACAAAGAGCTCAGTAAGTATTGTCAAAATCTGATAGGATACAAATATAATACGGATACATTTTCTTGATGACGAATACATGCATTATACACTGTAGAAATTTCAGTGAAGAAAAAAGCCTGGAAACATATATTGCCAAGGTATATAAATCTAATGGTCACCGGTCTATGTTAAAAGTGGTGCCAAAGACATGCATATTCTTTTAGTATCAGTGACTCTCTTCAAGAAAGATCAAGAATAGTCATTGACGTAATTTGAGGGATCAGGAGGGAAGCAAACAGTGAGGCACTATTCACCCCAAATAAATGGAATGAACTTGCTATATATGCATCCGGTTTTTCATATGTACCTAAAGGCTATCATAATTCTTCTCCCTCATTTTCCCAAACTACATGGTGTTGTCAGTGTTAGGACAGGCAGATGTAGTGAGCAGTTTGCCTACTCGTTTCCATCTGTAAGCAAGTCTTAAGACACATAGGAGTCTCACCCACATTCATCTCTCAGGCACACAGTAAGGATAAAATCCAAACATTATCCCACTCCATAACTCCAACAACCGATTTTGTAAGATTAAAGTTCGCGCTGTTAAGGTTAGACAATAAATGGTATAGAAAATACCAAGGAAGCTTGTAGTATCAAGAAACTATTCCAGTAAATCAAAGGCCCAGCTATTTGTAGGTATAGAACCCACAGTCATGTGGTTAATGAAAATTATGAACTAATACTGCAAGCGAACAAAATACATGATTTCTATGGAAGTTTCTGATGTTTGTTATTGGATAATCTCATCCAATCACTCGTGACAGCTTTGTTGCCGCAGAGGTTTATACAACAAATGTGATTGAGATAGAACTATTTGAACGATGTGAATCATAAATAACGAGGCTAAGAAATGAACCTCATTTTTGTGATAAAGATCATAATCATCTGTGAAGTACTTGTGCGTGTCTTGGCCCCTCAAAAGGATTTCCATGTCGATAGGACCAAGTATCCCAATCATATGAGCTAGCATCATCACCAGAGATTCATTTGGAAACAGCACCTGAAAATTTAAACAGAGACATCTACATGAGAAAAATAATAACTATAAAACAGCAAGCAATGCCCAAAATTTCCTTTTATGCCAAGTAAAAATATCAACAACAAAATCTTACATCACCAGTGCAGAGCTCAGCTAGGATGCAGCCAAGAGACCATATGTCAATTTTTTCATCATAAGGGAGACCGATAATAACTTCAGGAGCTCTATAAGAACGCGACTGTACATATAAGCATAAGTTGTCTGTTTGAAAGCAGCTGCTTCCTAGATCAATAATCTTGACTTCACATCTACTGTAGCTCTTGATGAGGATATTCTCTGGCTTCAAATCACAGTGAATGACTTTCAAACGATGCAGGTACTCCAAAGACTCTAAACACTGACGAGCTATAGCCTGGGCAAATGTGACCAAAAAGAAGCAATTAAAAATGTCATACCACCATGGATACAAGTATATTCCATTAATATCAATATGTTTGTGCTTTCTTGTTAGCATTAAATTATAGATTATTAAATGAAGAAACATAGGATTTTATATGAGCAACAGCTAACAGTACAGGTTATTTTTAACAATGTATCAATGTATATCATCATGTGTTTGTTACAAAACAAGCAGTACTAATAATCCAGTCGATGGCTCCCAGAATAGTAGTAATCCGAAAAACTACGAATTCAAAATCAAATCCAAAGGTGATGCCTCATTTTAGAAAAATAAATGCACTGTAGAAACCTTTTAAACTATATGCGACACACCAATACCAACATTTAAAACAGTTATCATGTCAGCACGGTGATTTTTCCCCTAATGTCTGGAGACAGAGTTAGGCTTACCTGTATTCTAGGCAATGTGAAATACACGTCACCACCAGAATCCTGATTGTACTTTTGAAATTCATAAAGGTTTGCTCGCAGCAACTCACAAACAATGAAAAGATGTTCCTGTAATATTTGCCAGTATATAATCAGCAATCTGAAAATGATTTCTTTGATTAATTTTGTTCGCATTGAAATAAATATTGTCAATAAATACCATCTTAAGAATTAGCACAAAGAACTATGAAAAAAGCTAGAAAGTAAAGTAGGATGTAAAGTGATATGCAACTCACTTAGCAATTACAGATCAGTAGTTTTCAGAGATAAACAGAGTAATAACTAAATAACAAACAACAGGGAAATAACTTAAAATATTCATGATGGCTCCTCGAGAAACTCCCAATATTAGGGGGACATGGATGCTTTTCCATAGCCCTTATACCTTGTTAAATCGGATGTTTGGTCCAGTTTAGAAGATTGCTCAGAAAGCCAAGATTAATTATATTATCGCAGAGCAGACCATTTGCATTCATCCTATGAGTTATAAGCCAAGTATAAGGTGCAAAAAGAAGTGGCTATAAGCATATACGAGAATATAGGACCCATAGCTAAAAAGAAGGATCATGGCAGGTAGAGATTTTAGTTATTGGGGCAGGAATGAATTTAAAAATTAAAATGAAGAATTTCTGCAAGAAAATATTGATCAGTTTGTGATAGACCAACACCTCCTACAAAAGACTGAGAAGAGAAATTTACCGGTGGGTGTAGCCATATTAATAGCAATTTGTTGGAAAAATAACGAAAGCAGCAATAAGAAGCAGCAATTTTGTGTAGTAGTATAAGTGGTCCCGGATCAAACAGCACCTTCAGAAGGTGCCCCTATGAAATTGGCTGACTGTTCAACAGCTAATTAGTAAAAGCTATAGCATTTTTTGGTGTCTTCCAAGCCATGGGTCAATATTAACAAGTTTTTAGAATTTATACACCATGAAATACGCTGCGTTGTTTTATCCTACTCTTAAGAGACATGGTTCCAGTATCTTGCACATCACTGTTGTTGTGTCTTCTAAAGAGCTTTTCACATGTCAATAACTTCACCTCTATATATGTAAATAAACTAGTAAAGTTTAGGCTTCTGCAAAACATCTTATTTCACTAAAACCTTCATCATAATATCTTGAACATTCTTGCTATATACATCATCTATTCAATCTTCTGCCTCTTTATCATATGCCCTTACCAATTTTATGCAGTACAGCACCATACAGCTTGATTTAAAGCAAAACATTGCAGAATCCATGTCTGTATGGATGCATTGCTCGATTAGGATATGAAAAAATAATGCTCCCCAAGGCTGAAGATAATATTATATCAAGAATAAATGATGATGTGTGTGCGCACGCGCCACTAATAATATTATAACCATAGTAAATAAGCAGAGTGGATATTTAGCATAGATCTAACAACCAGATAATCAAAAAGAAAAAAACGGTTCCTCAAATTTTGCAGAAAAATAGATAGATAGTGGGGAAATTATGTTAGAGAGATGACCTAATATTTTCCCCAACAACACATACCTGATGATAGAAATAACCGTGCAGAGTGGATATTTAGCATAGGTCTAACAACCAGATAATCAAAAAGAAAAAAACGGTGGCTCAAATTTTCAGAAAAATAGATAGATAGGGGGGGGGGGGATTATGTTAGAGAGATGACCCAATATTTTACACTAACAACACATACCTGATGATAGAAATAATCGTGCAGGCGGAGTATGTGGCATTGATCAGCAGGATCGTATTTATTTACAAACTTAAGGAGTCTGATCTCATCCAAACTCTGATCAAAGAAATCCTTATCATTTTTGATAATTTTAAGGCACACATCAAGTCCTGTCTGAAGATCATGTGCCTGAACAACTCTGCTGAATGCAGCAGAACCAAGATACTCAGTGACATAATATCTTCCTACTATTACCGAGTTTAAAACGATTGGAAAATCTTTGTTCTCTTCAAATCCAGTCCTGAGGTGAATAATCTAATGGTGAGCTCAAGTCTTTTGGCATAATATAATTCACCATATTTAAGAAGATGGTTTTCAAACCTGTTTTTGCGACGTATAATTCTCAATTCAAAAATGTCATATTCATCCTCATGAGAACTGTAGAGCTGAAGGTCGTCAGCAAGGCCATGGTCCTCACCTTCAACTACATAATCACCAGCATCCTGAAATTCTCTATCAACCGTTCCAAAAGGTCCAAATTCATAGCCGATGTTTACATCTAATTGAGAATATTTGTCGGTAAGTGATTGCATATCATAGCCTTCTTCATCTCCAATAACTGTATTCCTTGCAAAATTTTCTTTCCCGTTACTTTTATGCCCATGAGCTGGAACAATATCTGCGTATCAACAAGCAAATTTTTCAGCATAAGCTGTAGGAAAACTGAAAATATAATAAAGAGAAACAGAGAAGTTCAATTTTTAATGGCACATCATAACATTGAGAGATAAAATCCAAAAGATGCTGATCATGCCTTGACAAAAAGGTAATATCAGTAACAGTTTTATAACAATACTTACATTTATCTCTTAAGTATATATACTAGATATAACAGAAGGTATAACCATACAAAGACTCACTTGCAAAAGCATCCCCTTCAACTGCAAATGAATCATTATTCTGAGATTCCTTCTCCAATAGACCCAGCACAAGACAGTTATCCTCTGATGCATGATGTTGCTCATACAAGGAATTGCTCTTCCACACAACAGCTTCTGTGCCTTTTTCTACATTTTTCAACTGACATTCATCCTCGCCACATTCATCAAGTATTTCAGTCTCATCAGCCATTATCTGATACTGTCCATAAATAGATGAATTTGACTTCAAGGTTTTATCCTTCTCCACGACTTTCCCACCGCGACAATCGCAAAGAGGGAAAGAACAGCTATAAATTTCAGGCTTATCAGTAACACCAAGATTGCTGCTTTCTTGTCTGAAATTTTCCTCCGCATCTATAGACATAACAAACTTGTCCTCACTGTGAAAGCTACCGGCGAATGATGTTTCCATAAATAATGGATCTTTGAGATAACCCCCATATTGGTCGGCATACCAACATGAGTCTCCAAATATATTGGGATTGTTGCACTCTCGGGCAGTTTCAAATTCTGAATGCCTAGCTGAAGAGTCCTCAGTTTTAGCCCCAACTGGGGACCAAACTCCATAAGGATTTAGCAAGTCTGCCAGCAAAATAAAAGAACTCGATAAGCTTGTGATCAGAATGCATAAGCAAGAACATGAAGTATATTTCAAAACTCTTCTCAAATTGAACAAAAAGAAAAAAGAATACATATGCATTATGGCTAAGGTTACTTGATCTACATGTTTGGCTCAAAACCCATAAGCTTGAGCTTTGGGGAAAACTGTTGTCTAATTTGCCCTCACGCAAAAAAGTTTATACAGGTGCTAGGTTCATGCCTCATTATTCATAATTGAAAAGGTCTTATATTACCCCCATGTCCTCTGTCTTGGTACAAAGAGAACGTGTTTGATATATAAAGTTATAATGGCCACAAGAGATTGCCCATGGTTATTACTACATACCTTAGCATGCTTACGTGAGTGATACTGGATGGCATTTTTGAAAGCCATCGCTTAGGAGTTACAGTATTACAGTCGGAGTCAGAACTAGGTTGCACCAACATGTTTTATTGGTGAAGAAACCGTGCCGTACATGGGTTCGTGTTCGACACATGCACAACACGTGTCCGACATGGAATTCCCGTGTCCCACTTCGAAATGAGGCGGCGCCAGACTTGGACATGGATGGGAAATGTTTTGAACCCATGCAGGACATGTTTTAGCGGGTTTAACCTGCAACATTTTCACCCTGATTCCTTCGTGGCCTCGTTCCTTTTCCTCAAGCGCAATTATTGACCCTTTCTTTCTCCTCAAGCTTAGCAACTTAACAATAAATCGTACAAAACCATCGCCTCTTTCTCCTCTTTCTCACCAAGACCTTCCAAAAATATTAAATTCTTTCTGCCAAGTTTGTTAAATAATATTCAACTACATGGTTATTTTTTGTTAGGAAATGCTGAAACTTATAAGGTTTTTGCTGAAACTGTTCGGAAAATGCTGAAATTATGTTGCATACGGTTAGGAAACGTTCGAATCATATGGATTTTGCTGAAATTATGACTTACCTTTTTTGCTGAATTCTGTTATATGCACTCAAAAATGTTTTAATGGTAAAGTTTTTGCTGAATAATTACTAATATTAAATAAATGTAAAGACATCCGTATCCTATATTTTCATATTTTGCCGTGTTGTGTCGTATTTGTGTCCTCGTATCTATATCCTTGTGGGGAAAAAGTATTTGATTTGGCACATGTCAAAATCCTGCATTCATCTATAGAATTTTTCATGGTCCATGGACACCTTTACAAGCTTACATGCAATTGATGCCTGCACATGGCTCTAAGACATACTATTCATACGATGAAGACTTCTGACTATAAATGGGAAGGATGTCGTATGCCATGACCATATAAGTGAATAATACTACACTGGTTGTGCGCTAGACGCTAGGCAAGGTGTGTGGTATTTATTCAAATGAACTCAAGAATTAATCAAAGTTAGCATTTTGTAGACAGCATTCTCCAAGGAGAAACTGTTTTAATTACCCATAGTTAACGAAGCTTTGGCAAGAATAGTACTAGGATCAGCAACCTAGGAAGTCTTTGATTAGGAATGGGAATGGGGGAATGACCCCATGCTCACAACTCTGACTATGGGATCAGCAACCTGGGCGCAGGGCTCTGAATTAAGTGTTACCTAAATTCCATTCTGAGGACTTAAGAATGCTGTATTTGTTTGTCTATCAAAGAAAAGTTCAAGGGGGTGAATTTGGTGATAGTTACAACATTTCGTGAAAATTTCTTTCGCAGATAAATAAACTATGAATGATATGGAGGTAATTCAATGGAATAACAACGCTATGCTACATGTTTGAACTGTGCAATTAAATTTAGAAGCTCACTTTCGTGCAAGGCAATTCATATTTCATATTTGCATCTGCAAATTGTTGTATCCTTTCCTCCTTTTTTGCTATTAATCTCCCATTTGAAGCACGGTTACATGTAATATAGACAAGAACGTGAAATTGTCCACTAATCTTCCAATTGGGTGATGCTCAAAGAAAAAAATTGCTAATTTCATCATTCTATTACAAATTTATACCAATTTTAGAAAAAGGGAAAAAAAAACCTCAGTTTTCTTGTTAAGTAAGAAAGAAGCAACCCAAATCTCCATGTTCTTATTAAAAAGGAAAAAAAATCAAATCACGTAGTTTTCGCGCTGAGCTTCCAATTGATCGTTAATTTTAGTAAAGTCAATCAAAATTCGAGTACATTCAGCTGTAAAATACATTCACAAACTTATTTAAACCAAAAAAAATTAAAAATCCTAAAGCTAAGAGCTTACGACAGCTAATTTATTCCTGCGGGACATCTAAACGAATCCATAACCATTCCTCTCAAAATAACCCAAACCCGATAAGGAAAAAAATAGAGTCCGATCTGTTACCAGAAAGCGAAGAGCCCATGCTCACAAAATCCCCTGACGACGAGCTCGATGCCGCCAATCTCCGCCCCCGAGGTATCCTCACCGGCGCCGGCGGCGGAGGAGGAGGAGCGGATCCATCGAGCCCCATCGAGGTGACGTCATCCCTGAGGGCGGAGGCGGCGCGTGCGAAGCCGTGGGAGGTGAGGAAGTCGAGCAGGTACTGCACGTGCAGCGGAGGAGGTGACGACATGGGGAGGTTGAGAGCAGCGGCGGAGGAGCGGATCGCATTGGGAGTTTAAGAGAAGAGGATTGGGGTCGTCTCATTGTGTGCTGAGTGTGCGTTACATAGGCGGGATCCGATTCTCCGCTGTGAAATGGTGAATGCCAAAGGAGGAGGTAATCTTACCCACCCCTTACTTTTTGAAGCTTCCAGGGCAAAAAGGAGGAGGGTATTAGGAGGAGGTGGGGCCCAGTGGGGCAGGGGAAGGTACTTTTGCTGGTCAGTCTGTGAAGAGTTTTTTAATTTGTATATTTTTTATTTTTTTTGGGTTAAGTTGATTGATTATCCGTTAAAGGTTTCACTGCTGAACAAGCAAAAGGAACCGAGTTTTAGACTTTTCGGCTTGGCTGGTTTATTTAAACCAGCTCAAAAGCTTGTTCAATCTCAGTATCATTTATTTATCGAACGATTCCAAACGAGCTTTCGCCAAGCCTGAGCCTAGACTCAAGCTTTATCAAGCCTATTTAAAATCTAGAAAATGACTATAAATAATTCCAAAAATATGTGAAAAACATATAGATGTTCAATATATTTTACACATGAGTGTGGTAAGAAATATTGTTGTTAGTAACTTACTATACAATTAACCAACCAGCTAGTTCTTGCTTAAAAGCTTGATGAAATTTAGACTTTTCGATATTATAGTATAACGATATTTGACCTATATTTATGATGATCTGAATTTCACGTTAATATTATCGAGTTAATAAATATCATCTAAATTTAAGAATAAGTAACTATTTTTTTATTTTATCACTAAAACAAATTAAGCCATTAACTATTCGAGCCCATACCAGCCCTAAACGAGCCGAACCTGAACATGAGTCAACCTCAAACATTCTATCTTTATGTTTGTTCGTTTAATTTATCGAGCTTTAATTTATGTTCAAACTCTAGTGGTTTAGCTATCAAACGAGCTTGAACTGGTTTTTATCGAGTCGATCATATCCGAGGTTCAAGCTTTTTTTAGCAACCCTATTATGCTCTTTAAAGCATTTCACTAAATATTACGAATAAGATTTCCATATGAGTAGCCTGTGTCTGTTCTTCGATATTTTTATCCCTCTCGGCTTTGCAGCGTCTATCTTGATCCCTAATTGTTTCCCCTTTTCTTTCATTTTTATCCTAACTTCTTTGGCCTCCACATGATGAATTACAAGCTCCAATTTCTTCGCATCCTTGATTACAAGATCATTTTATTAAAAAAAATCCAAAGTTATAAAAAAAAAACATAAAATCCCAAATAAAAAAGAGAAAAAAAACCAAATCCAAAAGATAAGCAAAATTAATATGTAGAGCTTAGGCATTTCTATTCGCTAAGAGACAAAAAAAACATTCAAAAAGAGAAATAAATTTCAAGATTTTGAAGGTCTAGGTTTTTCTTATTCTCTAGCTAGAATAAACACTAATTTCTCATTAACTGTTACCTCTCTAAATGAGTTGATCGATTATCTTCAAAGTTTTTAGCAGCATCTTTAATTCGTCTTCGATTGCTTTCGAGTTGAGGACCAAGGGTTTCTCCATGTAAATTTTGGTAGAAATGAGAGGTTGAAAAAGAAGAAGGCAGGCGCACTAATGTCTTTTCCATTCCCCAGGTCATACCGTCGGCATATTAAACTGCCATTTTGAACTTTAGGTTCCGCTTCATGCATGGAATGAAAATTACTGGAAATTCTCGTATTTTCCGGAAATGGGATGACCGAGCATCTAATTCTAAGGAATCTTGTATTAAGGTGATTGATATATTTTAATCATTCCCGCTAATATATTTATGAACAACTGTCGATCGGCAGAGGAGGGCTGGTGGATGGCGAAGAATGGTCGATCGGCGGCGGGCCGACGATCGGCGATGCCGGCCGGCGGACGACCGATGACAAACTACAGCCAGCCGGCGGTGAACGTCCGATTGGTGGCGGGCCGGCCGATGAACAATCGGTGATGACCGACAGCCGGCCAGCGGTGGGCCGGTGGACGACAGACGATGGACGATGGGGCCGATCGGTGGGTGGTGAGGGAGACCGGCGACGGATGGTCATGGCTCATTTCTGTTGGATATAGTACCCTCAAGGCAGTTATTGTAATTGCAGGTAGGCAATTATGGTAATTGAGGGAGAACCTATACGGGTAGAGCAGTTTTGCTCGAGATGATAGTATACTATCTGATTTGTCTTTATCATTATGTATATACGTTTTATTACGTGTCACTAATACATAATGATAAATCATATAGGATTCTTGCTTGACTACCAGTATTATAATGTCAATCATATACGTAGGAGCTGGGTAGTCCATAAGCACATCCTTAAAAGTCTATAGTTATGGGAGTATCGAGACTGGACATCGATATTCCAGAATAGACTAGTGCATACGTTTCTGAACCGCGACGAGGGGTGATGGCCGGTCTCACAAGCCAATTGTGTTTTAGCATCTGAGATTGTATACAGGTGCTCATTGGAGGTGAGTACACCGGACGGACTCGCCGAGAACTTCTACATGACATTATACATATCGTCAGATAGCAGTTCTCTGATGACATAAGTACATGATAGTCTTTAGACCTGATATCATCATTTGTCTCATATGAGTTCCCACTGTACTTAGATTACCATTCTACCACGGCTCATAGGAGTCATGCAAGCAGGTTTTAGTTGGGTACATTTCCGAGCCACATGGAGGCAGTGAGCAATCGTCAGGGATTCATCTCTCATGTTATAGGGAGTCAATGTCGCGCTGTGTTCAGTTGGCTATCACCATAAATTCCTGATCAGGGTGGATGAGATTTACTGATCGGAGATCGGTAGTTTCTCGGTAGGTGATAAGCTTGACACCAACACGACTTATTGGGTTATTAGGGGTCTGATATTTATCACCCCCTAGACCAAGCATGCGACACTCTCAGACGAAGAGACCGGACTGTACGGAGATTGTCATTTACCGGTTAGAAGGGTACAGACGGACTTAATTGTCGACCTCCCTTTCGACATATACCTAGGTAGCTGTTATATACAGCTAGTGTCGCTGACGTTCTTGTAGTTATGGATTTATCTAATAACTCACTGCCATCGTATTGACGAGTTTTCAGAGTCCCACACAGAAGGTTTTCCCGATTCATGTGATATGATGTAGAGGCTGTATGTTGGTACGTGCAGCAGTCCGATTAAATACGTTACTAGCTACACGGATTTTAATCGGACGATTGATAATACTAACTGGCTTAGAATTAAACCGGATTATTAAATCAAGTTTTAATGCAATAATTTACATATATATATATTTACATATATATATATATTTACATATATACATATATATTATAGTATTATGTTCACTATTCATTTTCTCTTTCTTGGTTATCCATATTTTTATACAGATACGCGTGTATGTATTTCGATACATATACTGGGATCGTATTCCGTATTTTACGGAATATTTCTAGGAGGACACCTCGTATTAAGGATTTTCCTTTTAGAAAATCAAATATGAGGTGGAGGGATGAGGTGTAAAGGTGAGTGTGTAGTAAGGGATGGGTCTCTTTTCTTTAATGGAAAAATCGCATGACATATTTTTTAAAAGTGGTTAAATATATCCCTCTGGCTATTATTCACAAATACACTCTCACAAGTTGATTATGTTACATTCTTAGCTCTTCCTCCTCCTCCTTCATTTGCTACCTTGAGCAATGAAAATGAGAAAAGATTAGCGATAAATTTCTACATCTCCCACACTATATTTCTGGCAAACTTAAAGTGTCGATTGATTCCTCAAAGTTCGCTTTGCAGCGAAACTGGAATTTGAATCGGTTTCTCTCGGGTGGATCATCTTTGGCAAGGGCGGTCACCTCTCAAGCGCGTTCCCGACGGCTACGGAGCTTGGATGGGTCTTTCACGATTGGATGGACACGCTACAAAGGTTGTAGTCTCTATAACCTTGTATGTTTGTTACTAGTTTAAGTGTATGATTTGATTTCCTTGGTATTGGTGTCTTATGCTTGCATAAATTTGATTGAAATTCATTCCGCCTTGGCCGCAGTTCTCGCGGCGCGAGCACAACACCCTAACATGGTATCAGAAACGTGCCAAACACTTTTAACTGATTGTAGACGATGTTCTAGTTTGGAAACCGAAAATTTAACCGGATCGAGTTTCAAATTCTAATTTTCTGTTCATATTTTAAAATATCGTCTAAATTTTTTTTGAAGTATGCCATTAGGCAAGTTTTGAGATAAGAAAATATAGTACAAAACCCGAGCACCCAACTCAATGTTTTGGCCGACCAAAAATTAGTTTTAGCTAACCTGGGTGGCCCAAAATTGTTCTTAGGTCTCTGGGTTTTGTCAGGTGCTTGGAATAAAGGAAACATGATTTTTGGTATCATTCCTTTTGTCCCAGATTTCTGTTAGAGTTATCTTTGTGTTCGGACAATACGGAAGGTTTTCAATCAAAACTAATGCATCGTTTATGATCTGTATCTGTGTATGTGTATAAATAAACGTCGTCTAATTGCTATATGTTCGATTAGACAGGGTTGTATACTCGTTACTTGTGTTGATGTTGTTATATATATCATTTGTGATGGTTTAGTTGAATTGTCGTGACGGATAGCCCCTCGTGTGATTTGTATGTATAGTTTTGATTTACTTGTTGTATATTCATTTACTCGGGATGGGCATTCGACATGTGGCCGTCATTTCCGCTTGACGTATATTCTTTTTTTGGGGCTCGACCAGGATACGGTCGATATCACCATTGTATATATTTCATTTTTGTACTAGGATTAACTCAGGAGAAATGCTCAAGTAGCCGGGTTCTAGAGTGCGGTAGGTGTTCGTCTCATGGAAATGAGTTCGTGCCGCCTTGCTCTAGAATTGGTGGGTTGCTCGCCGCACTTTTAGAGGTTTTGGATAGACCTACGGTGAAGTGCTCAAATTACCGGATTCTACAAAGCGCCCGGTAGCCCACTCATAATATTAAGGCTGGGTGTCCCGTTTCTAGGATTGGAAGGTAGCTTGCCGCGCTCGTAAGGGTCTTGGTTCGCTGTTGTACGTGCTATCCACACGACCGGGAAACGTTACGTTTCGTTTGCGGCTTAAATGAAACGCGGGGCTCCTACTTTATCCGCTATTACTTTTTTCTTGCCGCATACCTGTGATGTTATTATATGCGTGTGATGATATATATATATATATATATATATATATATATATATATATATATTAGATGCTTCTATATGCCCTACCTCCGCGCTGGCCCTGACTCCGCCCTGTCGTAAGTTAAATAACCTTACGGTGAAGACCCGAGGTCCCGTGGCGAATGCGGATGTCATATAAAAACATGCTATTTTGGTTGTTTCTGTTGTGGCTAGAAACTTAAAATGATGGGACTGCATTATATGCTTAATGTAAGGAAAATAAACCTAAATGATGTTGGAACCAAATTTTAAAACTATAGTCTTATTCTTTTACTTTGCATAGTGGTATTCAGTTAGGAATATCTTGCACCTAATTTGATGAGGAAAGAGCCTTGATCCTTTCATGGGGACTTCACTCTTAAGAAAAAGTTTATATTACTATAAACACATGGTTTTCTTTAAAACCACTCGTTTTAAAAACGGAGCCTAAGCCACTCTTTTTCAAACCCCCTCGAGTTCCTTCAACGATATCAAGTTCATTACATTAAAGGTTTTTCGCTAAAAACCAGCCAAAACCCTCCATCATTTCAGATTAGTATTGCTTAGTATTCATGTTGCATTTGTTGACCTTGTCAAGGTGTAGTGTTCGGTAGCTCTGTAGTGCTTTTCTGTTCCATAGTGATATGATTAGCTAGGACAGTCGTATAGCCTTGTTAACCTTATCAAGGGTTCGTGCGGGTGGGTTTAGATTAATTCAGGATAATGACAGGTTGAGCTTAACTAGCGATTTATGGTTTGTTGACTTTATCAAGGCCATTAGCCGCTAGGGGCAAAAATTATATCAGAAGTTTCAAATATACAGAAAACTTGCCAAGTATATGCATACCTTCTTGAGTATGGTGACTTTGATTGGTTTCCATCAATGTCATCATGCGACGATAGTTGGGTCCCGGTTCCCATTGATGAGTAGGTATACTTCTTAGAGGTTTTCATTCTCAACTAGCTAACTCATTAGGTGTCTAGAAAAGTGTTAACAGGGTTATGCCTCTGCGGAATCGGGGTTATTTAATTGGATCATACGAAAGCACGAGGGGCCTCCCTCAGAGTACCAACACTGGCCTGACTGAATGGTTAGTAAACTTGTAAAGTGTATATGATCCCGACTAGTTTTTCTTTTAGGGTTTGAAGGAGAATTTGAGAAAACAGTGGGAGCCATCCTGATTAAATAAATTAATTAACCAATCTAATCTTGATGGAGTGCATGCTGCGTGTTTCTTTTCTCTCTCTGGTTTGTGACCATGATTGAACTTAAACTAAAAATCGTAAACCAAGTTAACTGAACCTTTTTACCATCTGGTTTTAGATTGTCATGATTCACGACCAAGTCGCATATATCCTTACTGCTCCTACTTCCCCTTTGCCTTCCCCAAAACATTTCGTATCACTACGAAAATCCATATTGCTTGGAAATGCTATCTTGTATAGTTACATACGAACTCGAAGAAATTTATTTCAATTTGAGGATGGTCACAGGTTCTGGAGAAATTGGATTGTATAATTATGTTGCCTCTCCTCCTTCACTTTCTCTTGAGTTGAGAGCTCCTTATATTAGGAATGTATACCAGTTACGCTTGTTAGATAGTTTTCTTTCAAAACTTAGGCTAGTGCTAAAAGATAGGGAGGGAAGAAAACCAACTAGCCTAAGATGATTTACAGAAGGTAAGATGTAGAGACATATAAAAGGGTTGGAGTTAGGGTAAAGGAAATTGCAACTAATGTCATAAATCTGGGAAATGGAAGAGGTATTACTAAGAATACTCAGCCACCCCCTTGAAACATTTTTTATATTTCAGTTTTTCTGTGTTATTGCAATTGAAAATTGTTTCCCAATTAATTCTGACTCTTGGATATATGTATACCGGATTAGAATCACATATCTGTAGGACGTTACAGATGCTGAGAAGAAGTAGAATATTGGGAAATTGGTGATTTGATTCTCAATATCGGAATTCGTAATAATTGGTGCTATCAGGGAAATCACCTGGTTTTGCCTAACGGCAAACTTTTGGTTTTGAATAACTATTGTTATGCATCAATTTTTAAAATGATATATCTGTATTTTTATTTAATAAAGTGATATATAAGTTTTGAAAACATGTTTTGGACATTTATCTTTATTAGTTGAGAATAAGGTAAGAGGTATTGAATAACGGTATAGACGTTCTTAACCAAAATACAGTTTTCAACTTACAACACGTGGAGTTCGAGTTATTGAACTCTTAGGACTTATACATGATTATGTATGCTGTCCGGTGTCCTTTAGGACAAGGGTTGGTACTCTTACTTCATTTCGTTTTACCTATGAGTTATCTTGTTTTAGACATACATTCGTTGAAATGCAAGGCCCGAAGATTTTGAGAAATTCATAGGGTATTAGAATAAAGTAGAGAACCAAACGTTGGAAGTATCAAGATTTTTCAAAGTGATCGAAAATGTGGATACTTGTGCTTGGTATTCCGTAGTGGTAATATTGAGAATTCAATTCTCTCTCAGATTACTCATCCGTGGGTGCGCTCCATGATGAGTAATATTGTATGGCCTTCTTCCATTTAGGTAATATGCACTGGAAACAACGACATATCATTTGAATCTAGTTCCATCTAAATTAGTGCCTTTGATTATATATGGACTGTTCCCCTCCGAAAGACGGCGCGCAGGACTGCGGTGTCTTGGCGACTGAGATTCGGGGCAGATGCTAATTGGTGCTATCCGTTCACCTCTCCGAAGATGCCAAGTTGATTTATGGCACCATGTATCGAAGGTTTAAACGGATGCGTCCGATGTAGCAGACTTCGTCAGATTCCCCCTCGCTTGAGGGGTTTTTGATTGTGGGGACGCTCTTCCCTGCAGGCGCAAGCCCCTGCAGTTAATTACGCTACCGCATTGCGGTAACAACTTTCTCCTTCTCCAGTTGGTCACTTCGTGTCATGGGTGTTTGTTTTGTGTTTTGTTGCCCGTGGATTGTTTACGGAGACTGAGTTATGTCGTCGCCCGTAGGGCGTGGACTAGTCCAAATCCGTATTATCTTAGATTTGGGTTTGGGGGTTTGGTTTGAGGATACGTCAGCCATACTTGAGGCTAAGATCAACTCAAACGTTTGTTAAGGATGCGTTAGTCTAACTTTGTGACTAAGATCAACTTAACGGGATCGTTTAGACCCGATAAAGGAGTGTTTGAACTCCATTGTTCCAGTTTAGGGACCTAGAGGTCCAACGTATGTAAGGCCGTCAGGACCCGTCACCTCTCTGACGACGTTGAGGAATTACAACGACGGATGTCAGAGGAGTTCAGAGATGTACCCTTGAGCCAGAGTTAATTGGGGGGATTTATAGTCCACTCTGTTTGAAGGTTTAAGGATACGTTAGCCATCTTTGAGGCTAAGATCAACTTAAACGGGACCGTTTAGATCCGACAAAAGAGCATGCGGGGCTCTATTGTTCTAGTTTAAGGACATTGCGGTCCATGGGTAGTTTAAGGACATTGCGGTCCACTGTTAGTTTTAAGACATCTCGGTCAAGGATAAGGACGTCGTAGTCCATGGGTTTAAGGACCCCACAGTCCGTTGTTAGTTTTAAGACATCTCGGTCAAGGTTAAGGACGTCGTAGTCCATGGGTTTAAGGACCCCACAGTCCGGTATGTGCTCTGGATGCTTCACACGGGTTCACTGCCGTGTTCTGCGAGGACCAGGCTCCGCTCTGGACGTTTTCCACGGGGTCAAAGAGTGACATTATCCGCGTTCCACGTAACCAGGAATTTGCATTGAACACGGGTTTAAGGACCCCGCAGTCCGTATCAATGTGTGGTCGTCGGGACCCGTCACCTCTTTGAAGACATTGAGGGATTACAATGCCAAGTATCAAAGGAGTGAAGAGATGTACCCTAGAACCGGAGTGGATTAAATAGTCCTTGGCCCAATTTGGGGTCGAGACGAATTAATTGTGTTATGAGTCTATTGGCCCAGTTAATCACAAATTGAGGACTTATGGCCATCTTGGGCTAAGTCCAATCAGGAGAGGGTTTGCCTCCATCCATTTAGGCCAATTGGGCCAAAGCCTAGTGTTAAACACTACAGAGCAATCAGTGTTGAACACTGGGAATGAGGTTGACAAGTTAGTGTTTAACACTAAGAGATAATTGGTGTTAAACACCAGCAACAAGGCTTTTCAAATTAGTGTTTAAACACTAAAACAGATCAGTGTTGAACACTGCAAATGAAGCTTTTTAATTAGTGTTGAACACTAAGGCCCAACAGTATTTTAACACTGGGTTCGAGAGTTTCAATTTAGTGTTAAACACTAAGACAAGAGGGGTCACGTGGCAGCACGTGAGAGCGCCCTCCCTTCATTTATTCTGCTGAGATTATCGCGTCTTTCAGAGCACCACGTGCCATCACGTGATGGGCATTCAAATGCCTATGTATTAGAGCTTCTGCCGAGGGTCACGTGGGTCACGTGGGGTGCTGCTTCAAAGGGGCTTTCTGTAGATCTCTTGGGGGGTCACGTGATGACACGTGACCCTGCCTCCATGTATTTTGTTTAGAGGCTTTGTTAATCTTTTTTCAGGAATTAAATTCCTCGAGCTGTAAATTTCAAAGGAATTAAATTCCTACTTCCTTTCGAAGACTTATATTCTGGGATAGAGTTTAACTCTGAATTTTCTGTAGGAATTAAATTCCTCATATATGTGAAGAACCAAATAGGGTTAAACCCTAACAAAGCTTTTTTTAAGGAGTTTAAACTTCCATCCTCTGTTAAATTATGATTAAGGGAATTAAATTCCCGCTGCTGCAACAGAACTAGGTTCTTAATTAGGGTTAAACCCTGTTTCTCTTTATTCTCAAGGAATTAAATTCCCATGATACAGGGGCAAGCCCTAATTTTATTTTAAAGGAATTAAATTCCTATAGTTCTGTGAGAATTAAATTCTCGTGCTTGCATTCCCTCTCTATGTTTTGGATCTGCATGGCAGGATCTCGACCCATTGAGAATTAAATTCTCAACCTTAAGGGGAGATGTGCACTTTGCAGATCCTCTATCAAAGAGAGAAGAAATATATTCTTCTGTTTTTATGTATCAGAGTTAAACTCTGTTGAGAATTAAATTCTCTTTTTCTTTCAAGGAGCTTTTCCCTTTCTTACCTAGGGTTTTTTGCAGAAGATCCAAGTTCTCCAAGTATCGAAGCTCTCTTTCTTTTCTCTTTTTTTTTTCTCTGCCTCTGTATCTGCATGTATGTCTCTTGGCTCCTATTTATAGGAGAAGCAGCCGAATCAATCAGTTTTTGACGAATCTTCGTGAAAGATTTGATTTGCATCCATCATTCATTTTGGACCTTTGGATTATTAGGTGAATTTTATTCACCATTGGATTTTAAATCCAGAGATTCTCCTTTGTTATTTTGGTTAGATTTAAAGGGGAAATCTTTCCAAACCCGAGATTTTCCCATAGATAGATGATATTTCATCACCTCTGAATCTTTAATTTGATTGGTTCCAGATAGCCGCTTTCCTTTGGAAAGATTTGAATTTCTTTCAGAATTTAATTCTGTTAACGCAATGGGCTTTGAAAGCCGGTCACGTGTGACCACGTGACTCATGGTCACGTGTGGGCACGTGACCCCCTTTGGAATGAGCCTTTTCCTTTCTTTTGCGTTCTGTCTTCTCATTGCTGCTTAAACGTCACGTGCCACCACGTGACTCCTGGTCACGTGTGAGCACGTGACCCTTGTTTGAACTCTCTTTCCTTGGTTCATCTGGAGAACGAGTCTGCTGTCTTGAACGTCACGTGCCAACACGTGACCCTGGTCACGTGGAAGCACGTGACCTCTTCTGAAGCCTTTTTCTTGACTCGATCAGGGAACTGGTGTTCCTTTGACGCTTGCATTTAAATGTCACGTGTCGCCACGTGACCCTGGTCACGTGGGAGCACGTGACTCTTTCTGAAGCCCCCTTTTCTTCAACGTAGTCAGGAAACTGAACTTGCCTTGATGATGTTTTTAGGTGTCACGTGCCAACACGTGACCGCTAGTCATGTGTAAGCACGTGACCCTCTTCTGAAGCTTTTCCCAGAAGCTTTCCTGATTTTAAATCAGGAAACATGGACATAGAATGGTATCATATCTTAAGGTTATTATATGGAGTAATCCGGTTCATGTTGATAGCAGCATCTAGATATACTCAAGGCATGTTTCAGTAATGGCAGTTTGTGGATTATCCCAAGCATTCGCAAGGGGTTAAGTTCTACCATTTTCAAGATCAATAGTTGTATCGTTCTTGACTCGCCATCTTTTTATAAAAAGGGTTTCTTTGCAAAAGAAACTGGTGCGAGTATGGTAGCACTGGAAGTGATTTCAGAACCACAAAAGATTACTGGAAATTTAGTAGAACCTAAGAATTCAATTAGACCCGACAAATTTTACCCACTTCGCAGATTTTAGTAGGTGACCTCAGTCACCCGAGAGATACTTCGGTTTCCTCGTAGACGGTGACAGGAAGGTCAGCATCATGGTAATGATGGCCCTACGAGTTATCAGCAGGTCATAGAAAGTGGTGACTTCATGATGGCTGGATGCATTATATCCAAGTTGGACTCCACGTACTCCAGCAAATTATGGAATTTTGGACTTTGCTGGATACTCCTAAAGGGGTAAACCCCATTAGGAGCAAGTAGATCTTTCGAGATCGGTGCAGATAGAAATGTAGTAACCTAATAGCGCTAGACTTGTAGTAAAAGATTTTTCATCAAACACCCGGTGTGGATTGTGATGAAGCTCTTACTTCAGTGTCTACGTTGAAATCCATACGGATATGACTTGACACTGCTGATATTCATGACTATGAGATCTGGCAGGTAGATGACATTGTTAGTGTTAGGTGCTCGCGCCGTGGAAGACACGGCCAAGACGGAAGCGATAACAAAAATTTTATGCAAGCACAAAACACACATACCCAGGAATTCGTTCTAAACATCTAAACTAGTAAGCCATAATATGCAAGAGTATGAAAATACAACATTCGACGCGTGTCTACCAAATTATGAAAACCCCCTCCAAATTCGTAGACACCGGGAACACGCTTGAAAGACGACCACCCTTACCGAAGAAGATCCACCCGAGGGAAACTGGTAAACGCTCCAACCAACGCTCCAAACTTACTAAGGATGGATTGTAGGTGATGTAGGAATTTTTCCACTAATCCTTTCTCTCTAAAAACCATGCTCAAGAGATCAAGAAGAAGAAGGAGAAGGAGGTGAGGAAAATGGCTAAGTGTCTCAACCATGAAGCAACTCAAGAATGTGGAATGAAGCAAGTTGTCAAGTGTAGAATTGAATGGCTTTGCTTTTTACAACCATGGTTCAATAGTGCAACCAAATCATATCAACATTAAATACCAAAGCCATACCCTTCTACATGCACAACCATGCTTCATGCCGCCTCACTTTCCACCTCATTTCCATTTATTTTTCTAAATAGAAAAATAAATATAAGGTGTCCTTCTAGAAGCATTCCCATATAAATACGGAATACTTCACCCGGTATATATATCGCTACATATACGCATATCCGTATAAAAATACGGATAGCTCCAAAAAAAGAAAATGAATAGTGAACAATAATACTAATATATATATATATTAAAATAATATGTATATATAAATTAATAAATCAAAACCTGATTTAATAATCCGGCTTAATCCTAAGCCGGCTAGTATTATCAACCGTCCGATTAAAGTCTGTGTATTCCGTACACGTATTTAATCGGACCCCTGCACGTACCAACGTATGGCTCTTATATCTATCGCCTGAACCAGGAAAACGCTCTGTGTAGGACTCTAAAGACTCGACAATACGCTGGCAGTGGGTTTAACCACAAGCACATCAGCGGCACTTGCTGTACGTAATGACTACCCAGGTACTTGCCGAAAGGGGGGTCAACAATCAAGTACGTTCTTACCCTACTAAGCCTAAATGTGACAATCTCCGTACAGTCTGGTCTCTTCGTCAAAGAGTATTGCATATCGGGTCCAGGGGTGGATAACGTTAGACCTCTACTAACCCGATAAGTCGTGTCTGGGTCAAGATCATCACCAACATAGATACTACGGATCAACTATCAGTAAATATCATCCACCGTGGCCACGGATTTCTAGTGATAGCCAACTAAACACAGAGAGATATCGACTCCTAATACCAGGAGAGACGAATCCCTGACAATTGACCGCTGCCTCCATATGGCTCGGGACTGTATCCAACTAAAATATGTTTGCACGACTCCTTTGAGCCGTGGTAGGGTGGTAATCAAAGTACAGTGAGAACTCATACGAGACAAATGATGATTTCAGGTCAAAGGACTAACCTGTACTCATGCCACCTGAGAACTTCCATCTGATGATAGATATAATATCATCCAGAAGTTCTCGGTGAGTCCGTCCGGTGTACTCACCTCCAGTGGGCACCTGTATACTGTCTTAGGTGACACAACACCAATGGCTTGTGATACCGGCCACCGCCCCTCGTCGGGGTCTAGAAACGTATACATTAGTCTACTCTGGAATATCGATACTCAGTCCCGATACTCCTACGACTAGGTACATTTAAGTATGTGCTTATGGACAACCCAGCTCCTACGCATATGATCGCCATCATAATGCTGGCAGTCAAGCAAGAATCCTATGGGCTTCATCAACAATGAAGATAAACTAGATAGCATGCTATCATCTCGAGTAAGATTGCTATACCTGTATAGGTCCTCCCTCAATTATCATAATCGCCTACTTGTAATCACAATAATTGCCTTGAGGGCACTATATCCAACAATCTCCCACTTGCACTTAAGGCCAGTTATTGCGGTATTGCATACCCATAGCTCGTGTGCTACTGAATACCCAACTTCTCTACTAATCAGTTTCACAAACTATATTTGTGAAACTTAATGTGTTCGAGAAATAGCTTTAGTGAGTGGATCCGCTACAATATTCCAATTTCATCTCTCTATATCTCAACTTTGCGGAAATGAACAATCTCCCAGACTGAGCGATACCCTGCCTCAAGAATTTGTCTGGATACTTGATGGGACCAAATTCATAATATGAACAACTCCATCCAACAAACTTCTTGGGCTGTATCCTCGGTTGAGTCATAACCAGCATCCTGTACTATGATTACCTCAGTATCCCTATTGGAACACTATCCAATATACTGATCCTCAGAAGAGGCTAAACTCAAAACTCTAACAGCATTTCTGTCATGCATGTCATCTCGGAAGTCTGAACCGATAACCGCCTTTCAAAGGAGGCTGCCGTTACCTTATACCAAGAACATCCACTTATACTCATAATAGCTTCCCTTTGTTTCTCTAGGATTGGATTAATATCTGCTTATTGCAACTTTTGCAAAATCAATATCTGGTGTTGTACAAGATTTTAGTGATATGTATGCCCTAAAGGCCATTATTATATGATATAGTGGATGCTTGGACATATATATGGAAGACTTTCTTGCTCAACATGATAGTATGCTATCTGGTTACCTTTATCTTAACATATAGACTGGTATTATTATACTGTCTGTCACTTGCATGTTAATAAAGCCCTTAGGATATGTACTTGGCTACCAGGATTATGATGAGATCATACTAGTGGAGCCATGGTGGTCTAAAATTACATCCTTTAACAGTTCATAGTCGAGGGGATATCGAGATAGGGCATCGATATTCGAGAGTAGACTAGTGTGTACGTTTCTTGTCCCTTAGAGGGCGATGGTTTATCCCACAGCCATTGGTGTGTGACATCAAAGATTATACACAGGTGCTCATTAGAAAATGGGTACACCGAACGGACTCGCTGAGGACTCCTAGTTGGTAGTATACCTATCGTCAGATAGCAGTCCTCTGGTGACACCGGTACAGGTTAGTCTGTAGACCCGAGATCATCATAGAGTCTTGTATGGCTCCCACTATGCTTTGATTTCCTCCCTACCACGCTCAAGAGGAGTTATGTAAACATGTGGATTTTAGGTACAGTCCCGAGTCACATGAAGGCAATGAGCGATAGGAGGGGTTTCGTCTCTCCCGGTATTGGGGGTTGATGTTGCGCTATGCTCGATTGGCTATAACTGAAAGTCCCTGGCCAGGGCTGCTGCTGAGATTTACTGATAAGAGTTATCAGTAGTTTCTCGAACCGTTATAGACCAGAAATCGGCATGACTTATCAAGTTACTAGGGTTTGACGTTTACCGCCCCTAGACTCGATATGCGACATATCAGACGAAGAGACCGGACTGTACGGTAGTGTTATTGATAGGCTTCATGGAGAGTATGGACAAGCTTGCTTATTGATCTTCATATCGCTCAATACCCGGGTAGCCATTACGTCCAGCTAGTACTGCTGTCACGCCCCGCTTCCCAAAATACGGAATACGAGGGGTAGACAAGGCCAGCCATGCTCCTACGGTCAAGGAAATGTCCTGCCGTAGTCACACTTCGGCTTCTAGTTTATCATGGTAAACAGTAAGTGATGCACAAGTAAAGGGAAATACAGCAACTGAAGTAAACAATGTAAAGACTGACCTGAAGTGGAACAAATGAATGTAACTAGGGAGGGCAAGTCCAGAAGTCTGTGATACACGTCTAGTTCTGGTCCAGGCTAAAACTTCTCCTCACACTGAGCATGCATACTCAGGTCGTCAGAGCGACACAATAGCAATATAATGTATATAATCAAGTAACATTTCTAACAGTGGTAAAGGATATGAATAACAGTAAATCAATCACAGCATGAATATAAATGAGCAGAGATAAATGCAGCGGAGCAGTAAAGCAGTATAACGATATGTCATGTATGTCAACACAGTATATAATGAATGTAAACGACAGTAACCCTATCAGTCTCTAAGTCTCACTGCACAGGTCAATAAGCCTATCGTCAGTCCAAGTGTGAGAGTCAACCACTCGCGAGTGTCCTCCACCCAAGGGTAGAACCCAAGGGCAAGGGACCACGGGCCCAACATGTAACGAATGTATCACGGTGTCTATAGCACATACCCTGTAAATCTCCATATAACTCCCTAAATATATAAGCCGGCATGGGACTCCCGAGATTCTGTTGAATTCACACTTGAACTACCCCACACCCCGTGGTCTACATCAAACGCTAACCATAACCCTAAATACTAATCGATCCGTGACAAGTCTGCGCGAGAACTGGAGGCAGGACCTCCATCAAGCACGTCCCGACTAATACCTAAGGTAAATGGCAGTGTCGGATGCCTTATCTGTGACACCCGTGCAAGCGCTTCCATAAGTGTCCCATACCACTTATAGTCACACGTACACGCATCTCACAGACGTCGACAATGCAATAGAATAATAGGGTCACTGATTGTGCACAAGTACGTATCACTTTCACTTAATCACGAATACACGAACACTGACGTACTTGCCACAATCAACACTAAAATCTAACACTGGGTAAATGCACGATATCACTAGTTAAATCACTGCGATGATATGGGTATGATATGATGCATTAACAGTATATAAGCATGATTAATGTGTCATAAAACAGTATTCTATCACTTGTACAATTTATCGAGAAACATACGTATATAATTTGGCGAAAAGATAAACAGGTAGTAATTAGTATGTTCAGTTATCTATCCATCTAATTTGGTTTCAAGCCAATCGAGTTCCAGGATCATTAGTTATAACCATTTCATTTTAAGCGTTCGCGGCTGGAAATTCAATTTCAGAATCAGGAGTCCGTTTCGCAACGCATTTTAATCCCAGTTGGGATCAGGTTTTAGCGACGTTACAGTTGGATGAATTCTAGGGTTTTCAGTAAGGTTTTCAACGCAATAGACGGATCTTCAATCGCGTCTGTACGTTAGGAGTTATAATCAGTTTAATATTAACATGTCAATTCTGATTCTGCTGGGACTGTTATGTGTCCCGATCTTATAAATTACAGGTTAAATATCAAACGGTAACGAAACAGTATGAAATCAATTGTGTTGTCTAGCCAACAGTTTTACCTACAATAAACAGTGGAGTTCCGCAATCTACAAATTAAGTAAATCCTGTGGTACTCAAAACGGGACAGCAACCAATAACTGGAGTCGCTCTGGACTGCAGTCCAGAGTCGCACTCCGATACGAATATCATCACCATTTAAGTACAGGAATGTCAGAAAACCAGTATAGGGTTAAAGTTCATCGAGTTGGCTTCGATTTGAGCCCTCGAACGCACCATTATATTATGTATATGATTTATGGTGAATTTAACGATTTTCAGGTACAATAGAATTTCAGCTTTACGGTTAACTTGGGGGTAGTCGTTTTAACTGTTAACAGTCGTATTTTCTAATGAAATTTGCACACATTAACCATCTCTACAAGGGCCAATATAATATGTCCAGTTCCGTCAAATACGATAATGATTTTCTATGGGACCAAGCATCGAACAGTTTTGTAACAATATATAGCATCAGCAAACATGGAATATATCTACGATTTTGATTTGTAATATATACAGAATAGCATGAAAGCAAGTAAGAACTTGCCTGGAGATGTCCCGGGGATGTACGGTGGCTTGTGTCGTCACGAACGCGCGACACACGCGCGGCACGGCAACTTGATTTGGCTCGGACTCGTGTCTCGGCAGCGGCTCGCAGCTTGGTGTCGGCATAGTCACATAATTCGCGAATTATTCGCCGAATTCGCGAATAATTCGCGAATTCTTGATCAAACGAATTAATCTCCGAATTATTCGTGATTGCCGAACTGGCCGAATTATTCGCGAATTATTCGCGAATAATTCACGAATTATTCCCGAATTATGTGATAAAACACCGAATAATTCAAAAAACCGCAAATAATTCACAAAATCAAAACCTAGCGTCTCATATATTAATTTATTGCTCGAAATCCTTCCCGAACATTTCCCGAACACTTACCGAATCTTTCCCGAATACCTGCCGATTTTTTCCGAATAATTCTCATAATCCGAATTTTCGATCTCGCCGAATTATTCCCGAATGACGAATTTGTGACTATGGGTGTCGGGGTTCTGCTGTGAAGCTGGGCTTGCTCTGTTGGTAGTATGCGGGTGCGACGGAGAGAGGCTGTAGAGTTAAGGGGGAAAAGAGAGAGAGAGAGTGTGCACAGAGGGGGATAGGGAGTGAGAGAGAGAGAGTTAGAGAAATGAGAGACTGAGAGAGAGAGAGAGAGACAGGGAGAGAGGGGGATCGGGAGAGGGAGAGAGCTCAGGGAGAATTAGAGAGTGAGAGAAACAGAGGAAAGAGAGAGAGCTGGGAGAGAGTGAGAGAGAGGGAAGAAACAGAGAGAGAGAGAGAGAGAGAGAGGGAGCTAGAGAAAGACAGTGAGAGAGAGAGGGAGTTGGAGAGAGAGAGAGAGAGAGTGAGTGATAGCTGAGAGAGAGGGGACACAGAGAGGAGAGTTACAGAGAGTGAGAAGGAGGAGTCGCAGGGGAGAGAGATCGTCGGCGGCGGCAGTGAGGAGGGAGAGAAGAGGGAGCTCGGTGGGTTTGAAGGCGCAGGGGAGAGACGTGGTGAGGCAGTGAGGGGAGATGAGGGAATCGACGAGGAGTTTGTCGTCGTCGTCGCGGGGAGAGTCGGTGGCGATTGCGTGCAGGGGGTGGCGCTCGATAGCGGGAGAAGGAGGGTGGATGAGAGGTGTTGGGAGGAGGATGAGTGAGGAAGTGATGGGGTGACGAGGTTAGAGAGGGGAGTGCAAGGGTCGCGCGTCGTGGGGAGTAACGGTCGGGCGACGTGGGCGGAGGCGGAGGAGGCGGCGTGAGGAGCGCGCGCGAGCGGGAAAGAGCCGTTGGGGATTAAAGGAGATGTACAGTGGAGCGGGTCGGGTAGGTGAAGGAAAGGGCGTGGGCTGAAGGAGAGAGGGCCGGGCCAAGAGATTAATTAGGGAAAAATAGAAGCGGGCCAGAATAGTTTTGAACAAAATTTGGGGAAAAAATATGGGAGCGGGCCTGAGAGTGGGCTGAGGGAGTGGGCTGATATAAAAGAATTTGATTAATGAAGTGGCTGAGGAATATGGGGCTGGGCTCGGGCCAGAGAAAAATAAGATTATATGAAGAATATAATGTATTGGGCTGTTGGAAGTTTTGTGGCCGAGAAATATAAAGAGGAAAAATGGAAGAGGCCGAGAATTGAAAGGAAAGGTCGGCTAAATATGTTAGGCTGAGAATTTTGAAGGTTAAATTTATTTAATTTGAGTTGGGCTTAGGGATATATGTAATATAGTTTTGGGCTTGTGCCAGAATTAAGATTTTAGCATAAAAATGGAATAGGCTGGTGTTTTAAGAATAACAGGAAAACTAAATTTAATAAATAGGGAAAGGGCCCACTAGGGTAAATGGGCTGAGGGGAAAAATCAAATGAAAAAGATTTAGTTTTGGGTTCTAATTTAAATAACAGGAAAACGGCTGAGGCAGAGGAAAGAAAGTTAAGATCTGGGTTTAATAGGATTTTGAAAATAAATAATTATAAATAAATCTTATAGGTAAAAGGAATACGGATTTAGACGTATAAGAAAAACTGGGTATTACATCATACCACCCTTACAAAAATTTCGTCCTCGAAATTTAAGACTAAACGATAAGTTGTAAAATCAAAAACGAAAACTACCATATCATAAGTTAATTCATAATGGTTTACTTAAAACAGGTGAATGAAATTTGTGAAGATATATATATATATGCAGAACAACACACAACAGAAAGGTTTTAAATAAGTATACAGTAGGAACAACTATAAGGACGAACTATAAGTACACGAGAATATAGATAACTATAACGAACGGAAATAGGCAATGCATGTTCAATAAAATCGAAACCCGAATGTGTGCACATCTAAGTATATCAAAATAGCAAACAGAGATAATAAATATAAGGCTCGACCACTCATAATAGTAAGCATAGGCACGACACTCGAAAATAAAACAACGACAGTAAGATAATGAAAAAAAATTTGTCGGTAGGTCAAAACATTTTTAGGAAATCGCATCGGTAACATAAGTTTAAAATAATTTGGGAAACTTATATAGTGAAAATAAGAAACATGGAACAAAATACGCGAGGTGTAATGCCGCGCTACTGAGAAAGGAAATAATAATAATGCACTTAAAATACATAAAACGGAGAAATCAATGACACGTACTTTTTGATAAATTTAAAATAATGAAAACTAGATTTTGAATAACAATGTCTCTAAATATATTTGGGATAATAGAGAAATCACCAATATGAATAAGGCTAGCTAGGGTAGTGATTACAAGAAAGTGTGGCTCAATCAAAAGTCGGAGTGTGGCGGCTTTAGGTTAAATGCTAAGGAGATCGTGATAGGGTTGGCACAGGAAGCAAGGATGAGCAACAAAGGAATATAAAAGGATAAGTGTGGGGAAAACAACAGTTGGTACAACACACGAATCAAAATTTTAAGAGTTAAAGAATTCGGAAGCTTCACAGGAACTATTCTCCTCTCAGAAGGATCTCAAACAGGGTACAGACGAAGGATGAATGGTGGACCTCAAACATTGGGTGTGTTGCTAGAGAATCTCAGTGAGGGTTCAGACACGGTAAAGGGTAGGAGTGAACAGATCTCAGTAGAAAAATAATTGTACGTAAGGAAAAATCAAGCAACAAGTGGACTAAGAAGATTGGGGGATTAGCAAAATCAGCAATTTATTTCCTTTCAAAGGATTTTTAGACAAAACATCCTCAAGGACGAGAGGTGGCCCTAAACTATACACAGTTTTATTTGGCCAGAAAGAAAACATCAAAAAGAAATTCCGTCAGTCGCGGTTGTGGGGATTCATCAGGTTGCGGTAGGCTCGCGCACTCTGGTAGGGGCGTCCATTTCCATAGCGTCTCGTAGGTACCTCTACTGGAAGTCCTTCCATCATAGGGTCTTGATCTTCTGGTCCTTCTTCCTCGGATAGAGCTTCTTCATCGAGATCCGATTCCATGTGGTTTTCTTCTCCTGCATTCTCTTCCATGGGATTTTTCTCCTCTGGGTTTCCTTCCATCGGTTCTTCCTCGGGGTCTTCCTCTATCGGGTTCTCTTCGGGACCTTCTTCTATAGGGTTCTCTCCGGGACCTCCTTCTTTTTCGTCAGAATCAGCTATCATGTCAAACTCTGGGACGGCTGCTCCTTCGTCTTCTGAATCATTGTTTTCGAAGTTGACCTGAGGACCATTGACCTCATCATCGGAATTCGTCTGCGTGTGATATACGGAGACGCATGACTGTGCATCCTCGTCTGGATGCGGCGCTGCTCCAAGGTGGGCCATGGCCTGAAATAAAGAGAGTCATGATTATACAATGGAATGAATAAGGAAAATGGCCAAGTGTACGTAGTATCGAAAGGAATGCGGTGGCAGGAATTGAAAGCTCAGAATTTAAAATACTGTGATAATGAATAGAATTTGATATAGAGAAAACATGAGAATGATACATATATCATGATTCAAATTTTATTTCATCCAACTAAAAGTTCGACGGATAACAAAGATTCAAACGGAAGGAAACATTCATAAAAACGACAATATTATCACTGAAAGTAGAAAACATGAAAAATCATTCTTCGACTACTATAACATTGTACTCTCGTCGCGTGAGTTGAATCCTGCGTTTGATCCGCCTTATCGTCGAAGTCCGAACTACGCGGCAATATTCACTCGGCAGAAGTGGGGAGTGTGGACGAGTTTCTTCCTTGCAGTTCTTTCCTTTCTGGACAACCGTTGATGAGATGTTCGTCGGAACCGCATATCAAACATTTCCCTTGGGCACGGCGACAATCCTTCTGAAGATGTCCTAGCCTCTTACAATATCCACAGCAAGGGTGCTTCTGATGCTTCTGTTGACGCTTCATCTTCTTCTCCTTTCCTCGTCCAATAGGGATCCCTTTATGATAGGAGACTCCCGCTGGTGCCTGATTCACCTGTTTTCTCAGTCCTTCAGCCAACAAGTCGTTTGTTCGCTCCTGGGCTTCCTTTAGACCTCTCAGTGCACTCAGAATCTCAACGGTCCGATTCTGGGGAGCGGAAACAGATGAAGAGTTGTTGGAAGACATGATCCTGGGACAACAAACTTGAGAATGATATAAGTCACACGCTAAATGAATCAAAATATGATATGGATAGAACAAGGATTCAAGAATATCAGAGATGATGAATATCATCACAAGTAGGGAATCAACTGTATCATTTTAAGTCACTTGAATAGAGTACGGTAGTGCAATTGCAACCACGTAATCTTGTCAGGTCACCCGAAACCATAGCGAATGGATAGCTGAACACACGATGTGAATATGGATCAAGAGTGACAAGTTTACAACCTAGACCGAGAAATGTCTTAGGTTGCCAAACTATACACGAAAACTGCAATCCCAAACGATGCAAAACCTGGGCTCTGATACCAACTAAACCATGTCACGCCCCGCTTCCCAAAATACGGAATACGAGGGGTAGACAAGGCCAGCCATGCTCCTACGGTCAAGGAAATGTCCTGCCGTAGTCACACTTCGGCTTCTAGTTTATCATGGTAAACAGTAAGTGATGCACAAGTAAAGGGAAATACAGCAACTGAAGTAAACAATGTAAAGACTGACCTGAAGTGGAACAAATGAATGTAACTAGGGAGGGCAAGTCCAGAAGTCTGTGATACACGTCTAGTTCTGGTCCAGGCTAAAACTTCTCCTCACACTGAGCATGCATACTCAGGTCGTCAGAGCGACACAATAGCAATATAATGTATATAATCAAGTAACATTTCTAACAGTGGTAAAGGATATGAATAACAGTAAATCAATCACAGCATGAATATAAATGAGCAGAGATAAATGCAGCGGAGCAGTAAAGCAGTATAACGATATGTCATGTATGTCAACACAGTATATAATGAATGTAAACGACAGTAACCCTATCAGTCTCTAAGTCTCACTGCACAGGTCAATAAGCCTATCGTCAGTCCAAGTGTGAGAGTCAACCACTCGCGAGTGTCCTCCACCCAAGGGTAGAACCCAAGGGCAAGGGACCACGGGCCCAACATGTAACGAATGTATCACGGTGTCTATAGCACATACCCTGTAAATCTCCATATAACTCCCTAAATATATAAGCCGGCATGGGACTCCCGAGATTCTGTTGAATTCACACTTGAACTACCCCACACCCCGTGGTCTACATCAAACGCTAACCATAACCCTAAATACTAATCGATCCGTGACAAGTCTGCGCGAGAACTGGAGGCAGGACCTCCATCAAGCACGTCCCGACTAATACCTAAGGTAAATGGCAGTGTCGGATGCCTTATCTGTGACACCCGTGCAAGCGCTTCCATAAGTGTCCCATACCACTTATAGTCACACGTACACGCATCTCACAGACGTCGACAATGCAATAGAATAATAGGGTCACTGATTGTGCACAAGTACGTATCACTTTCACTTAATCACGAATACACGAACACTGACGTACTTGCCACAATCAACACTAAAATCTAACACTGGGTAAATGCACGATATCACTAGTTAAATCACTGCGATGATATGGGTATGATATGATGCATTAACAGTATATAAGCATGATTAATGTGTCATAAAACAGTATTCTATCACTTGTACAATTTATCGAGAAACATACGTATATAATTTGGCGAAAAGATAAACAGGTAGTAATTAGTATGTTCAGTTATCTATCCATCTAATTTGGTTTCAAGCCAATCGAGTTCCAGGATCATTAGTTATAACCATTTCATTTTAAGCGTTCGCGGCTGGAAATTCAATTTCAGAATCAGGAGTCCGTTTCGCAACGCATTTTAATCCCAGTTGGGATCAGGTTTTAGCGACGTTACAGTTGGATGAATTCTAGGGTTTTCAGTAAGGTTTTCAACGCAATAGACGGATCTTCAATCGCGTCTGTACGTTAGGAGTTATAATCAGTTTAATATTAACATGTCAATTCTGATTCTGCTGGGACTGTTATGTGTCCCGATCTTATAAATTACAGGTTAAATATCAAACGGTAACGAAAGAGTATGAAATCAATTGTGTTGTCTAGCCAACAGTTTTACCTACAATAAGCAGTGGGGTTCCGCAATCTACAAATTAAGTAAATCCTGTGGTACTCAAAACGGGACAGCAACCAATAACTGGAGTCGCTCTGGACTGCAGTCCAGAGTCGCACTCCGATACGAATATCATCACCATTTAAGTACAGGAATGTCAGAAAACCAGTATAGGGTTAAAGTTCATCGAGTTGGATTCGATTTGAGCCCTCGAACGCACCATTATATTATGTATATGATTTATGGTGAATTTAACGATTTTCAGGTACAATAGAATTTCAGCTTTACGGTTAACTTGGGGGTAGTCGTTTTAACTGTTAACAGTCGTATTTTCTAATGAAATTTGCACACATTAACCATCTCTACAAGGGCCAATATAATATGTCCAGTTCCGTCAAATACGATAATGATTTTCTATGGGACCAAGCATCGAACAGTTTTGTAACAATATATAGCATCAGCAAACATGGAATATATCTACGATTTTGATTTGTAATATATACAGAATAGCATGAAAGCAAGTAAGAACTTGCCTGGAGATGTCCCGGGGATGTACGGTGGCTTGTGTCGTCACGAACGCGCGACACACGCGCGGCACGGCAACTTGATTTGGCTCGGACTCGTGTCTCGGCAGCGGCTCGCAGCTTGGTGTCGGGGTTCTGCTGTGAAGCTGGGCTTGCTCTGTTGGTAGTATGCGGGTGCGACGGAGAGAGGCTGTAGAGTTAAGGGGGAAAAGAGAGAGAGAGAGTGTGCACAGAGGGGGATAGGGAGTGAGAGAGAGAGAGAGTTAGAGAAATGAGAGACTGAGAGAGAGAGAGAGAGACAGGGAGAGAGGGGGATCGGGAGAGGGAGAGAGCTCAGGGAGAATTAGAGAGTGAGAGAAACAGAGGAAAGAGAGAGAGCTGGGAGAGAGTGAGAGAGAGGGAAGAAACAGAGAGAGAGAGAGAGAGGGAGCTAGAGAAAGACAGTGAGAGAGAGAGGGAGTTGGAGAGAGAGAGAGATAGAGTGAGTGATAGCTGAGAGAGAGGGGACACAGAGGGGAGAGTTACAGAGAGTGAGAAGGAGGAGTCGCAGGGGAGAGAGATCGTCGGCGGCGGCAGTGAGGAGGGAGAGAAGAGGGAGCTCGGTGGGTTTGAAGGCGCAGGGGAGAGACGTGGTGAGGCAGTGAGGGGAGATGAGGGAATCGACGAGGAGTTTGTCGTCGTCGTCGCGGGGAGAGTCGGTGGCGATTGCGTGCAGGGGGTGGCGCTCGATAGCGGGAGAAGGAGGGTGGATGAGAGGTGTTGGGAGGAGGATGAGTGAGGAAGTGATGGGGTGACGAGGTTAGAGAGGGGAGTGCAAGGGTCGCGCGTCGTGGGGAGTAACGGTCGGGCGACGTGGGCGGAGGAAGAGGAGGCGGCGTGAGGAGCGCGCGCGAGCGGGAAAGAGCCGTTGGGGATTAAAGGAGATGTACAGTGGAGCGGGTCGGGTAGGTGAAGGAAAGGGCGTGGGCTGAAGGAGAGAGGGCCGGGCCAAGAGATTAATTAGGGAAAAATAGAAGCGGGCCAGAATAGTTTTGAACAAAATTTGGGGAAAAAATATGGGAGCGGGCCTGAGAGTGGGCTGAGGGAGTGGGCTAATATAAAAGAATTTGATTAATGAAGTGGCTGAGGAATATGGGTCTGGGCTCGGGCCAGAGAAAAATAAGATTATATGAAGAATATAATGTATTGGGCTGTTGGAAGTTTTGTGGCCGAGAAATATAAAGAGGAAAAATGGAAGAGGCCGAGAATTGAAAGGAAAGGTCGGCTAAATATGTTAGGCTGAGAATTTTGAAGGTTAAATTTATTTAATTTGAGTTGGGCTTACGGATATATGTAATATAGTTTTGGGCTTGTGCCAGAATTAAGATTTTAGCATAAAAATGGAATAGGCTGGTGTTTTAAGAATAACAGGAAAACTAAATTTAATAAATAGGGAAAGGGCCCACTAGGGTAAATGGGCTGAGGGGAAAAATCAAATGAAAAAGATTTAGTTTTGGGTTCTAATTTAAATAACAGGAAAACGGCTGAGGCAGAGGAAAGAAAGTTAAGATCTGGGTTTAATAGGATTTTGAAAATAAATAATTATAAATAAATCTTATAGGTAAAAGGAATACGGATTTAGACGTATAAGAAAAACTGGGTATTACAACTGCTGACGGCTTGTAGGTGACTGATGTGATCATCACCTACTGCTGGCGTATTGACGAGTTTTTAGAGTCCCACGCAGAAGTTTCCTGGTTCAAGCGAAATGAAGTAGGGCACATATGTGATATGTGTGTGGACCTGATTAAATACGTGTATGTGATACCGTATTGTAATCTGGCAGTTATCTCTTATCAGTTAGGTTATATGTGATATAACCGGATTATCGAATCAAGTGTTGGTTTGATAATATGATATACAGATAAATAATATTAGTTGGTTATATGTGATATATCCGGATAATTAAATAAAGTGTTGATTTAATAATATGATATATATTATATTTGATATAATTATATCTTAAATAATATCATTATCTCACTAATTATTCTTCATAATATATATATTAATATATAGAGAATAATGGAGGAAAGATGCCATATGAGGGAATTTCCTTCTATGGCGTCAAAAAAATACCCCCTTCCTCATTTTTTTCGACGATCGGCACCCGTCATCTTCATTGTTATCATCTAAGATGTGCGTACACCAAATTTCATATGATTCTACAACTTTTTCACCGTTGATTTAGTGGGTTCAAAATTAACGGTTTACCGACAATAGAACTTTTTACACTGCTAAATCAACGATGAAAAAGTTGTAGAATCACATGAAATTTGTTGTACCCACATCTTAGATGACAAGATGAAGATGGTGGGTCCCGATCGTCGAAAAAAATGAGGGAGGGGGTATTTTTCGACGCCATAGAAGGAAATTCCCTCCTATGGCATCTTTCTTCCATTATTCTCTAATATATATATATATATATATATATATATAATGAAGCATGGCATGAAATTCTATTTTTGGAAAATGGAATAAAAGGTGGAAAATGGGACCATGGTGTGAAGCGTGGGCTTTATCATTTTTATATTAGTCTAGACTCACTAATCAAGTATGGTTGCAATTTATTATTACAAAGAAATCCATGCTTGAATGAGTGAGCTCAGTATGAGCCATACACTTCACTTGATCATTTTTCATGCTTGCTCTCTTGAGTTGAGAAAACACTCTCTTGCTCTCTTTTTCTTCCTCCTCTTAATTCATCAAAACTCCAACCCCTCATATGTGATGTGAACCATGGAGTTTTGAACAAACTAGTGAGGTTCAAATCCCCTATTTCACCATCCCACACCAAACTAGCACTTTGGTGTGGCGTGTTTCCTTCACTAATAGGAGATTAGTGAAGAGGTAGCTTGAGCTAGTGAGCTTCGCGTGGATCATCTTCGTCACGAAGGTCATCGGAGGAAGCTCGTCCAAACTCTCAAGTGGAGCCTAGTGGAGTCGCGTGGACTACTACACGGAGCTTGTGAAGAGAAAGACTCGATCTTCGAGGGTATAATCTTCTTTCACTTCTTATAGTTTAGTAGATATCAAACCTAAAACCCTAATCATCTAGTTAACAATCTAGGTTAGTGTAAGTTAGCACCCTAAAATTTTTAAATTGGCATGCTTGATGCTACAAAAACCAAGTGATGGTGGTAACGTACACTTTCATGGTATCAGAGCCAAAGATAGAAAATTAGACGATGTTATCAGAAACACGAAACCGAAACAACTCCGAAACTGCAAACCTGAACACCAAGTTTCTGTCGATTTTTTTAAATGTATTTAAAAATTTTTTAAACAAGTGCAGAATGTTACATGTGATGTAACTAGAGCACCAGAGAAATTTGAGGGCAAAACTCCAAAATTGACCCGGTGAGATTACTCAAAAAAACGGCCTCACCTTTTCTACTGTAGCAAAAGACCTTGAAATTTTTATGGTGTTCTGATATCTTGGTTTCAGGGTTTCAGGTTATGTTTGTTTTTGCCAAGATTGCGTGTGATGTTATCTTTTCCATTAGGGATTTAGAGTGTTTCGTAGTCGTGTTTTAACGTCGTTACGGGTTTAAGTTTGATATGAATGCAGTAGTTGGAATCCACATTTAATTAGTTTTGAGAAAACTAGGTAGTGATTCTAAATCTAGCGTTTTAGTCTCGGTAGATCGATTGCCACAAAATTTCGATTCGGATCGAAACTCCGTCGCAATCGCCTATCGTACGTGAATACTCACCGAATAACTGTACTAGGTAGCCACACCCCATAGCCCTGACCAAGTGACTTTAGAAGAACCCCGTTGCCAAAAGCATCCACGTGGGTGCTCACGGCCATGGTGTTCCGCGTAGACGGCATCGGGGGTGCGGCCATCTACTATAGTTTCCAACGAGTATTCGATCGGGTAGTCGGGAATCTTGTTGAATACCTGGCTAAATTATTGAAAAGAGTTTTTGATATGAGACTAAAATGCAAGGTTTATTAGACATGAAATTTGGAATATGAGATATTCCGGGTTTATGATGTCTAAGGATATGCGGATTCTAATTATTGCAGTTTTACATTTCTTTTCTGCGACCGTAAGTATAATATGTGGGGTATCCCAAATCTCGTTGCTATATGTCAACGAAATTCGGGATACGCATATTTACTTACGTTGATGACATGAGATGTTATGTGTTGCTGATGATATGATTTATTGGATCGTCGTGATTGAATAGCCGGGGGATTTTATGTGAAATGAGAGTTTTTCAATTTTCATTCATGTAAAATTTGTATGTAATATTCTTTATTGGGGCACTTCCGAATTGAGGATGATGTCACCACTGATGTATATTATTTACTTTTCCGCATTAGGATAGACCCAAGGTGGGGAGCATAAGTAACCGAGTTCTAGAGTCCAGTGGGAGACCATCTCAAGGAGTTGAGACCGGATCTCCTAACTCTAGAATTGGTAGGGTTACTTGCCGCTCTCGTAGGGGTCTAGGGATGTGGGTTAAGTTATTCATCACGACCGTGGAATCCGTGTTTTACATTACTGGCTAAATTTGAAACACGGACATCCTAATATATCCAATATTTCATATGTTGCTTCTGCTGCTTGGTTCTGTGATGTGATCATATAACTGCGTGAGACGAATGTTATATTATATATATGATATATAATAAACGCTGCTTATGTTTTTCACTCATGCTAGTCCAGCCCCCGCACTGCCGGTAGTTAAGTAACTTAACGGTGCATGACGGGGCCTCATGGCGAATGCGGATGGCATAAGCGTACGTTCTATTTCGTTTCATTTTTCTGTGATGTAAGGAAATATTAAATGATGGGACTTCATTAATGAGATTAATGAAAGAAAAGAAACCTAAAGATGTTGTGGAATCAGATTTTTAAAAATGGGTAGCTCTAGTTCTTGCTTTGCATAGTGGTATTCCTTGATGAATATCCATCACCTCATTCGATGAGGAAAGAGCCGAGATCCCTTCACCGGGAGTGACATCTTTAGTGAAACTAGCAAATGCTACAACTCACTTGTTTAGTTTGGAAGCTGCATTGGTTTTTTGTTTTGTATAGTGGTATTCCTTGTAGAATATCCCGCACCTCATTCAACGAGGAAAGAGCCGAGATCCCTTCACCGGGAGTGACCTCTTTATCAAAACTAGCAAATGCTACAAAACTATTCGATTTTTTAAAACAGTGCTTAAAACACTCTAAATCACTAGATTCTACAACGATATCAAGTTCATTACGCTCATAGTTTTCTTAAAAAGCCGCGTAGCCCTCCGTCATTTCAGATAAGTACTATTTAGTATTCGTGTTGCGTTTGTTGGCCTCCGTCAAGACGTAGTGTGCGGTGGCTGATTAGTGTTTATCTGCAGCATGTGATGCGATTGGATTAGGATAGTCGTGCGACTTTGTTGGCCTCCGTCAAGGGTCGTGCGGGTGGGTTTAATTCAGTCAAGAAATGAACGGGTTGAACTTGACTAGCGGCCTATGGTTTGTTGGCCTCCGTCAAGATCATAGGAAGTTAGGGGTAAAAACATTATCGGGAATTTTAAGTGTTGAAATTTGCAATGAGATTGCATACCTTCTATATAATAGTTGGATCCCGATACCCACTGCGAGTAAAATTTACTCCTAGGAGAGTTTTGCACTTTACAATTAGCTAATCCAGTAGGTGTTTAGAAATGTGTCAAAGGGGTTATGCCTCTATGGAAATGAGGTTTATTTTAATTAGGTCCGTGCGAAAGCGCGGGGAACCTCCCTCGGAGTACCGACACTTTCCTGGCTGACCGGTTACCGAACTTGTAGAATGTAATTAATCCCGGCTAATCTTACCTTTTAGGGTTTGAAGGAAAATTTGATAAAAACAGTGGGAGCTATTCTGATTAGATAAAATAATAACCAATTTCATCTTGCAAAGAGCGCACGCAAAGTGATTATCCTTCTCTCACTCCTGGTTGCGACCAATGACATGCCTTAATCAAGATAATAATATGGATGTATTGAACGAACCCATTTATTATACTGGGCTAGGTTCCGCTCTATCTTATGATTGTCATAAGTCTGAGCAAGAAATAGGGGAATATCCGGATTCTCATGCCACTCATACGAAGAATAAGCATGTTGATGCATCGTCTTCGGGTGTGTTCGTAACCGAGAACTGTTTCTCAGTTTGCTCTACTTCTTGGGTATTGGATACCGGATCAGGATCCCATACATGTAATTTGTTACATGGGCTATAGAAAGGTAGAGAACTGGGAAATGGTGATATATCTCTAGTAGTAGGGAATGGTGCAATTGTTGCAGCCAAACCAGTTGGTAAAATATCACTTAGTGTTACCAACTGGTAATACAATGATTCTGAGCGACTGTTATTTCGTACCAAAAATATTGTGAATATTTTTCTAAATCAAATGTTGATTCGGCATGGTACGTTATATAACGGTAAATACGTTCTGAATTAAAGTACAGTTCTGAACATACAGAACATATACAAGAAGAACAGTTCAGAAATGAACGAAGTCTTCTTGTGGCATTATAGACTAGGTCATATCAATGCGACAAGACTAGCTAAAGTTACATAAGGATGCATATTTGAATACGTTCAAATTTATATCTTATGAAACTTGTCAGTCATGTCTCAAAGACTAGGTGACCAAATCTCCGTTTACTTAAAACAGAGAAAGTGCTACTGAACTCTTGGACAGATACATAGTGATGTATGCGGTCATATGTCTACACATGCCAGGAATGGTTCCTCGTACTTTATTACATTCATCGATGATCTCTCAAGATACGGACATATGTTCCTGTTGAAACACAAATCTGAATCTTTTGAGAAATTTAAGGAATATAAGTACGAAGTTGAGAACCAGATGGGTAAAAGTATTCAAATCCTTCGATATGATCGGGGAGGAGAATACTTGAGCACGGAATTCCGAGACTATTTAAAAGAGAATGAGATTCTCTCTCAGCTTACTCCTCCGTATACACCACAGCACAACAGTATATCGGGGTGGAGGAATCACACTCTATTAGATATGGTGCACTCTATGATGAGTATTGCTGAGTTACCTATTCCTTCTTGGGTTATGCACTTGAGACAGCTGCATATCTATTGAATAGAGTTCCGACAAAATCCGTTGCCTACCACTTGTAGGGTGTTTTTCGTCACCCCATTGAGATGGGAATGCGCGCGCGCTTGTCAGGCGCATTATAGATTCCCCCTGCCTAGGGTAGGCTGGGGTTTATTGATTGTGGAGATCCGAATCTCCGGCAGCCGCAGACTAAGTTGCTGTTAATTACCCATCGCCTTTGGAACGAGAGAACCTCCGATTGACGGGTCAAACATGTCATGCGAACTCAATGTGCAGTGTTGTGTTTTGAAGGGGTTTTAGATATATTGGGGGCCTTGCAGAGTTTTAACGGGGGTCCTGCTACCCGGATAGCGGGCTGGGGTCAAGGGGCTAGCAACCCCCTTGCGGGGTGCGGGGCAGCGCCCCGCTAGAAATTTTTTCTAACAGGGGAGGTATATTTAGTGTGGAGTATGTGTGTGTGCGTGTGTGTGTATAAAGGAAAGGGCATCCAAAGGATGCGTAGGAGAAGGCACCAGCGCCCCACGTGCCGGGCACGCGGGCGCTGTGCGCCAGAGCGCCAGCGCACCATGTGCCTGGCACGAGGGCGCTGTGCGCCAGAGCGCCAGCGCGCAATGTGCCTGGCATGCTGGCGCTGTGCACCAGAGCGCCAGCGTCCTACGTGCCTGGCACGCGGGCGCTAGGCGTCAGCAGCAAAAGGGACTTGGTCTCTGCACTAGGAGCTGTGCTCCCGATTTGACTTATGGAGTTAGACTCCTAACAGAGATTAATTTAGGGAGTTAAACTCTAATAGATCTTGAATGGAGTTAGACTCCAAAAAAAAATTTAGAAATGATCAAAGGGGGCTGCTTTGTTTCTCCCTTTAGCTCTGGATCTTCTCAAGATGGGATTTCTGGAGATGGGCCTCCTCTTCTTCCTGTCGGTTGGCCGGATCTTGGAGAAAGGGGGTGAGATTCAAAAATCTCCCCTTTTGAGATCTAATGGAAGATCTGAGCTCCCCTTTGTGGGTTTTGTGGTGAAAAACTATTTAGTTTTGGAAAAAAAAAGAGTAAAACTCTTGATTTAATTCAAAAGAAAGGAGAAGGTTTAGAACCTTGAGGAAGGAGAAGGAGGCACAAAAACCCTAGAGTTTTAGAGAATAAAAGAGTGTATGTTTTATTCATCATCATGTTGCCTTTTATAGGCTTACACATTTACATATAGCCCCTTGGGCTTTACAAAATGGCATTTTGCCCATCCCATGTCTCATGTGCTATTTCTTTTTGCACATAAGCCATGGGCTATACAAAAATTTAGCTTTATGCCCATTTTGCTTACATTCATGCATAAAAAATTACATAAAAATTATTTATTACATGATTTCATTTTGGCATGGGGAGGCCGGCCGCGGGGCTCGACTTGGGCATGGGCCCACTTGCTTGGGCTTGGGCCCGCTTAGCTCGGGGTTGACCTTGACTTTGACTTGGTCAACCGGGGTGCAAATTTTGACCCCAACAAAGTGTCCCCCATCAATAAATGCACACCGCACATTTGAGTTGTGTGCATGAAATTGATGGATATTGAAGCTGGACTTCGAGGTGGAACATCATTCCGGGGGCGGGGCATTCCTTGGGGAGCATGATTCCCGGGGATCAGAGCATCATTCCGAAGAGCGGAGCATGATTCCAGGGATCGGAGCATCATTCCGAAGAGCAGAGTATAATTCCGAGGGTTGGAGCATAATTCCGGGATCGGAGCATCATTCCTGAAGAGCGGAGCATGATTCCAGGGATCGGAGCATCATTCCGAAGAGCGGAGCATGATTCCAGGGACCGGAGCATAATTCCGTTGAGCGGAGCATGATTCCAAAGGGTCGGAGTATCATTCCGAGGATCGGAGCATCATTCCGAGGAGCGGTGCATGATTCCAGGGGGTCGGAGCATAGTTCCGACGAGCAGCAGACATTCTAACCGAAGCATAATTTCGATGCAGAGGTTGATTCCCAGGAGAAGCATAATTTCGGGGATCGGAGCATCATTCCGAAGAGCGGAGCATGATTTCAGGGGGTCGGAGCATAATTCTGAGGATCGGAGCATCATTCTGAAGAGCGGAGCATGATTCCAGGGATCGGAGCATAATTCCGATGAGCGGAGCATGATTCCTGGGGTCGGAGCATCATTCCGAAGAGCGGTAGCCATTCTGACCGAAGCATAATTTCGATGCAGAGGTTGATTCCCAGGAGAAACATAATTCTGACAGGGAAGGCAGATACTCCGAGGCAAAGCATGATTTCAACACGGGGTGCACATTCTAAGACGAAGTATGATTCCGACGCAGAGCTTGCTGGTTGACTTGATTCCGAGGCGGAGCATAATTCCGACGAGGAGGTCACTGGTTGATTCCGAGCCGAAGCATAATTCCGACAGGGAAGGTAGATATCCCGAGGCAAAGCATGATTTCGACACGGGATACACTCTGAGACGAAGCATGATTCCGGCGCAGAGCTTGTTGGTCGACTTGATTCCGAGGCGGAGCTTAATTCCGACGAGGAGGTAGCTGGTTGATTCCGAGCCGAAACATAATTCCGACAGGGAAGGTAGATATCCCGAGGTGAAGCATGATTTCAACACGGGGTAAATTCTGGGACGAAGCATGATTCCGCCGCAGAGGTTGTTGGTTTGATTTGATTTGGGTTGGCATCAGTATCGCTATACTGGAATATGGTACCAGGAGCGAATCATCATTTACCATGAGTGGATTTAAGGATTTTGGTTTTTGTTTGGCATCTGTATTGCTGCACTGGAATAATGTCAGGAGCAACTCATCATTTTCCCCGAGAGGATTTGGGAATTGATGTCTTAGGAGGCAGGTTTAGATCCCTATCACCTAAGGCTTTTCAATTTTATGGGCCGGGCCGTAAGGGTCCCATAAAAGCATTTTCTCCCTACGAGTCGAAAGGATCTCGTAGGTGTATTTTCTCCTTAGGAGTCGTGTGGACTCCTAGTGTGTTACTCTTTTGTGAGTCGTAAGGATCTCACGCGGGAATTTTCTCCTCACAAAGTCGAGATGACTTTGCGAGTGCATTTCATCTCTTTTTTACGAGTTTGCGCCCTTTCGGGTTTTCTCAAACTCGCCGGCAGTCCTGCTGTTTTTACTTACGGAGATCTTTAGGGTTTTCATCCGTGCCCATTTTGCTTGTGGACATACTATTTTTTTTTGGTGGGACTTTGAATGTGGTCTCACCGGTAGGACTTGGGAGAGATTGGGATTGTTTTACGCTCGTGGATTGTATACGGTTTTGCAGGATGTATGATCCAGACCATAGGGCCGGAAAAATTTCGGGAGTTTGTTGGCGTCTGCATTGCTGAACTGGAATATGGTACCAGGAGCGACTCATCATTCGCCGTTGGGGTATGGAATTTGGAATTTGGTTGGCGTCTGTATCGCTGCACTGGAATATGGTACTAGAAGCGACTCATCATTCGCCGTTGAGGATTTGGATTTTGGCCGGCGTGTGCATCGCTGCACTGGAATATGGTACCAGGAGTGACTCATCATTGCCTATTGGGAAGCGATGGCTTAGGAGACAGGTTTAGATCCCTATCACCTAAGGCTTTTCAATTTTATGGGTCGTAAGGATCCCATAAAAACATTTTCTCCCTATGAGTCGTAAGGATCCCGTAGGTGCATTTTCTCCTTAGGAGTCGTGAGAACCCCCAAGTGTGTTTTTCCTTTGTGAGTCGTAAGGATCTCACGCGGGGATTTTCTCCTCACGTATCGTGAGGACCCATGAGTGGTTCTTCCTAAATGGAGCATAATTCCAAGGGCGAAGACCGGCCGCTGGACGGGTGACTTCGGTGGGGCATGGGTATGATGAGAATTATTTGATCCCGTGGATTGTATACGGTAGTCAATTTGGGGACTGGCCGTAGGGCTGAGGGAATTTTGAAAAATTGGATTTTGGTTGGCGTCTGCATCGCTGCACTGGAATATGGTACCAGGAGCGATTCATCATTCGCCATTTTTTTTGTTTTTTTGTTTTTACATTTTTTTTTGTTTTACCGCGATTGCTCTATCATTTCAGCTTTTCTTATCGCGAATGTCGCGATTGCCCTATCATTTCGGCTTTATTTTTCATCTTTATTTTACTCGCTGATTTTTATTGCGAGTTACCCCATCATTTCGGTTTTTCTTTTCTTTTTTCTTTTTATTTACACATTTTTTTTACATTCCCAGTTTAACGACTTAGAGGTCGACTGCTCCCGGTTTAATGACGTGGTGGTCGATTGTTTTCAGAGAAAGGCGGATGTCTGAGAGAATCAGTTTCACGAAGAACTTCGGTCTCCGTTTCTATGAAATTGGCGGTCGCAGCTGGACTGTTTGTTAACACGCCTTTAGACAGTTCTGTCTCTCCTGCCTTGTATTGCTTTTCGACCCAATCTTTGAAGACGAAGCAGTCCTCAATGGCAGACCTATCACTCTGTGATAGGGGAAGTATTTGGGGTCATCGGCCATATTCGCTTCCTGCGGTCTTTTTGACTCTGGTAGTTGTAGACCGTTCCTCAGGGCGTTTTTGAATATTTTACGGATTTTGTCCCTTCTGAAGGAATATACCTTATCTAGCTTCTCTTTCAGTGGAGATTCTCCTCCCTCTCCGAACACTGGCTTCCGAGGCTGGTTGGCATTAGGCCTGCTCATCCATCGCTTATTTCGGTTAGCCGAAGTGTTAAAAGATTCAGAATCGTCGGAATTTCCGCCTTTGCGATTATCGTCCTTTCGGTTTCTCCAGGACCTATTGTTATTTTGGGAATCCGAGGAGGACTCCTACTTTGAGCACTCCAACATCTGGACTTTTCTGGTCAGCTCTTGGAATGTTTTGAGACCCACGGTGCATAGAAACGGGGCCATCCAATTGTTGAGATTTCCGACGAGGAGACTGACAGATTGGTCCTGCTCTATCGGCGGTTCACATTTGACGGAGAGATTGCGCCATCGGGTTATAAAATCCGTGCTGCTTTCATTGTTCTTTGGCTTGGTCCTTATGAGGTCGGCGATGGTAATCTTATCGCTAACACTTATGAACCTTTGTCGGAACAGAAATTCCATTTGGACGAAAGTAGTAACGGAGTACTCCGGTAGGCTAGCGTACCAGTCGAAAGCAATATCGGCCAAGCTATTAACGAACTGGATGAGGAGAAGCGCGTCATTGCCCCCAGTATTCCCGCATGAGGCTTTAAAATGGGCGATGTGCTGATTCGCATTTCCCGTCCCATCGAATCTTCCGAATTTAGGGATGACATAGCCGCTAGGAAATTCTACTAGATCATACTGAGCAGGATATGGTCTCCCGCTACTGCTAATATCTTTTTGCGCTTCAGCTTCGGCTACCAATGTTTTGACTTTGTTAGCAACCAAATTCATGATTTGATCTTGAGTTAGCGGGCTACTGTCATCGGTAGCCAAGACATTTCCCGAGATAGGATGTGACTGACTTTCATGCGGTCCGCCCACCTTTGGATTTGAAGGAATAGGCGTCGGCTGCCTTGGGACTCCGTTTCCCGGTTCATGAGCAGAGCCCTGCACTTGATTAGGCGGCTGAGAGGCAAGTCGGGCCATGAGCTGCATCACAACATTCGTCAAGTCGTCAATTTTGGAGTAAAGTTTGGCCATCTCCTTGTCTTTACTTCTGAGCTGTTTTCGGAGCTCTTGTAGAAGTTGCTGCTCTGCGTTCTTGGGACGGAAGATTGGCTCATCTTTGCTTTCCGAGCTCGACTCCTCATGAACCGAGGGATCTCTCCGCTTATCAGTTTCACTGGGAGGATTTTCATTATCTTCCGGAGGATGCTGGTCTTGGGAAGTGACAACCACATTCATACCAGATTGGATTTGAGATGTAGAGGCCCCATCCTTGCTCTTGCTGCGCGTGCCCGCCATGTAGACAGTGTGGACCACATATCCAGCCATTTCCTCATCTTTGGCGGGGCAACCCTGTTCTTCGAACCTCATGAAGTTCAGCCTAGCAGGAACTCTAGCCCTTTTGTTGGCTCTATATCTGAGCCTTTTCTGTCTTAGCTTCTCGATTTTGAGGGCTTGGCGGGCATCCGTTATCCAGGAAGCCATCGTAAGTTGATTATCGAGGAGCTTAGAGAAGATACCTGATTGAACAGTTGTCAAGGGCACCACCGGAGCTTGCTCGAGACGCCTTGTTGCTTTGTTGGTGTTGATGGCCTTGCCCCCAGTTGGGGCCAAGGAAAGTCGTTCAAACACCGACTTGCGTTTGGGTTGTGGTGCCCTCGCGACCACCACATTTAGCCTCTTGCCTTTCGAGGCCGGTTTGTCTGTTACCGAAGCTTGAGGAGCTGGGATAGCGTTAGCGGACACGAACAGAATAGAGCCAAATTGTAGCAACGGTTCTTCCCACTGTCGTCCGAGACTTGCCGGAAGGACCGTCCTGGCATCTATCTTCATCGTGTAAGAGACGGGAGCTGTGTTGAGCGCTGAGATCGTCCTTGGAGACATGGTTGAGGCTTGATTGCTTAAAGTCCTGCATGAAAGAGCATTATTTTAGTATAAATATCAATATGTATATTGATTGAGTTCGCATGAACGTTTAACCCGAAATATGGGAGGAGAGATATGTCCCACCGGGCATGCCAGAATCTGTAGGGTGTTTTTCGTCACCCCATTGAGATAGGAATATGCGCGCGCTTGTCAGGCGCATTACAGATTCTCCCTGCCTAGGGTAGGCTGGGGTTTATTGATTGTGGGGATCCGAATCTCCGGCAGCCGCGGACTAAACTGCCGTTAATTACCCCCTCGCCTTTGGAGCGAGAGAACCTCCGATTGACGGGTTAAACAGGTCATGCGAACTCAATGTGCAGTGTTGTATTTTGAAGGGGTTTTGGATATATTGAGGGGCCCACAGAGTTTTTACGGGGGTCCCGCTACCCGGATAGCGGGCTAGGGGTCAAGGGGGCTAGCAGGGGAGCGCCCCATTAAAAAAAATTTCTAACAAGGGAGGTATATTTAGTGTGGAGTATGTGTGTGTGTATGTATAAAGGAAAGGGCATCCAAAGGATGCGTGGGAGAAGGCGCCAGCGCACCACGTGCCGGGCACACGGGCGCTGTGCGCCAGAGCGCCAGCGCACCACGTGCCTAGCACGCGGGCGCTGTGCGCCAGAGCGCCAGCGCACCACGTGCCTGGCACACGAGCGCTAGGCGTCAGCAGCAAAAAGGACTTGGTCCCTACACTGGGAGCTGTGCTCTCGATTTGTCTTATGGAGTTAGACTCCTGACAGAGATTAATTTAGGGAGTTAAACTCCAATGGATCTTGAATGGAGTTATACTCCTAAAAAAAATTTAGAAATGATCAAAGGGGGCTGCTTTGTTTCTCCATTTAGCTCTGGATCTTCCCAAGATGGGATTTCTGGAGATGGGTTTCCTTATTCTTCCTGTCGGTTGGCTGGATCTTGGAGAAAGGGGGTGAGATTCAAAAATCTCCCCTTTTGAGATCTAATGGAAGATCTGAGCTCCCCTTTGTGGGTTTTGTGGTGAAAACTATTTAGTTTTGGAAAAGGAAGAGTAAAAATTTTGATTTAATTCAAAAGAAAGGAGCAGGTTTAGAACCTTGAGGAAGGAGAAGGAGGCACAAAAACCCTTGAGTTTTAGAAAATGAAAGAGTGTATATTTTATTCATCGTCATGTTGCCTTTTATAGGCTTACACATTTACATATAGCTCCTTGGGTTTTACAAAATGGCATTTTGCCCATCCCATGTCTCACGTGCTATTTCTTTTTGCACATAAGCCATGGGCTTTACAAAAATTTGGCTTTATGCCCATTTTGCTTACATTCATGCATAAAAAATTACATAAAAATTATTTATTACATGATTTCATTTTGGCATGGGGGAGGCCGGCCACGGGGCTCGACTTGGGCATGGGCCCACTTGCTTGGGCTTGGGCCCGCTTAGTTTGGGGTTGACCTTGACTTTGACTTGGTCAACCGGGGTGCAAATTTTGACCCCAACACCACTCCATATGAGATATGGAATGGGAAGAGACTATCTCTTAAACGAGTTAAGATATGGAGTTATCCGGCCTATGTTGAAAAGCAAAATCCAGACAAGCTTGAGACAAGGTCAGTTCTGTGCAAGTTTGTAGGATATCCCAAACATTCGTGAGGATATATCTTCTACCACACCAAGGAACAAAATGTGTTTGTTTCTAGGAATTGCCACCATTTTAGAAAAGGAATTTCTTGTGAAAGAAATTAGTGGCAATGAGGTAGAACTGGAAGAAGTTCCAGCAACACAAACTATAACTAATGATTTGGTAGAACCGGAGGATTCAATAGTCCTCGACGAACCGCAGCCACTCCACAGATCTAGTAGGGTTTCTCATCCACCTGAGAGATACTACAGTTTTCTCATAGACGGTGGGAGCGAGAATTGCATCATGGAAGATGATGACCCAACTATTTTCGTGCAGGCCATCACGAGTGGGGACTCTGTGAAATGGATGGATGCTATGCGATCTGAGGTGGAATCTATGTACACCAACAAAGTATGGACTTTGGATGTTTCTCCTGAAGGAATAAAACCCATCAGGAACAAGTGGATCTTTGAGAAAGATAATTGGTGTAGATGGAAAAGTTGAGACTTTCAAATCTAGACTTATTGCAAAAGGTTTTCTTCAACGACCAGGTGTGGACTATGACGAAACTTTTTCTTCAGTGGCTATGCTTAAGTCCATCAGGATCCTACTTTCCATTGTTGCATACCATAACTATGAAATCTGGCAGTTGGACGTCAAGACCGCTTTTCTAAATGGTGATTTAGAAGAGAGCGTGTTCATGACACAGCCAGAGGGCTTCGTAGATAGTGGGAGCAGCGGAAGCATGTGCAAGCTGCTTAAATCAATTTACGGATTAAAGCAGGCATCGTGGAGCTGGAACATCTGTTTTGATGAAGCGATCAAAGAGTTTGATTTCATCAAAAATGTTGATAAACTTTGTATATACAAGAAGGTTGTAGAGAGTAAGGTTGTCTTCTTCGTATTATACGTGGATGGCATATTCTTGATAGGAAACAGTGTTCCTATGCTACACTCAGTCAAGCTCTTCTTATCACATAAGTTCTCCATTAAAGATCTTGATGATGCCTCCTACGTCCTAGGGATTAAGATCTATAGAGATAGATCCAAGAGGATATTGGGATTGTCCCAATCCAGGTACATAGACACCATACTAAAGAGGTTTAGTATAGAAGATTCTATGCGTGGTAATGTACCCACTTGTTAAGGAATCACTCTCTCCAAAGAGATGTCTCCCAAGACTGATTTGGAGAGGGCTCGCATGCAAGGGATACACTATGCTTCGGTAGTCGTGTCAATCATGCATGCGATGTTATGTACCAGACCAGATGTAGTTTACTCACTAGGTGTAGTGAGTGGGTATCAATTAGATCCAGGGGAGAAACACTGGACAGCCGTGAAGAACATTCTTAAGTACTTGAGAAGCACTAAAGAGATGTTCTTGGTGTATGGTAACAGTGAACTCCGGGTGGAGTCCTTTACCGATTCGAGCTTCCAGAATGATAAGGACGACTGAAAGTCAGTCTCGGGTTTTGTCTTTACCCTCAGTGGAGGGATGGTATCTTGGAAGGGTTCCAAGCTATATACCGTAAGCAGACTCGTTGATAGAGGCTGATTACATCGCTACCAACGATGCTGCCAAAGGGGTTCTCTGGATGAATAAAGTTCATAACATGAACTTAGTTCCTACCATTGAGCATCCAATACCTGTGTATTATGATAACAATGGAGCTGTGACTTTGGCCTAGGAACCCCGGTCCCATCAGCGATCCAGACATATTGTTAGGCGGTATCACCTGATCAGGGAGATAGTTGATCTCTGGGAGGTCGAGGTCAAGAGAGTTGACACAGAGGATAACACAGCGGATCCACTCACCGAGGCCCTCCCCCAGATGCTAATCGAGAGACTTTCTGGGATGTAGGGTATGAGATACTACAATAACTGGCCTTAGTGCAAATGGGAGATTGTTAGTGATATGTATGCCCCATAGGCCATTATTATATGATATAGTGGATGCTTGGATATATCTATGGAGGAATTTCTTGCTCGACATGATAGTATGCTATATGGTTACCTTTATCTTAACATATAGACTGGTATTATTATACTGTCTGTCTCTTGCATATTGATAAAGCTCTTAGGATATGTACTTGACTACCAGAATTATGGTGAGATCATACCAGTAGGGCCAGGGTGGTACAAAAGTACATCCTTTAACAGTTCCTAGTCGAGGGGATATCGAGATAGGGCATCGATATTCCAGAATAGACTAGTGTGTGCGTTTCTTGTCCCTTAGAGGGCGATGGTTGATCCCACATCCATTGGTGTGTGATATCAAAGATTGTACACAGGTGCTCATTAGAGAATGGGTATACCGAACGGACACGCTGATGACTCGTAGTTGGTAGTATACCTATCGTCAGATAGCAGTCCTCTGGTGACACTGGTATAGGTTAGTCTGTAAACCCGAGATTGTCATAGAGTCTTGTGTGGCTCCCACTGTGCTTTGATTTCCTCCCTACCACGCTCAAGAGGAGTTGTGCAAATAGGTGGATTTTGGGTACAGTCTCGAGTCGCATAGAGGCAATGAGCGATAGGAGGGGTTTCGTCTCTCCCGGTATTGGGGGTTGATGTTGCGCTATGCTCGATTGGTTATAACTGAAAGTCTCTGGCCAGGGCTGCTGCTGAGATTTACTGATAAGAGTTATCGGTAGTTTCTCGAACCGTTATAGGCCAGACATCGGCATGACTTATCAAGTTACTGGGGTGTAACGTTTACCACCACTAGACTCGATATGCGACATATCAGACGAAGAGACCGGACTGTATGGTAGTGTTACTGATAGGCTTCATGGAGAGTATGGACAAGCTTGCTTGTCGATCTTCATATCGCTCAATACCCGGGTAGGCGTTACGTCCAGCTAGTACCGCTGACGGCTTGTAGGTGACTAATGTGATCATCACCTACTGCTGGCGTATTGACGAGTCTTTAGAGTCCCACACAGAAGTTTCCTGGTTCAAGCGAAATGAAGTAGGGCACATATGTGATATGTGTGTGGGCCTGATTAAATACATGTATGTGATACCGTATTGTAATCTGGCAATTATTAGTTATCAGTTAGGTTATATGCGATATAACCAGATTATCGAATCAAGTGTTGATTTGATAACGTGATATACAGATAAATGATATTAATTGGTTATATGTGATATAACCGGATTATTAAATCAAGTGTTGATTTAATAATATGATATATTATATTTGATATAATTATATCTTAACTAATATCATTAGCTCACTAATTATTCTTCATAATATATATATATATATATATATATAATGAAGCATGGCATAAAATTCTATTTTTGGAATATGGAATAAAAGGTGGAAAATAGGAGCATGGTATGAAGCATGGGCTTTATCATTTTTATATTAGTCTTAACTCACTATTCAAGTATGGTTGCAATTTATTATTGCAAAGAAATACATGCTTGAATGAGTGAGCCAAGTATGAGCCATACACTTCACTTGATCGTTTTTCATGCTTGCTCTCTTGAGTTGAGAAAACACTCTCTTGCTCTCTTCTTCTTCTTCCTCTTAATGCATCAAAACTCCAACCCCTCACATGTGATGTGAAGCATTGAATTTTGAACAAACTAGTGAGCTTCAAATCCCTTACTTCACCATCCCACACCAAATTAACACTTTGGTGTGGCGTGTTTCCTTCACTAATAGGAGATTAGTGAAGAGGTAGCTTGAGCTAGTGGGCTTCGAGTGGATCATCTTCGGCATGAAGATCATCGGAGGAAGCTCGTCCAAACTCTCAAGTGGAGCCTAGTGGAGTTGCGTAGACTACTACACGGAGCTTTTGAAGAGAAGGACTCGATCTACGAGGGTATAATCTTCTTTCACTTCTTATAGTTTAGTAGATATCAAACCTAAAACCTTAATCATTTAGTTAACAATCTAGGTTAGTGTAAGTTAGCATCCCAAATTTTTTAAATTGGCATGCTTGATGCTACAAAAACCAAGTGGTGGTGGTAACGTACACTTTCACAAGACATTGCATGATTGACTCAATTGCCTAAGTAAATGATATGTCATTCATGTCAGTCTCTCTCCTCATCAGTCTAGAAAATATCCTTTCTAGAGAGGGTAGCTCCATCACCTGCGGGTACACCACTACATCAGGAGTCGTCCATTCTAAAATACTTTTATAATGTTGTTCAAGTACCCGGATTGGGAAACTTACCAAATCTAGATCTAATACCATAGATCTAGTCACCAGAATTCCTGATATATTATCCATATCCAACGTGGAGAATACACCATGTGACAACCAAAATTTGACCGATTGTAGTATAAGAACATCACTTCCTATCTGGAGTATGTCATCCAAATCCCAAGACAGTACTCTCTACACCCTTTTTACTAGGTCCATCTATTGTTTTGATGAAGTCAATCACCTTGACTGTCACATCAAAAACAGATGATCCGTCTCCGTTTTTCATGCTTTAGTCTACGAATAGACATAAGCAACTTGCACTTCTTCCGCTGCTCCCACTGACTACGAAAACCCTCTGGCAAAGTCATATACACGTACACTTCCAAATTCCCATTTGGAAAGACGTTATAGTCATCCACCCGCCAGATATCATATCCAAGAATAGCATCAGCGCCAAGTCATATTCATATAGACTTCAGCGTAGACACTGAAGTAAAAGTCTCATCACAATCCACTATTAGTTATATGTATGCTCTAGAGGCCATTACTGTACATGAGATGTATATTGTAGTGGATGCTTGGACATATATAGGGAGGATTTTCTTGCTCGACATGATAGTATGCTATCTGGTTACACTTTATCTTAACATGTACACTGATTGTCTCTCTGTTACATGTTGGTAAAGCCCTTAGGATGTGTACTTGAATACCTAGATTATGATGCAGATCATACTAGTGGGACAAAGGTAGTCTGTGAGTACATCCTTTAATGTCCCTAGTCGTGGGTGTATCGAGACGGGGTATCGGTATACCAGAGTAGACTAGCGTATAACTTCTCGACCCATGTAGATGGGTGATGGATGATCCCATATCCATTGGTGTTTGACATCAGAGATGATATACGGGTGCTCAGTGGAGACTGGGTACACTGGACGGACTCGCCGAGAACTCCCAAATGGTATAATACCTCACGTCAGATGGCATTTCTCTGGTGACACCGGTACAGGTTAGTCTGTCGACCTGAGATCGTCATAGAGTCTTGTGTGATTCCCACCGTGCTTTGATTTTCACCTTACCACGTTCAAGAGAACGTGCAAAAATGTGGTTTTTGGGTACAGTCCCGATTCATATGGAGGCAATGAGTGATAGGAGGGGATTCGTCTCTCCCGGTATAAGGAGTTGATGTTGCGCTGTGCTCGATTGGCTATAACAGGAAGTCCCTGTCCAGGGCTGTTTCAGACATTTACTGGTAAGTGTTACCAGTAGTTTCTCGACCCGTTATGAGCCTCATATCGGCATGACTTATTGAGTTACTGGGGTCTGACGTTTACCACCCCTAGACAAGATATGCGACATAACAGACGAAGAGACCGGACTGTACGGTAGTGTTATTGATTGGATTCGCAGAAATATGAGCAGGCTTGTTTGTTGATCTTCTGATCGCTCAATACCCGGATGGCCGATACGTTTAGCAGACCGCTTGCGGCTTATGGGTGTTTGATATAATCACCACCTACTGCCGGCGTATTGACGAGTCTTTAGAGTCATACACAGAGATTTCCTGGTTCATGTAAAACGGAGTAGGAGCACATATGTGATATGTGCGGGACCGAGATTGACGCGCGTATGTGATACCGCATTCTATTCTCGCGATTTGTGACATCGATCGGTTATATGTGATATAGCCGGATTATCGGATCAAGTGTTGATTCGATAAGTTGTTGCATTACATATTAGTCGGTTATATGAGATATAGCCGGATTATTAAATCAAGTGTTGATTTAATAATTTAATGTATAATTATATATTTGATATATTAATTTACATTGACTTGTATTGGCTCACTTATGATTTCTTTTCTCACATGTGTGCATTAGTGTATATGTGATATATATTAATGTACAACTATTGTGTCATGGTTGTTGATACACACTACATGGGTGTATGAGACTTACACCATACTAATTATAATGTAGGGTTTAAATATTTAAAGTAAATCCAAATTAGTGGTTAATTGGTCACATGCATGAAGCTTTGAGAAGCTTGTGGATGTATTGACTTGGTCCACTAATTTTGTTTTACTAAACATATTTATTAACCTAACCATTATAATTTAGCCATGGTTTATTCTCTACATGGGTTAGTGTATGACACTAACTCACCCATGATTGCTATTCTCACCTCAAGAGTTCATTCTCTCATCTTCTTCACTTGAGCTTCTTCTTCCTCATGAGAAAAGCTTACTAGCTTTTCTCAAGGTGAGAAAATATTGTGAGAAAAATAAATCTAAAGAGAGCGCACTTCCTACTTCATCATCCTCTACCACTTGCCATTTAGTTTAGGGTGTTTGCTTCACTAATTTCACAATTAGTGAAGAGGTAGCATGAGTTTGAGTCTCCTCGACGTAGATCATCTTCGGCCTCGAAGACTTTGAGTAAGTTTGTTCATTTCTCCAGGAGAACCCATACTAGAGTTCGGGAGATCGATACTCGCAGCGAAGGGACTACTACACGGAGCTTTAGAAGTGAAGGACCGGTCTACAAAGGTTGTATTCCTCATTCACTTAGAAGTAAAGTTGTTTACTTGTTGTTTCTTACCCTAATACTCTAGTTAGATCCTAGGTTAGGGTTGTTTGGCACACTAAATTTTTAAATACGGCATGTTTGATGCCTTGTGGAACCTTGTGGTTGGGCCTAAGAACCCTACATCCACAACGGGTATTTGATGAAAACTCTATACAACAAGTCTAGCCTTATTAGGTTAGTACCTTTTCACCTACACAGATCTCGAATGATCTACTTGCTCCTAATGGGTTTTACCCCTTCAAGAGCATCCAGTAAAGTCTAAAATCCATGATTTGCTGAAGTGCGTGGAGTCTATCTTGGATATGAAGTATCTGGTCACCTGGAAGTTACCATTTCCTATGACCTGCTGATAACAAGTAGGGGGAATAGCAGTGCCAGGTCATATCCGCATGGGTTTCACCATAGACACAGAAGTAAAAGTCTCATCACAATCTACAACGGGTATTTGATGAAAACTCTTTATAACATGTCCAGCCTTATTAGGTTAGTGTCTTTCCACCTGCACAGATCTCGAAAGATATACTTGCTCCTAATAGGTTTTACCCCTTCAGGAGCACCCAACAAAGTCCAAAATTCATAATTTACTGAAGTGCGTGGAGTCCATCTTGGGTATGAAGTATTTGGTCATCGGAAAGTTACCACTTCCTATGACCTGCTGATAACTAGTAGGGTCATCATCACCATAATGCCGACCTTCCCGTCACCGTCTACGAGAAAACCGAAGTTCCTCTCGGGTGGCTGAGGTCACCTACTTAATCTGCGGAGTGGCTAATGGTCTGTCAAGTCCAATTGAATCGTTAGGTTCTACTAAATTTTCGGTAACCGTTTGTTGTTCTGAAATCACTTCCAATTCTACCATACCCTCACTAATTTCTTTTGCATAAAGATTCCTTTTATAAAAATTTGGTTGTTGGGGTCGAAAGTTTCACCCCGATCGACCAAGTCAAAACCAAGATCAACCCCAAGTCAAGTGGGTCTGAGCCCAAGCTAAGTGGGCCCAAACCCAAGTCAAGACCAAGCATGGAAGAGGCCGGCTCCATATGCAAAAAAGGATGCGATAAATTAGTCTAAATGTAATTTTTAGAAATAAATGTATGTAAAATGGGCAGAAAGCCAAAATTTTGTAAACCCCATGACTTATGTGTAAAAAGAAATAAGCACATAAGGTATGGGGTGGCACAAGTGCCACTTGGCAAAGCCCAAGGGGCTATATATAAAGTGTGTAGCCTATAAAGGCAACATGATGAAAAAAATCAAAGGATAACTTTCTCTCTAAAAAAAATTAGGGTTCTGTACCCCCTTCTCCTTCCTCAAGATTCTAAACCTTCTCCCTTTTTCTTAAATTAAATCAAGAGTTTCACTCTTTTTTTCCCAAAAATGAATAGTTTTTCACCATGAAACCCACAAAGGGGAGCTCAGATCTCCTATTAGATCTCTAAAAGGGGAGATTGTTAAGTCTTGCCCCCCATTTTTACCCCAAGATCCAGCCAACAGAGAAGAGGAAGAAGGAGACCCATCTCTAAGAATCCCACTTTGGGAAGATCCAGGGCTCAAGGGAAAAGAAAGGGGTCCCCTTTCATCAGCTCCAAAAATCTCTTAGGAGTTTAACTCTACAAAAATAAATAAATAAATAAATAATAACAAATCCTTTTTTAGGAGTTTAACTCCAAAAGTCAATTGGAAGTACAACTCACAGTGTAGTGGCTAAACCCCTTTATCCTTTTTTTAGGAGTTTAACTCCAAAAGTCAATTGGGAGTACAACTCCCAGTATAGAGAGCTAAGCCCCCCCTTTTTCCTGCCGGCGCCCAGCGCCAGCATTCCAAGCACGTGAGGCGTTGGCGTCCCGCGTCCAGCGCCCGCATGCCAAGCATGTAAGGCGCTGGCGTCCCGCACCCAGTGCCCGCGTGCCAAGCACGTAAGACGCTGGCGCTCACGCGTCCTTTGGACGCTATTTCCTTTTTTATATATACACATACTCCACAACACTATCCCCGTTAGAAAAAAATTTCTAACGGGGCGCTGCTCCACACCCTGCATGGGGGCTGCTATCCCTCTTGACCCCTAGCCCACTATCCGAGTAGCGGGACCCCCGTAAACTCTGCGAGGCCCCCGATACAACCAAGACCCTTCAAAACACAACACATGCACACTGCACATTGAGTTCGCATGACCAGTTTGACCCGTCAATCGGAGGTTCTCTCGCTCCAAAGGCGAGGGGTAATTAACGGCAGCTTAGTCTGCGGCTGCCGGAGATTCGGATCCCCACAATCAATAAAGCCCCGCCTACCCTAGGCAGCGGGAATCTGTAGTACGCCTGACAAGAGACGCGTATTCCCATTTCAATGGGGTGACGAAAAACACCCTACAGATTTTGGCACGCTCGATGGGACCTTTTCTCTCCTCCCATATTTCGGGTTAATCGTCAATGCGAACTCAATCAACATATATATCGATTGCCCGTACTGAAATCATTTTTTTTCTTTTCCTTTCTTTTGTGTACAAGTTAACAGCTTTCAGTTACAACCTCGAACTCAGCAATCATATTTCCCAAGACGAGCTTCTTTTCCGACGCGACCCCGATCCAGTACGTGGTCAAGATCAACGCCCGCGTGGTTCTCCCTGCAAGTCTCAGCCGACAATGAGAGGAGTCACCCCGTCAATTTGGTTCCGTCATCATCTACCCTGTCGGAAGCGCTCATCTGGCAGAAATCCCAGCAAATCAGGTGTCTAAGCCGGTCTCAAGGGGCAAGAGGCCGAACGTTGTGATCGCTAAGGTACCACAACCCAAACTTAAGATGGTTTCCGAACGATTCTCTGGTGCTCCAGCTGGGGCAAGACTTCCGGTACAAAAGGCAATATCAAACGTTGCGGACGAGCTCAAGCGACGACTCCAACAAGTGCACAATCACGCGTATCTCTAAAGCCTTCCATCACCCGGTCTACGGTGGCTTCCCCAAGAGCCGTAGCCAGCCAAGTGCTCAAATCAGAAAAGTTAAGGCAGAAGAGGCTCAGGTATCGATCCAACAAGAGGGCCAGGACTCTGGCCAAGTGGAAACTTGTGAGGCTCCAAGAGCAAGGTTACCCCGTGACGACGGCTGAGTCGGTCGTAAAAGTCACCAATTCCTTCGAACCTCTGAAGTGGGTTCATAAAAATGCCATGACCGCCAGAATCAAGGAGACGGCAGTCCGAACGTTGCTACAAAGAGACGTGTCCCAGCCCCAACAGAGAAAGCATGACACAGTCTCTTTAAGAGTCTATCAGGCGCTCTGTACCACGCGAAAGCAGCGGGGAAAATACAGAAAAGAAGCGCCGGCACTACTCAAGAATCCGGTCATGCCAACCATCTTTAATCGATTGTCCGTTACTAAATCAGAAGGGCCATGACAGCGGTCCATGAAATCCGCTGCCAATAATGAAAAGACGGCCGGATATGTTATCCATACGGTCTATATGGTGGACGTGCGGCCCAGCGATAACTTGCGCAGCAAAAGCAGGGATGAGGCCACTACATCTCAAGACCAATCTGGCTTGAATGTAGTTGCTGTTTCCCAAGATCAGCCGCTTTCGCTGGACGATGAAAACCCCCTCGATGAGGCCGATAGGCAGAAGGACCCCTCAGTCCATATGGAATCAAGCTCGGACAGCGAATAAGAGCCGACTTTCCGTCCCAGGACCGCAGAGCAAGAGCTGCTTCAAGAGCTTCGAAAACAGCTCAGGAGCAAAGATAAAGAAATGGCCAAGCTTTACTCCAAAATAGACGACCTGACGAATGTTGTGATACAGCTCATGGCTCAAATTGCTCGAGCGCCTTCCAATTAGGCACATGTCTCTACTCATGAGCCGGGTGATGACAACTCGAAGCAACCGATGCATGTCCCCTTGGGTCCAAGATTGGGTAAGCCGCACGAAAGCCGGGCACATTCCGCTTCTAGGGACGCCTTGGCCCCAGATAGCACTATCCCTCTAACACAAGATCGGATAATTGATTTGGTCACCGGCAAGGTTAAAACATTTGTGGCCAAAGCCGAAGCTCATAAAGAAATTGGCAGTAGTTGTAAGTCCACGTTACCTCTTCCGGTTCTTTCGGGCTTGCGGAAATGGTGAAAAACGAAATTTAGGGTTTAGGTAACATGGACTACAAAATACGGATCTTGGCTAAACTACACACTAGCAACCTAACTAAAGATTTATCTACTCGGTTAGGGGTTATACCTCACTTGAACTCCTTCTTCTTGGACCCTTTGTAGTGGTCGGATGGTTCTCTCCTCATCGCCTTCTCTTGCCGAAGATGGATCCACCTGAGAGTTTCTACCTTGAGCTCCTTTCTCGAACTTGAGAAAACTAAAGTCTCCGGCTTGCTAGACCTTCAACCTTAGGATGAGTAGAGAGTGGTTTTGGGTGTTTTATCTCCAAGGAAAGGTTTCTCAACTCATGAGAATGTTTTTCCTTGAACTAGAGGAGGAGGAAGATGAAAAGAAGAGAGAGAACCAATATGATAGAATGAGAATGGTTTTTACAACCATAACAATATATGTGAATTATCTAATTAATAATATTAATCCAAAATGAAAAAGGTGATGGTTGGTTTGATGAGACCATTATCATATCACATTAAATGTATTTTGCAAAGATCAAAGAGCATCTTGAAAAGTAATGATGATGGTCAATGTTTCAAACATGGTCAACTAGTCAACCTTGGTCAACAAGTCAACAACCCTAACCATGACACAATTTCATTTAATTAATATTATTAATTGATATTTCACATATCCATTAGGGTTTGGAAAAAGACAACTGTCAACTGTGCATACACACCCGTTCCGAAACCCTAATGAAAATCCTCTTCCTCCGCCTCAATCAACTGTGCATACACACCCGCATTCGTGTTCCGAGGAAGATGAATACTATGAGATAAAACTAACCCCAAAACATATACTAGGATCTGGCTCAAACCAGAGCCCGCTAGTAATGATTGTCCGGACGCCAAACGTGCATAAGTGCGCGGATGTGAACGAACCCTGTCGCAAAACCATGCGACCTCTACTCTGTTTTGCCCAAAGGCGAATGACCCTCTGTGTGGGACTCTAAAGACTCGACACTACGCTGGCAGTGGGTTTAACCACAGATCGCAAGCGGCACTAGCTGTGCGTAACGGCCCCCAGGTAGATGCCGATAAGAAGACTGATGAGGTGAAACCCATCTGAACTCCTACTGAGCCTGTATGTGACAATCTCTGTAAAGTCCGGTCTGTTCGTCTGATAACATCGCATGGCGGGCCTAGGGGGCGGTAAACATCAGTCCTCTAATAGCGGTACAAGTCGTGTCGGAGTGTAGCCCAGAACACCCTGAGATAACACTGGAAACCTACCAGTATATCTCGCTTGCCCTGGCCAGGGACTTTGTGTAATGGCTCTCCTAGACACAGCGCGATATCAACCCCCAATACCGGGAGAGACGAATCCTGTCTAACCGTCACTGCCTCCAAGTGCTTCGGGACTGCACCTAACTACTACCTGTTTGCACGACTCAGTAGAGCCGTGGTAGGGTAGTAATCAAAGGACAGTGGAAACACACTCGAGGCGAAGTGACAGTGTCAAGTCAGCGGACTAAGCTGTACTCATGTCACCTGGGAACTGATAACTGACGATAGGTATAGTACCAACCAACAGTTCCCGACGAGTCCTGTCCGGTGTACTCGTAACCTAACGAGCACCCACATACTATCTCAAGCACGGCGTACTGACGGCTGTGGGACAGACCGTCTCCCAAGCTGGGATGAGAAGCGCATACGCTAGTCTACTCCGGAGTATCGATGCCCTGTCTCGATAGTCCTACGACTAGGGACCTGCATAAGGATGTGCTTGTGGATTACCCAGCCCCCACGAGTGTGACTGCCATCACAACGCTGGTAATCAAGCAAAGATCCTAAGCGCTCCACTAATGTGTATAGGCGATATACTAAAATAAACACATGTATATATTAAAGCAGAAACAAACCAAGTAGCATACTACTATTTTGAGCAAGATTGTCTATACAACTGTGAATATCCCAAGCTTCCATCAAGTAATATACAAACTAGTATGATACAGTAATGGCCTCTAAGGCATATACACTAACAATCTCCCACTTGCACTAAGGCCATGTACTGGCGTATCGAAGACCTATCATCTCGATCAGCCGCTCGAACTGAGTCTGGGGTAAGGCCTTCGTGAATGGATCAGCAGTGTTATCTTCCGTAGCAACTCTCCGAACCTCGATCTCCTGGCGACCCACGATCTCCCTGATCAGGTGATACCGCCTCAAGATGTGCCTGGACTTCTGATGGGACCTGGGTTCCTTCGCTAAAGCTATAGCCCCGTTGTTATCGCAATACAAAGGTATTGGATCAACAATGGACGGAACCACCTGAAGTTCTGTCAAGAACTTCCTTATCCAGACGGCTTCTTTTGCGGCATCTGCAGCAGCGATATATTCCGCTTCCATCGTCGAGTCAGGAACGGTTTCCTGTTTGGAACTCTTCCAACACACCGCCCCTCCATTTAGGGTAAAGACATAACCCGACATAGACTTGGAATCATCCTTGTCACTCTGGAAGCTGGAGTCAGCAAAGCCCTCGATCTGGAGGTCTTTTCTGCCATACACCAAGAACATCTCCTTAGTCCTTCTCAGGTACTTGAGAATGTTCTTTACCGTTATCCAGTGCTTCTCCACAGGGTTTGACTGGTACCGGCTTACCACACTCAGTGCATAAGCTACATCTGGTCTGGTACACAACATCGCATACATTATAGAGCCTACCGCAGAAGCGTAGGGTACAATAGACATGCGATCCCTTTCCAAATCAGTCTTGGGAGACATCTCTTTGGAGAGGGTGATCCCGTGACAAGCCGGTAGATTACCGCGCTTGGAATCTTCCATACTGAATCTTTTCAGTATGGTGTCGATGTACCTGGACTGTGAAAGCCTAATATCCTCTTGGATCTGTCATGATAGATTCGGATCCCCAGAATGTAAGAGGCATCACCCAGGTCTTTCATGGAGAACCTGTGTGACAAGAATCCCTTGACAGATTGTAGTATAGGAATGTCATTTCCTATCAAAAGAATGTCATCCACGTACAATACGAGGAATACGACAGTTCTTGCTACAAATCTACTATAGATGCATGGTTCATCTGGATTTTTGATAAAGCCAAATTCTTTGACTGTCTCATTAAAACAGATGTTCCAACTCCGCGATGCCTGCTTTAGTCCATAGATGGACTTAAGCAACTTGCACACCTTTCCGCTGCTCCCACTCTGAATGAAACCCTCTGGCTGGTCCATATAGACACACTTCTCTAAATTTCCATTCAGAAAAGCGGTCTTTACGTCCATTTGCCAAATCTCATAATCGTGGAAGGCAGCAATGGCAAGAAGGATCCGAATGGATTTCAGCATAGCCACTGGAGAAAAGGTTTCGTCATAGTCCAAACCAGGTCTTTGACGAAAACCCTTTGCAACAAGTCTAGCTTTATAGGTCTCAACCTGTCCATCTACACCAATCTTCCTTTTGAAGATCCACTTGCATCCTACGGGTTTTACCCCATCTGGAGCAACGTCCAACGTCCATACTTTGTTGGTGTACATGGACTCCATTTCGGTCCGCATTGCATCCAGCCATTTTACCGAGTCAACGCTCTGAATGGCATACTAGAAGCTAGTCGGCTCATCACTATCAATGATGCAATCCTCTCTATCCCCGTCTATGAGAAAACCGTAGTATCTCTCGGGCGGATGAGACTGCCTACTACTCCTGCGGAGCGGCGCAGGAATGTCCTGATCTTTCAAACCCTCTGGTTCTACTAAGCTTTCAGTAATAGCTCGTGGTTCTGGAATTTCTTCCAGTTCTATTGCACTCCCACTTATCTGATTTTCCAAAAACTCAGTTTCCAAGAAGTGGGCATGACGAGAAACAAAAACCTTTTGTTCCTCTTCGCAATAGAAGAAATATCCCTTGGAGTTCTTTGGATATCCCACAAACTTGCACTGTACTGAGCGTGCCTCGAGTTTGTCCGCATGCTGCTTTTTAACAAAAGCTGGACATCCCCATGTCTTAATGTGCTTAAGATAGGGTTTCTTCCCACACCACATCTGATATGGTGTGGTAGGCACAGTCTTAGTTGGAACTCGGTTCAAAAGGTATGCAGCCGATTCTAGTGTATATCCCCAGAATGATCGCGGTAACTCAGCGTTACTCATCATGGAACGTACCATATCCAATAGGGTCCGGTTCCGTCTCTCCGATACACCGTTATGTTGCGGAGTGTATGGAGGAGTAAGCTGAGAGAGAATTCCATTCTCTTTTAAGTAATTCAGGAACTCGGCATTTAAGTATTCAGCACCTCGATCAGATCTCAGTGTCTTGATACTTTTGCCTGTTTGTTTTTCTACTTCATTCTTATATTCCTGGAATTTTCCAAAGGCTTCGGATTTATGTTTCATTAAGAAGACATATTCGTACCTTGAAAAGTCATCCGTAAAAGTAATGAAGTAAGAATAACCGCTTCGTACATGCGTAGACATTGGACCGCACACGTCGCTGTGTACGAGTCCCAAGAGCGAGCTCGCTCTTACTCCGTGTCCAGTGAACGGAGTCTTTGTCATCTTTCCTTTGAGACAGGATTGACAAGTTGCATATGATTGATATTCGAACGGATCCAAATATCCTTCTGTATGTAACTTCTTCAACCTTCTCTCATTGATGTGACCCAGTCTACAATGTCATAAGAAAGCCTGATTTGTTTCCGGAGACTTTCTTTTGTGTGTATTCTGGACATTGAAAATATGTGGTTGGTTTAATACGTATATACCATTGCTTAATGTATCTGACCCAATCAAAACTTGATTAAGGTGAATGTTCACAACATTACTTACAAATGCAAATTCATAACCTTCTTTAGATAATAAAGATACAGATATGATATTACAGGTTGCATTGGGTACAAAAAAACAATCACACAAAACCAAAACGTGTCCATCTGACAACCCCAGATGATAGTCCCCCACGGACTAAGCATCCATGCCAGCTCTGTTTGCAACTCTGAGGGTCATATCACCTGCCTTCAAAACCCTACGCTTTCTCAGAGCCTGCAAAGAATTACAGATATGAGATCCTGATCCGGTATCCAATACCCAGAAAGTAGAGTTTATTGATAGACAGTTTTCAATAACATACACACCTGAAGCTGAAGCCGCAACCTGCTTCAGATCCTGGGTTCTGGCCTTCCAATCCCTGCAATCCTTTTTCCAGTGTCCACTCTTGTGACAGTAAAAGCATTCTTCCTTTCCCACAAGCTTTCCCGCTACCTTTGTTGCCTTTGTCTTTCCCTTCGTATCCACTTTACTAACACCGCCCCTTGGTTTGGCAGGGGTTTTCTTCTTCTTTCCCTTGGATTTCGCCTTGGACCTAGAAGAGGAAGATCCTCCTACAAACAAAGTGGATGTTTCCCTACCTTTCTGTAGGGTTCCCTCTACACTCCTCAGCATATTGAGGAGTTCTGAAAGTTCAACTTCTTTTTCTTGCAAGTTGAAGATCAGGATAAACTGGGCGTAAGTGGAAGGAAGGGACTGGAGAATCAAGTCCGTGTAGAGCTCGTTCTCTAACGTGGTCCCTAGGTCCGCGAGCTCCTCAATGAAGCCAATCATCTTAAGCACGTGTTCCGCTACTGATGATCCGACGGCCAATCTCGCCGAAAACAGCTTTTTTGAGACTTCGTATCTGGCGATACGTGATTGCTCTCCATACAGTTCTTTTGTATGGAGAAATATGGATTCAAGGTCCATATTCTCGTGCCTCCTCTGATGTTCATTATCCATAGAGGCAAGCACGAGGCACTTGGCTTTCGCGCAATCGATTTCCCATGTCTTACGGATTTCCCTATCCGCGACGCTGGTTTTGGGACCTGGGACAGGGGGAGCTTTTGTGGTAAGGAGATACCCCAACTTGTCATAAGTGATTGCCATTTTGACATTCCTGAGCCAATCTTTGTAGTTTGGCCCTGTCCGTATGTTTTTATCTAGTAGTAACTTAAGTCCAGTCATGATATTTGGTCGCTGCAATTAGGAGAGAGAGAAGAAACACTTTAGCATGATGCTCTTGCAAGTTTAGAGTGGTTTTTAATTTGTCTAAACAGGATGGCTCCCACTGTCTCTCGAATCTCTCCTCAAACCAAAAAGGAAGAATTAGTCAGGATCAATCTCACCGTACAATACTTGCTTAACCGTTCAGCCAGGCTAGTGTCGGTACTTCGAGAGAGGGTTTCCAACGCTTTCGCGAAGTTCCTTAATTAAATAACCTCTTTTCCCTGTGGGTGTAGCCCCGCTAACACCTTTCTAGACACCTACTTGGTTTATAGCATTGATCGTTAAGTGAGAAATTTCCCGAGGAGTAGCATATACTCACAGTAGGATCGGGATCCAAATATCATTACGTGACAAAACTGAAGGAATCCTACCAGAATCATCACACTCCAAATGGTATGCAGCGCTAGCAAGTTTCAGTTCTTTTGAAACTCCTGATGTGGATTTTTGCCCCATGCTCTTATGACCTTGACTTTGGCCAACAAATCATAAGTCACATGTCAAGTTCTACCCGTTATTCTCCAGGTTAATTTGAACCTACCCGTACCTACCCTTGACTTTGGCCAACAAGGCAGTACGACTGTCTCAAACCAACACATCTATCTATGCTGCACATGAACACCCAATAACTACCAATCACTATGCCTTGACTTTGGCCAACAAACATAGCTTGAATACTATTGACTATCCATGTGAAACGACGGAGAGCTACGAATGGTTTTGGCGAAACCGTGAACGTAGTGAACTTGATATAATCGATAGAACGAGATAGCTTTTAAAAGGAGTGGCTTAAGCTCCGCGTTTAAAAGTTGTTTTTGAAAAGAAACCGAGTGGTTTTGAAAGTGTTCCAATGACTTTTACTTTGGTTTATTTTTCTTGCATTAACTTTAATGCGTCCCATCATTTAATCCTACCATTGCAGAAAACAACGAAAATATGACGTATGCTTATGCCATCCGCATTCGCCACGGGGTCCCGTCATCACCCGTTAGGCTACTTAACTAACGACAGAGCGGGGACTGGACTAGCGCGGATGCAAAACATAAGCAACGCCTAAATAGATATCATATATAGATATATAAATCCATTCGTCAGATGCAATGATAGCCATTCCAGATCACAGATGAATACATTGGATATACTAGGAATCCGCATTCCGTTCGATCCTGTAACGAAAAGCGGATTACACGGTCGCGATGAATAGCCAAATACCCCACCTTAGACCCCTACGGGTACGGAAAACTACCCGCCAAGTACCCGAAGCGAAGTAACCTCCCTCAATGACGTGAGTAGGCCACTCGGCACTTCGAGATACCCGGTAGTTTGTGCACCCCACCTTGGGTCTATCCTAGGAGCAAAAACAGTAAAAGAAATTATATAATGACGGCTACAACCCCATCCCTGTTGTGCGGCCATATAAATAATATTACATCAATTTACATATTACATGAATTGAAAGATAAAGAAAACTCTCATCTCACGACCCCCCGGCTATTCATCCGCGACAATCCAACGAATTCATATATACAAACCATCAACATTACAGATCACAGATATGTATAACCCCCACTAATCGACGTATAGCGATTAGAAGACGTTCAATACATATATAACATTACAGATACAACCATTAGCCAAAGTCTACAGAAAATCGACCAAAATACGGATTTGTAACCACACCAAAAACAAATTTGTTCTCTGGAAATTCTGGGCAGATACAAACCATCTCAAAAATCACAAAACACCACCAGAAGTAAACTGCAGGAGAAACGATCCACGGCCGAGTCAACTCAGCCGCGGAACCGCGGTGAGTTGGTCGGTTCGATGGATCGTTTTTCTTGCCTGTTCATTAAAAAGCCTGAGCCAATTTTTAAGACATGATTTATTATTTTTAGAGCAGAAATAAAAATCGGCAGAAACTAGGATTTTCCGGGGTGTTTCGCGGTTTTTTGTCCGGTCGAAATTCTAGATACTTTGCTAACATGCTAGGGTGTGTTTAGTTAGGCTCTGATACCACTGTAAGTCCACATTACCTCTCCCGGTTCTTTCGGGCTTGCGGAAATGGTGAAAAACGATTTTTAGGGTTTAGGTAACATGGACTACAAAATACGGATCTTGGCTAAACTACACACTAGCAACCTAACTAGAGATTTATCTACTCGGTTAGGGGTTATACCTCACTTGAACTCCTTCTTCTTGGACTCTTTGTGATGGTCGGATGGTTCTCTCCTCGTCGCCTTCTCTTGCTGAAGATGGATCCACCTGAGGGTTTCTACCTTGAGCTCCTTTCTCGAACTTGAGAAAACTAAAGTCTCCGACTTGCTAGACCTTCAACCTTAGGATGAGTAGAGAGTGGTTTTGGGTGTTTTATCTCCAAGGAAAAGTTTCTCAACTCATGAGAATGTTTTTCCTTGAACTAGAGGAGGAGGAAGATGAAAAGAAGAGAGAGAATCAATATGATAGAATGAGAATGGTTTTTACAACCATAACAATATATGTGAATTATCTAATTAATAATATTAATCCAAAATGAAAAAGGTGATGGTTGGTTTGATGAGACCATTATCATATCACATTAAATGTTTTTTGCAAAGATCAAAGAGCATCATGAAAAGTAATGATGATGGTCAATGTTTCAAACATGGTCAACTAGTCAACCTTGGTCAACAAGTCAACAACCCTAACCATGACACAATTTCATTTAATTAATATTATTAATTGATATTTCACATATCCATTAGGGTTTGGAAAAAGACAACTGTCAACTGTGCATACACACCCGTTCCGAAACCCTAATGAAAATCCTCTTCCTCCGCCTCAATCAACTGTGCATACACACCCGCATTCGTGTTCCGAGGAACATGAATACTATGAGATAAAACTAACTCCAAAACATATACTAGGATCTGGCTCAAACCAGAGCCCGCTAGTAATGACTGTCCGGACGCCAAACGTGCACAAGTGCGCGGATGTGAACGAACCCTGTCGCAAAACCATGCGACCTCTACTCTGTTTTGACCAAAGGCGAATGACCCTCTGTGTGGGACTCTAAAGACTCGACACTACGCTGGCAGTGGGTTTAACCACAGACCGCAAGCAGCACTAGCTGTGCGTAACGGCCCCCAGGTAGATGCCGATAAGAAGACTGACGAGGTGAAACCCATCTGAACTCCTACTGAACCTGTATGTGACAATCTTTGTACAGTCCGGTCTGTTCGTCTGATAACATCGCATGGCGGGCCTAGGGGGCGGTAAACGTCAGTCCCCTAATAGCGGTACAAGTCGTGTCGGAGTGTAGCCCAGAACACCCTGAGATAACACTGGAAACCTACCAGTATATCTCGCTTGCCCTGGCCAGGGACTTTGTGTAATGGCTCTCCTAGACACAGCGCGATATCAACCCCCAATACCGGGAGAGAAGAATCCTGTCTAACCGTCACTGCCTTCAAGTGCTTCAGGACTGCACCCAACTACTACCTGTTTGCATGACTCCTTTGAGCCGTGGTAGGATAGTAATCTAAGTACAGTGGGAACACACTCGAGGTGAAGTGATAGTGTCAAGTCAGCGGACTAAGCTGTACTCATGTCACCTGGGAACTGATAACTGACGATAGGTATAGTACCAACCAACAGTTCCCGACGAGTCCTGTCCAATATACTCGTAACCTAACGAGCACCCGCATACTATCTCAAGTACGACGTACTGACGGCTGTGGGACAGACCGTCTCCCAAGCTGGGATGAGAAGCGCATACGCTAGTCTACTCCGGAGTATCGATGTCCTGTCTCGATAGTCCTACGACTAGGGACCTGCATAAGGATGTGCTTGTGGATTACCCAGCCCTCACGAGTGTGACTACCATCACAACGCTGGTAAGCAAGCAAAGATCCTAAGGGCTCCACTAATGTGTATAGGCGATATACTAAAATAAACACATGTACACATTAAAGCAGAAACAAACCAAGTAGCATACTACTATTTTTAGCAAGATTGTCTATACAACTGTGAATATCCCAAGCTTCCATCAAGTAATATACAAACTAGTATGATACAGTAATGGCCTCTAGGGCATATACACTAACAGTAGTGGGCTGCCATATCCCGCACAGTACGATCTGATCGAGTTCTTGGGCGGCTACGTCATTCCTAAGTTCAGAAGATTTGACGGGACGGGAAACGCAAATCATCGCGTCGCCCACTTTAAAGCGTCGTGCGGAAATACAGGGGGCAATGATGCACTCATTCTTCGTCAGTTTGTCAACAGCCTGACCGGTGTCGCTTTCGACTGGTATGCAAGTATACCAAACGGGTCCGTCACTATTTTCGCCCAAATGGAGTCTCTGTTTCGGCAAAGATTCATGAGTGTTAGTAACAAAATCTCCATCGTTGATCTCGTGAGAACCAAGCCGGGGAAAAATGAAAGCAACACGGACATTATTGCCCGATGGCGCAACTTCATTGTCAAGTGCGAACCGCCGCTAGAGCAGGACCATTCCGTCAGCCTCCTCATTGGGAAGCTCAGCAATTGGATAGTCACATTCTTATGTACAGCAGGCCTCAAGACGTTTCAGGAGCTGACCAAGAAAGTCCAAATGCTGGAACGCTCGAAGCAAGAGTCTACCCCAGACTCTCAAAGTGACAAGACTTAGAAGAGCAAGAGGGACGACAGCCGTAGAAGCGGGAATTCTAGCAATACCAATGTCTTCAATGCGTCCGATAATGAAGACAAGCGAAAGGCAGGCGAATCCAAAACCAACCGGTCTCAAAAGCCGGTGTTGGGAGGAGAAGGGCCTTCCCTAGAAGAGAAAAGAACAAGGTTTACTCTTTCAGAAGGGACAAGGTCCGTAAGATATTCAAAGATGCCTTGAACAACGGTCTACAATTACCAGAGTCAAAAAGACCTCACGAAGCACAAATGACCAACAATCCTATATATTGCCCGTACCACCGAGTAGTGAGCCATGCGATTGAGGATTGCTATATTTTCAAAGACTGGGTTGAGAAGCAGTACAAGACTGGGGAGATCGAGTTGTCCAAGAGTGTGTTGCTGAACAATCAAGCTGTAACCACCAACTTCATACAGACACAAGCTGAAGCCTTATGGGAGCAGACAGCTGAACCCGCTACCCTGAAGAATGAAACTGACTCACTGTAGCCTCCATGGAGCATGCACATGTCTAAAAAGATGAAGAAGATGCTAAAGCTACTTCAGAAAGAGCCCAGAACGGAATGGGAAGGGCAGAAGGAGCCCACCGTTCCAGCTACCAATTTGACTCAATCAGGCTCAAAATCCAAAAAGATCAAGAAGAAGAAAAGTGCAGCTCGACGCGAAAAAGAGTCTGTAGGGAGATTGACCATTCAAAAATATATCGATTCTCTCGAAGACTATGAACAAAAGGAAAGAACTCTGATTCAATTGAAGGAGTTCTTCCCCGTAGAAGAGGCTGAAATTCTGGAAGAGCTAGAAGAAGACTCCGATAACGAGATTCCGTGACCTGCTACGTCGTTCACCTTGGTAGCGAATCTGAGGAGGAGCTCTGTTTTCCCGAAGAGGACGAGGAGCTCGCCACAAAGGCCAACCAAATCCTGCTCAGAAGCGGCAGGGCTTTACCGCCAAATCAGGGCAATGCCCCAAAAGGAAGGAAAAACAAGTTGCTAATGAAAAAGATGGCAGAGAGCCGGCCCATGAAAATTCGAGTCCTTCCTCGGTGGACTATAATGTCTTGGCTCATCTCCGAAAGCTTCCGTCTCTCCTGAGCAGCTACGATGCCTTGGTCCTATCTAAGGAGCTTAGAGATGTTCTCATTCACGCTATATAAAACCCCGAGCGGTACCAGGCTCGCTTTGCGGAAATTGATATGAAAGAAGCCCATTACACTCTGCATACAGCCACGGTCACATTTAAAGATGAAGACATGTTACTAGGAACAGCTGTGCACAACCGACCGCTTTACATGACAGGGTACAGCGATGGAGACTGGATTAATCGCATATTGATTGATCCAGGGTCCTCAGTGAACATTATGAACTTACGGACTCTGAAGAGTTTTTCAATGGACATTCGACACCTGTCAAGGGAAAGGATTGTCATTCAAGGCTTCAATCAAAATTGCCAGCAAGTTCTGGGATCCATAGCTCTGCCGATCAGGTTCGGAAACCTACAAACTGAAGCCAAGATATATGTGATCGATGTCGACACATCCTATAAGATTCACCTAGGAAGGCCATGGCTTCACGATTACGGTATCGTTCCATCAACTCTCTATCAATGCATGAAATATACCAAAAATGGAGAAGAAAGACGCATTGATGGAGACATCCAGCCGTTCGGTGTGCATAAAGTCCGATATGAAGATTCTCGGTACTTTCTGAACCTCCAAAGTGCCGAGCCACAGCTGATCAAAGACAGAATGGCCCTGAAACTCAAAAGAAAATCTGAGCCGGCTGTCACTTTCAAAATCAAAAACCCCCAAGTGCGTCTGCATTTCGGCAGTGACACTGATGAGTCCGACGTTGAAAGTCCGTCCGTCCATAAAAGTCGCCCTCATCTTGGTAGCGATACGGGCGAGTCTGATATCGAAGGCCCATCCGACAGTAAAATTCGCCCTCGTTTAGGCTGTGACACTGAAGAATCAGAAGAAGAGGATCCGTCTTGCAACAGCTGTGCAGATCGGGCTCTCGTGCAAAAAGAGAAGCTAAGAGAGACCTTCAAAGTTACATAAAGGTCCCTAGCCATCACAAGGGTGCCGGAGCAGATGTCCAAAGAGCTCGACGCATTGTCAATCTCCGCCATGGACCAGCTGAAAACCTTTTACGTTCCCGGAAGAAATAGTGGGCAGAAGGGCATCCTGTTTTATGGGTTAAATCCTGTCGTACATCCGGACGATTTGACTGTCACGTGCCTTCCCTATGAAAGAGGCATAAGAGTCGTCCTAAACCCCAGATATTGGGCGCCCAAGATGCGGGAATATTTTAAAAAGTGCGGATGTCGGTTATATCAAACGGACTCCGAAATGAAGTTTTATGAGGGGTTGTGGCACCCGCCTCAAGTCCGAGCACTCATCGATGGATGAATCCCAGATTGACGGGGCACAGGTTTCATTCAACCTGATATCAAGGCATGCTACATGATTCATATTGGTGAAGCCAGCGAAGAGTCAAATGATGAAGACGAGCTAGTCGAGCCAGAAGAAGCCCCTTAAGAGTTCGAAGATGGAGGACAAGCAACCTTCGACGAGCTAACCGGGGTTGATTTGGGAACGCCCGATAATCCAAGGCCGACCTATATCGGTTCACTCTTGTCAGAGGAAATGAAAGAGCAGATAGTCACCCTGCTGCATGAGTTCGCCGACTGCTTTGCATGGACATACAAAGAAATGCCTGGCCTTACCCTGAAATGGCCGTGCATAAGCTGGCTATATCTCCTGATTCTAAGCCAGTCAAACAAGCTCCTCGAAGAATGAGAAGGGAGCTGGAAGAAAAGGTCATCGAGAAAACCAAGAAACTCATCAATGCTGGTTTCATCAGGGAAGAGAAATACGCGGACTGGATCGCGTGCATCGTCCCAGTGAAAAAGAAGAACGGGAAGATACGAGTTTGCATCGATTTCAGGGATCTCAATAAGGCATGCCCTAAAGACGATTTCCCACTTTCGATAATGGAAATGATGGTTGAAGATACCTCAAATTGCGAGCTGTTCACTTTCATGGATGGCTCATCTGGATATAATGAAATCAAGATGTCGCCCGAGAATGAGAAACACACAGCATTTCGAATCCCGATCGGGATATACTTCTACAAGGTGATGCCATTCGGATTAAAGAACGCAGGTGCCACATATCAAAGGGCAATGACCAAAATCTTTGATGACTTAATCCATAAAGTCGTTGAATGTTATGTTGATGATTTAGTCATTAAGACCGAAGCCAAGGCCAATCACATCCGAGATCTTAGAACCATTTACACCCGACTGAGAGAATACGATCTAAAGATGAATCCTCTGAAGTGCGCTTTTGGCGTGTCGTCGGGAAAATTCTAGGGCTTCATAGTTCGACATCGAGGGATCGAACTTGACCCATCAAAGATAAAGGCCGTCATGGAGATTCCTCCTCCAATGAATCTGACGTAGTTAAGATCCTTTCAAGGCAAACTCGCTTACATACGAAGCTTCATCACGAACCTATCGGAGAGATGTCAGCCTTTCTCAAAGCTCATGAAGAAGGGAGCTCCTTTTTTCTAGGACGTCAAATGTTAAGAAGCGTTTGAAAATATCAAACAGTACTTGTTGCACCCTCCTATGCTCGCTACTCCTATTCCAAATAAACCATTGATTCTCTATACTGCCGCGCTAGATGAGTCACTCGGTGTGCTCCTTGCCCAGAACAACGAGGAGGGAAAAGAAAATGCCCTCTACTACCTCAGTCGAACTTTAGTCGGGACGGAACACAACTATTCCCCGATCGAAAAGCAATGCATGGCTCTGATATTCATTGTGATGAAGCTGAGGCACTATCCGCTTGCTCATCGGGTTATGCTGATCTCCAAGGTCGACCCGCTCAAACACTTAATGACCAAAGCAAACCTAGCCGGTAGAATGGAAAGATGGGCCGTCATGCTGCTTGAATTTGACATAATCTATACTCCTCAGAAAGCAGTAAAAGGGCAAGCTCTCGCCGACTTCCCTGCTCATCCCGTACCAGAAGGGTAACCGCTCAATTGCGAGTTACCCGAGGAACAAGTGCTGCACCTCAAAGATGGAGAGCCATTTTGGGAGCTTTACTTCGACGGAGCCTCATCAATTAGGACCTCCAGCAAATCAAGCATCCTACAAATAAAAGCAGGGATAGGATTGGTGTTCATCATGCCATCGATGGGAACCCTATGGCGTTCTTTTGCTCTCACCGAGCCTCGCACAAACAACGAGGCTGAGTACGAGGCTCTGATAGCTGGTCTGGAGCTCTCTATATAAATGGAAATCCTTCGGTTATGAGTCTACGATGATTCCCAGCTTGTCGTCAACTAAAAGATATACAAACCCGAGTTAGCTCGGTACAGAATCCGGGTGGTGGAGCTTATGAAACAGTTCACCTATATTGAACTGATGAGAGTTCCTAGGGCGTTGAATGGAAAAGCTGACGTACTCGCTCGCTTAGCCAAGGAGCTGGCTGATCCCGATATGGATGAAATTCTAATAACAGTCGGGAGCCGGCAAATTCTACCCCCAGTCTCTTTACGAGAAGAGGAAAGTGCAGAACAAAAGAGCAATCCTGTCGAAGAAGTTCTGATCATTCAAGAGGAGCCCGATTAGAGAGAGCCCTTTATAGAGTACCTCCGATACGACAAGTTGCCCGAAGGAAAATCTGCGAGGATTCAGCTGAAGAAGAGAGCTCTTCGATATGTGTTTGTAAATAATACGCTATACCGCGGATCATATGACCAACTCTGATTCAGATGTCTGTCATCGGCCGAAGCCCAAAAAGTCATGAAAGAAGTTCACTCAGGCGTCTACGGAGCTCACCAATCTGGCCCCAAAATGTGGCTTCAAATTAAACGACTTGGGTATTACTGACCTACCATGATAAGGAATTGCGAAGAGTATGCGAAGAGGTGTCATCTCTGCCAAATTCACGGTGACTTCATTCATAAGCATCCCAATCCGCTGCATCCTACGGTGGTGTCATGGCCCTTCAAAGTTTGGGGCACCGACATAGTTGGTCCAATTGATCCTCCGTCATCCAAAGGCCACCAGTTTATATTAGCCGCAACTGACTACTTCTCCAGATGGGCTGAAACTATCCCGCTAAAAGAAGTCAAGACAGAAGATATTCTGACGTTCTTCCAGCATAATATTCTATACCGCTTCGGTACTAGACGAATCATTTCCGGCAACGGGCCTTCTTTCAAGAGCTTCAAAGTCTCAAGGTTCGCTACTCAGTACAAGATAGACTAGAGATATTCTTTCATATATAATCTAAGAGCCAATGGGCTAGCCAAAGCCTTCAATAAGACTCTATGCAAGTTCCTGAGGAAAAATGCTTCGGCCAATAAGAGAGACTGGAATCTCAAGCTCCACGAGGCATTGTGGGCATATCGTACCACACACCGCACCCCAACTCAGTCCACTCCATACTCACTACTCTTCGGAGTGTAAGTAATCATCCTGCTCGAAGTCGAAGTTCCAAGCTTAAGAATGACCGTCCAACACGAGTTGACGGAGGAGGAAAACGTCCTCTTTCGGCTCGAAGAGCTCGACGCCCTCGAAAAAAAGAGGCTCGCAGTACAGCAAAATCTAGAGTTGTACCGAGCCCAAATGTCACGGGCTTATGATAAGATGGCCCGTCTCCGTGCTTTAAAGAAAGACGAATTGGTGTTGGTCCTCAAAAGACCGATCATCCCCAATCGACATGCCAAGGAAAAATTTGAGCCAAACTGGGAAGGACCATACGTCATCGAGAAGGTGTTTGATGGATAATCCTACAAGCTGATAAATGCCGAGGGAGAAAAGCCCATACCACCCATCAATGGCCGATATCTCAAGAAATACTGCACGTGAATGCTCCAAGTCGTGGGCAAATTGAGCACACCGGCCCTACGGTCTAGATCATACATCCTGTAAAACCGTATACAATCCACGGGCATAAACGACCCCTATCTCTCCCGAGTCCCACCGGGCGTGCCAAAATCTGTATGGTTTTTTCGTCACCCCATTGAGATGGGAATACGCATCGCTTGTCAGGCGTACTACAGATTCCCCCTGCCTAGGGTAAGCGGGGGTTTATTGATTGTAGGGATCCGAATCTCAGGTAGCCGCGGACTAAGCTGCCGTTAATTACCCATCGCCTTTGGAGCGAGGGAACCTCCAATTGACGGGTCAAACTGGTCATGCGAACTCAATATGCAGTATGCATGTGTTGTGGTTTAAAGGGTCTTGGGTATATCGGGGGCCTCACAGAGTTTACGGGGGTCTCGTGCTTGGCACGCGTGACGCTGGGCGCCAGTGCCTCATGTGCTTGGCGCTGGCGTCCAGCGCCCGCGTGCCAAGCACATGAGGCGCTGGCGCCCCACACCCAGCGCCCGAGTGCCAAGCACGTGAGGCGCTGGTGCTCACGTGTCTTTTGGACACTATTTCCTTTTTTATATATATACACACACTCCACAACACTGTCCCCGTTAGAAAAAAAATTCTAACGGGGCGCTGCCTCGCACCCCGCAAGGGGGCTGCTATCCCCTTTAACCCCCAGCCCGCTACCTGGATAACGGGACCCCCGTAAACCCTTCAAAACACAACACACGCACACTGCACATTGAGTTCGCATGACCAGTTTGACCCGTCAATCGGAGGTTCCCTCGCTCCAAAGGCGAGGGGTAATTAACAGCAGCTTAGTCTGCGGCTGCCGGAGATTCGGATCCCCACAATCAATAAACCCCTGCCTACTCTAGGCAGAGAGAATCAGTAGTACGCCTGCCAAGTGACGCATATTCACATCTCAATGGGGTGACGAAAAATACCCTACAATGGTGAGTCAAGAACAATATAACTACTGATCTTGAAAATGGTAGAAGCAAAATCCTAGTGAATACTTAGGATCATCTACAAACAGTCATTACCGAAGCGTACCTTAAGTTTGTCCGGATTCTGCTTTTAAACAGAAAACGGATAACTCCATATCTCAACAAGCTCAAGATATACAACCATTCTATGTCCATATAAAATCAAGGCACTAATTTATATGGAACCAGATCCAAAAGTCACGCAGCAATTTCCAGTGCATATCACCTAATGGAAAAAAAGGCCGATACAACATTACTCATCATGGAGCGTATCCACAGATGAGTAACCTGCGAGAGAATTAAGTTCTCAATATTACTATGATGGAATACCTAGCATAAGTATCTACTGTTGGGGTCAAAAATTACACTCCGGTTGACCAAGTCAAAATCAAAGTCAACCCCAAGCCAAGTAGGCCTAACTCCAGATCAAGACCGAGCATGGAAGGGATCGACCCCATGACAAAAAGAATGAAACCACAAATTAGTTTAATGTAATTTTTTAGAAATAAATGTATGGAATATGGGCAAAAAGCCAAAATTTTGTAAACCCCATAACTTATGTGCAGAAAGAATAAGTACATAAGGCATGGGTTGGCACAAGTGCCATATGGAAAAGTCCAAGGGGCTATATGTAAAGTGTGTAGCCTATAAAAACAAATATGATGAGAAAATCAAGAACAACTTTTCATTCTCTTAAATTCTAGGGTTTGTGTCTCCATCTCCTTTCACTCAAGTGCTTCCTTTCATTTTCTTTTCAAATTAAATCAAGAGTTTAACTCTTCTTTTTCCAAAATAAAATAGTTTTTAACCATAAAACCCTCGAAGGGGGGTTCAGATCTCCCATCAAATCCCTAAAAGGGAGATTTTTGATCTCACCTCTCCTTTTCTCCAAGATCCAGCAAAAGGAGAGGAGGAGAAAAAAGACCCACCTCCAAAAATCCCACCTCGGGAGAATCCGAGGCTCCAGGGAGAAGAAATGAGTCCTCTTTGATCATCTCCGAAGATCTTCGAGGAGTTCAACTCCAAGATCCAAATCCTCAAAAGAGTTTAACTCCACATCTAGACCTTTTAGGAGTTTAACTCCAAATCCACGTCCAATTTATTACATAGGAGTTTAACTCCAAATCCAAATCTTTTGGGAGTTTAACTCCAAATTTATACCTAATTCCTGTTTAGGAGTTTAACTCCAAAACTTCTCGGGAGTTCAACTCCCAGCCCAGGGGCTAAGCCCCTTTCTCTGCTGGTGTTTCCAGCGGTCGTGTGCCGCGCACGAGACTCGCCGGCGCTCGGCGCCCACACGCAGGGTACGAACCCGTGGGCGCCCAGCATCCGCGTGCAACTTACGTGACTCGCGGGTGCCCAGCGCCCACGCGTCCCTCGTATGACCCGTGGGCGCTTACGTGACCCGCGGGTGTCCAGCGCCCACACGCCACAAACGCGTCCTTAGGACGTTCCTCACCCCTCTTTTTCCCTATGCTCCATACTCAAAACACGTCCCCCATTAGAAAAAAATTCTAACGGGGCGCTGTCCCGCACCCCGCAAGGGGGCTGCTAGCCCCCTTGACCTCCAACCCACTACCCAGATAGTGGGATCCCCGTAAACTCTGCGAGACCCCCGATATAATCAAGACCCTTCAAAACACAACACACGCACACTGCATATTGAGTTCGCATGACCAGTTTGACCCGTCAATTGGAGGTTCCCTCGCTCCAAAGGCGAGGGGTAATTAACGGCAGCTTAGTCCGCGGCTGCCGGAGATTTGGATCCCAACAATCAATAAACCCTCGCTTACCCTAGACAGGGGGAATCTGTAATATGCCTGACAAGCGGCACGTATTCCCATCTCAATGGGGTGATGAAAAACACCCTACATCTACATCTTCGATAAATCCTAATACTTCCAACGTATGGTTCTCTACTTTATTCTTATATCTATAAACTTCTCAAAATCTTTAGACCTTGCATTACAACGAATACCTGTCTAAAGCCAGAGAACTCATAGGTAAACCTGAATAAAGCAAAAGTGCCAACCCCTTATCCCGAAGGACACTGGACAACATACATTTTCGTGTATAAGTACCAAGAGTATACTAACTCAAATTCTATGTTTTGTAAATTGAAAACTGTATTTTGGTCGAGAATGTCTTACATCGTTATTCAATGCACCTTACCTTATCCTCAACTGATAAAGGTAAATGCTTAAAATACAATTTTCAAAATGTATATCTCACTTTATAAAATAAAGGTACAGATATTTCATTTTAAAATTTGGTGCATAACAACGGTTATTCAAGACCAAATATTTGTCGTTAAACAAAACCAGGCGATTTAATCCAATATCACCAATTGCAACGAATTCCGATATTGAGGATCAAATTGCCCATTTCCCAATATTCTACTTCTACTTAACATTTGTAACACCGTACAGATGTGAGATCCAAATCCGGTAAATACATACCCTAGAGTCAGAATTGATTGGGAAAACAGTTCTCGGTAATAAGTACACAGAAAATATGAAACATGAAAATGTTTCATAGAGGGTGGCCAGGTATTCCTATTAATGCCTTTTCCGTTATTTAGATTCATGACAGTATTCGCAATTTTCTTTGCTCTCACTTTAATCCCTTTATATGTCTCTACATCTTATCTTCTGCACACCGCACTTAGGCTAATTGATTTTCTTTCTTCCTTACTTTTCGATACCAATCTAAGGTTTGGAGGAAGACTATCCAGTAAGCGTAATAGGTGTACTTTCCAAATATAAGGAGCTCTTGCAACCTGAGAGAAGATAAAGGGAAGAGACAACCGAATAATCCTATTCAATTTCTCCAGAACCTGTGGCCATTCTCGACTGAAGTAACTTCTTCGAGTTCGTATGTAACTATACGATGGCCGTTCCAAGCAATATAGATCATCGTAGTGAAACGAAGTGTACTGAAGAAATGCAAAGGGTAAAATAGGAGTGGCAAGGATATGTGCGACTTTGTCGTGAATCATGACAATCTAAACCCCAAGTGTGTAAGAAGGTTCGGTTAACTTGGTTCATGAGTTTTTATGGTAGGTCATGGGTCGCTGTACCAGAGAGAGAGAAAAGAAACACTCAGCGTGCACTCTATCAAAATTAGATTGGTTATCACTTTATCTAATCAGGATGGCTCCCACTGTTTTCTCGAATTCTCCTCCAAACTCTAAAAGGAGAACTAGTCGGGATCATATACACTTTACAAGTTTGCTAACCGTTCAGCTAGGCCAGTGTTGGTACTCCGAGGGAGGTCCCCCGTGCTTTCGCACAGACCCAATTAATAATCTCATTTCCGCAGACGCGTAATGTAGTTAACACTTTCTAGATACCTAATAGGTTAGCTAGTTATGAAATGAAAATCTCCCGCGAAGTAATACATACTCATCAGTGGGAATCAGGACCCAACTATAATTGTGTGATAACTTTGAAGGAAGCCAACCAAAATTACCACACTTCAGAAGGTATGTGCAAACTTGGCAAGTTTTCCGTATATTTGAAACTCTCGATATGGTTTTTCCCCCTAGGACCCAAGGACATTGACGCTTGCCAACAAATGTCCTAGTCAAGTTCAACTCGTCATTATCTTAATTGCATCGAACCTACCCACACTAGCACTTGACGCTTGCCAACAAAGCAGTGTGATTGTCCCGATCAATCGCATATCCATGCAACAAAAAAGTATTACAGAGCTACCGCACACTACGTCTCGGGGAATGGCAACGACAAACGTAACACGAATACTAAGCAATACTAATCTGAAATGACGGAGGGCTACGGCTGGTTTTTTGTGAAAAACCTTTAATGTAATGAAGTTGATATCGTTCAAAGAACTCGAGTGGCTTTGAAATGGAGTGGTTTAAGCTCTAATTTTTAAAACTAGCAACATAAACTTTTGTTTAAGAGCGAACTTCCCGTGAAGAGATCAAGGCTCTTCTCTTATAGAATGAGGTGCGAGATATACCTAACCGAATACCTCTATGCAAAGTAAAAAAATACGACTATGAGTTTTGAAGAAAACCAAATAGTTTTAAAATTGGTTCCGACAACATCATTTAAGTTTATTTTCCTTACATTATTCAGATAATGTGTTACTATCATTTTAAGTTTCCAAGCTACAAAAGAAACAATCAAAGTAGCATACTTTTATATGCCATCAGCATTCGCCGCGGGACCCCTCATGCACCGTTAGATTACTTAACTAACGGCAGAGCGGGGGCAGGACTAGCGCGGATGCAAAACATATAGAAATATCTACTAAATATATAATATATATATCAATATCGCAGGCAGATAATAGTCATCACAGGCAGTTAAAAATCATCACAGCCATGTGAACAACAATATGGGACAGCAAATAAACTAGGAACCCCGCGTTTCATTTGAGCCGTAAATGAGACGCGACATTCTCCGGTCGTATGGATAGCCCGTACAAAGTCGATCCTAGACCCTTACGAGCGCGGCAAGCCATCTGCCAATTCTAGAAACTGGGTAACACGCTCTTAACAAAGTGAGTCGATCACCCGTCGCTTTCTAGAATCTGGTGACTTGTGCACCCGTCCTGGTCAATCCTCTACTCCTACGAGTGCGGCGAATAGCCCGCCAATTCTAGAGTAAGGCCCCCTCGGTCTCAACGCCGTGAGATGCGGGCCCGTTTCCCTCTAGAACCCGGCTATTCGAGCACTCCTCCACGGGGTAATCCTAATACAGAAATGAAATAGATACAAGGGTGACAACCACCACAACCTGGTCGAGGCCCGATAAAAGAATATACAAAACTGACAGAAACGACAGTCCACATGTCAGACGCTCACCCCGCAATAATGAATATACAAACTGAATCAAAACTGTACAAGTAATATCGCACTAGGGGCTATCCAACACGAAAAACTGACTGAACCATAACCAGATATATATAACCACAGAAACAAGTAACACCACAATGTGTGCAACCCTGTCTAAATGAAAATATAGCAATTAAACGACGTTCAACAACACATATACCAAATCACAGATATCAACGATGCAAAAGTTTCGAGTTCTAAAACTCCCGAGTTGCCCCAAATCTAAGATAACACTAAGTGAAATCTGGGGCAAAACAAATAAGACCAAAAATACCAATTTTCAAAACCCAAGACACTGGATAAAAACGAGGACCATAGGCTACAGGAAAACCGTCCATAGCAGGGAAAACACCATTTCTGGCAGTTTTCTTATGTAGAATTCTCTCATTTTCATTGTGTGTCGCTATCATGTCTAGAGTAACCCTCTGCACTTGTTTAAAAAAAATTCGGAGACAAAAAAAATTTCGAACGGAGAACGGGTTTTGAAAATCGGAGTTTTTCGGTTTTGAAACTAAAGTATCGTCTACTACTAGTTTAAGGTGTTTGGATGCTCCCTGATACCATGTTGGTGTTAGGTGCTCGCGCCGCGGAAGCCGCGGCCAAGGAAGAAACGATATCAAATTTTTTATCCAAGCACAAAACATATATACCCAGGAATTCGTTCCAAACACCTAAACTAGTAAACCATAACATACAAGAGTGTGAAAATACAACCTTCGACGTGTGTCCACCTAATTGTGTAAGACCCCTCCAAGCTCGTAGACACCGGGAACACATTTGAAAGGCGATCACCCTTGCCAAAAAAGATCCACCCGAGAGAAACTGGTAAAGGATCCAACCGACGCTCCAAACTTGCTAAGGATCAATTGTGGGTGATATAGGAATTTTTCCACTAATCTTTTCTCTTTAAAAACCATGCTCAAGAGAGCAAGAAGAAGAAGGAGAAGGAGGTGAGGAAAATGGCTAAATGTCTCAACCATGAAGCAACTCAAGAATGTGGAATAAAGCAAGTTGTCAAGTGTAGAAATGAATGGCTTTGCTTTTTACAACCATGGTTCAATAGTGCAACAAAATCATATCAACATTAAATACCAAAACCATACCCTTCTACATGCACAACCATGCTTCATGCCAGCTCACTTTCCACCTTATTTCCATTTATTTGTCTAAATAGAAAAATAAATATGAGGTGTCCTTCTTCTAGAAGCATTACCGTGTAAATACGGAATACTTCACCCGGTATATGTATCACTACATATACATATATCCGTATAAAAATACGGATAGCACCAAAAAGAGAAAATGAATAGTGAACAATAATACTAATATATATATATATATATATAAATTATTAAATCAAAACCTGATTTAATAATCCGGCTTAATCTTAAGCCGGCTAGTATTATAAACCGTCCGATTAAAGTCCGTGTATCCCGTACACGTGTTTAATCGGACCCCTGCACGTACCAACGTATGGCTCTTACATCTATCATCTGAACTGCGAAAACGCTCTGTGTGGGACTCTAAAGACTCGACAATACTCTGGCAGCAGGTTCACCACAAGCATGTCAGCGGCACTAGCTGTACGTAACGGTTACCCAGGTACTTGCCGAAAGAGTGGTCGACAATCAAGTACGTCCTTATCCTACTGAGCCTGAATGTGACAATCTCCGTACAGTCCGGTCTCTTCGTCAAAGAGTATCGCATATCGGGTCTAGAGGGTGGATATCGTCAAACCCCTACTAACCCGATAATTCATGTCTGAGTCAAGCTCATCACCAACAGAGATACTACTGATCAACTATCAGTAAATCTCATCCACCGTGGCCACAAATTTCTAGTGATATCAACTGAACACAACGCGACATCGACTCCTAATATCAGGATAGACAAACCCCTTACAATCGACCACTGCCGCCATGTGGCTCGGGACTGTACCTAACTAAAACCTATTGGATGACTCCTTTGAGACGTGGAAGGGTAGTAATTAATGTACAGTGGGAACTCATACGAGACAAATGACGATCTCAGGTCAAAGGACTAACATGTACTCATGCCACCTGAGAACTTCCATCTGACGATAAATATAATACCATCTAGAAGTTCTCGGTGAGTCCGTCCGGTATACCCACCTCCAGTGAGCATCTGTATACTATCTTAGGTGACACAACACCAATGGCTTGTGAGACAAGCCACCACCCTTCGTCGGGGTCTAGAAACGTATACACTAGTCTACTTTGGAATATCGATACTCAGTCTCGATACTCTTACGACTAGAGACATTTAAGGATGTGCTTATAGACAACCCAGCTCCCACGTATATGATCCCATCATAATGCTGGTAGTCAAGCAAGAATCCTATAGGCTTCATCAATGATGAAGACAAACCAGATAGCACACTATCATCTCGAGTAAGACTGTTATACCTGTATAGGTCTTCCCTCAATTATCATAATCGCCTACTTGCAATCATAATAACTGCCTTGAGGGCACTATATCCAATAACTATAATATCTTTCTAAATGGGAATTTAGAAGTGCACGTGTATACTCTGTCAGAGGGTTATCGTAGTCAGTAGGAGTAGCGGAAAGTGTGTAAGTTGCTTATGTCTATTTATAAACTAAAGCGGGCATAGCGGAGATGGATCATCTATTTTGATGTAACAGTCAAGATGTTTGACTTTAACAAAACAACAAATGAATCTGGTAAGAAAGATGTAGGGAGTACTGTCCTAGTATTTGGATGCCATACTCCTGATAGGAAATGATATTCCTATACTACAATCAGTCAAACAATGGTTTTCATAAATGTTTCTTCACACAGGCTCTGGATAATGTATCAAGAATTCTGGTGACTAGATCTATGTCAATAGATCTAGATTTGGGAAGTGTCCTAATCCGGGTATTTAGACACCATTCTAATGGGGTTTAGAATGGATAACTCCTGGCGCGGTAGTGTACCTGCAAGTGATGGAGTCACCATCTCTAAAGAGATGTCTTCTAAACTGATGAGGAGAGGGACTCGCATGAATGACATTTCAATTGCTTTGGAAATTAGGTCAATCATGCGATGTCATGTACCAGACTAGATATTGTTTTTGCACTTACTGTAGTAAGCGGATATTAATCCAATCCTAAAGAAATAAAGGGAAGCAGTGAAGAACATATCAGGATGTTCTTAGTGTTAGTGTATATGCCCTAGAGGCCATTACTGTATCATACTGGTTTGTATATTACTTAATGGATGCTTGGGATATTCACCTTGTATATACAATCTTGCTCAAAATAGTAGTATGCTACTTGGTTTGTTTCTACTTCAATGTGTACTTGTGTTTATTTCAGTATATCACTTATACGCATTAGTGGAGCCTTTAGGATCTTTGCTTGATTACCAGCGTTGTGATGGCAGTCACACTAGTGGGGGCTGGGTAATCTATAAGCACATCCTTATTCAGGTCCCTGGTCGCAGGACTATCGAGACAGGGCATCGATACTCCGGAGTAGACCAGCGCATGCGCTTCTCATCCCAGTGTGGGAGACGGTCTGTCCCACAGCCGTCAGTACGTCGTACTTGAGATAGTATGCGGGTGCTCGTTAGGTTACGGGTACACTGGACAGGACTCGTCGGGAACTGACTAGTTGGTATTATACCTATCGTCAGTTATCAGTTCCCAGGTGACATGAGTACAGCTTAGTCCGCTGACTTGACACTGTCACTCCGCCTCGAGTGTGTTCCCACTGTACTTTGATCACTACCCTACCACGGCTCAAAGGAGTCGTGCAAACAGGTGGTGGTTGGGTGCAGTCCCGAAGCACTTGGAGGCAGTGACGGTTAGACAGGATTCGTCTCTCCCGGTATTGGGGGTTGACATCGCGCTGTGTCTAGGAGAGCCATTACACGAGTAGTCCCTGGCCAGGGCAAACGAGATATACTGGTAGGTTTCCAGTGTTATCTCAGGGTGTATTGGGCTTCACTCCGGCACGACTTGTACCGCTATTGGGGGACTGACGTTTACCGCCCCCTAGGCCCGCCATGCGATGTATCAGACGAACAGACCGGACTGTACGGAGAATGTCACGCTCAGGCTCAGTAGGAGTTCAGATGGGTTTCGCCTCGTCGGTCTTCTTGTCGGCATTACCTGGGGACCGTTACGCACAGCTAGTGCCGCTTGCGGTCTGTGGTTAAACCCACTGCCAGCGTAGTGTCGAGTCTTTAGAGTCCCACACAGAAAGCTTTTCGCCTTTAGGCAAAAGAGTAGAGGTCGCATGGTATTGCGACAGGTCGCATGGTTTTGCGACAGGGTTCGGTCACATCCGTGCACTTGTGCGCGTACAGTGTCCGGACAGTTTACACTAGCGGGCTTTGGTTTAAGCCAGATCCTAGTGTACCTTATGGGATTGGATTTATCCAGTTTGCATTCGTGTTCCTCGGAACGCGGATGCGGGTGTGTATGCACAGTTGACAGGGAGGCAGAGGCAGTGGATTCTCATTAGGGTTGTTGACAGTTGACCGTTGACTTTTGACTTTTTGCTCAACCCTAATGAGAATATGATATGTGATTAACTATTATATTAATTAAGTATTATGGTGATATGGTTGTTGACTTGTTGACTTTTGTTGACTTGTTGACTTTGGTGACTTGTTGACTTTTGTTGACTTGTTGACCGGTTGACTAGGCTTGACTAGTTGACCATCATGATAACCATGGTTATCATTTCATGCCAAAGACTTTTTTCTTGCTTGCTTTTTGAGTAAAATGAGTGCATGATATGATAACCTTATGGTTGCTTCTAACCATCACCAAAAGACTTTTTTGATATGATGAGTGATGATCACTTTGGATTATGAGAGGGTGAGAGAGAAAAGAGAGCCTCATTCTTTCTTGCTCATTCTCTCTCTTGTTCTTGAGCTCTCCCCTTGCTCTCACCCTCAACCTCTTGCTCCCTCTCTTGATCTATGGTTCTCTTGTCTCATGAGTTGAGAATCAAGAACCATAGATAAAATCCCATTCTACTTCCTCTCTACTCATTCTAGTTCACTAGGTTTAGCAAACCAAGTGAACTAGTTTCTTCAAAGACCGAAGAAGGAGCTAAAGGTTGGAGCTTTCAAGTGGATCTATCTTCGGCGTACGGAGACGACGAGAAGGAGCCATCGGACCACCACCGGAGCTTGAAGAGAAGGAGTTCAAGTTTAGGTATAACCATCTTCATCCGAGTAGCTAAACATCTTTAGCTTAGTTTGCTAGTTTTGGTTTAGGTAACGATCCCGACCATAAGTTAGTCCATGTTGCCTCTTGCGATAAAAATTTTGATTTTATACCGTTTCCGCCTCCCCGTAAGAACCGGGGGTCGCAATATGGACTTACAGTGGTATCAGAGCCTAACTAAACTTAAACTAGCTAGGTAGTAAAGTGTAACGAAGTTCGGAACCGAAAAAAATCACAAAACCGGAAAACTACAAAAACTGAGTTTCTGTTGAAATTTTTTCTGGTCAAAATGAAAAACTTTATACTCCTAAATTCGGCTCAGGGTTTTGTGTGAACACCCAAGAAAAACGATACAGTGATTCGCCTAAAGTGCCGCGCTTCCGCCGCGTGATCCTTCTTGGACGCCGCGGAACCGCCGCGACTTGGTTTCTTCTCTGCATCGTTTTTCGTGCAGTGTGTTTGTCTGTTGGTTTTGGGATTTTTAAAATATATTATATGTGCCCAGATTTTCCAGAAAAGAAATTTCCTTTTGGGGTCCTATAATTCCGTATTTTTTCCGAACTTCACTGCACTTTGACTATGATGGTTATATCTGTGATGCTTGCATGTATTGAACGTCGGCTAATCGCTATAAGTCGATTAGTCGGGGTTATACATGATCTGTAATGTGCTGGAATGTGTATATGAATGTGTTGGACTGTCGCGGGTGAATAGCCGGGGTGGATGTGAGATGAGCTTTTGTTTTTCTTTCATTCATTGTAAATGTAAATTGATGTAATAATTATTATTTGTTTGGCCGCACAACCGGGTCGGGGTTGTAGCCGTCATTGTATAATTCTTTTTACTGTTTTTGCTCCTAGGATAGACCCATGGAGGGGTGCACAAACTACCAAGTACTTGGCGGGTAGTTTGCCGCACTCGTAGGGGTCTTGGGTGGGGTATTTGGCTATTCACCGCGACCGTGTTATCCGCTTTTCGTTTCAGGCTCGAAAGGATTGCGGATTGCTAGTATATCCAATGCATTCATCTGTGATCTGTAATGTCTATCATTGCTTACTATTTAGGCGTTGCTTATGTTTTACAGACGCGCTAGCCCAGCCCCCGCTCTGTCGTTAGTTAAGTAACCTAACGGGTAATGACGGGGCCCAGTGGCGAATGCGAATGGCATAAGCGTACGTCATATTTTGGTTGTTTTCTGCAATGGTAGGGTTAAATGATGGGACGCATTAAAAGTACTAATGCAAGAATATCACGCATTAAAAGAACTAATGCAAGATAATAAACCAAGTTAAAGTCGTTGGAACACTTTCGAAAAACCACTCGGTTCTTTTCAAAATAACTTTTAAATGCGGAGCTTGAGCCACTCCTTATAAAAGCTATCTCGTTCCATCGATTAAATCAAGTTCACTACGTTCACGGTTTCGCCAAAACCATTCGTAGCCCTCCGTCGTTTCGTATGAATATTCAATAAGTATTCAAGCTGTGTTTGTTGACCTTCGTCAAAGCATAGTGATTGGTAGCTATTGGGTATTCATATGTAGCATAGATAGATGCGTTGGTTTGGGACATTCGCATTACCTTGTTGACCTTCGTCAAGGGTACATACGGGTGGATTCAAATTAACCTGGATAATGACGGGCAGAACTTGACATGTGACTTATGATTTGTTGACCTTCGTCAAGGTCATAAGAGCATGGGGCAAAAATCCACATCGGGAGTTTCATAAGTACTGAAACTTGCTAGATTTGCATACCATTTGGAGTGTGATGATTCTGGTAGGATTCCTTCAGTTTCGTCACGCGATGATATTTGGATCCCGATCCTACTGTGAGTATATGCTACTCCTCGGGAAATTTCTCACTTAACGATCAATGCTATAAACCTAGTAGGTGCCTAGAAAGGTGTTAGCGGGGCTACGCCCCCAGGGAAAAGAGGTTCTCTAATTAAGGAACTTCGCGAAAGCGTTGGAAAACCTCCCTCGAAGTACCAACACCGGCCTGGCTGAACGGTTAAGCAAGTATTGTACGGTGGGATTGATCCTGACTAATTCTTCCTTTATGGTTTGAGGAGGGATTCGAGAAACAGTGGGAGCCATCCTGTTTAGACAAACTAAAAACCACTCTAAACTTGCAAGAGCATCATGCTGAGTGTTTCTTCTTCTCTCTCCTAATTGCAGCGACCAATCAACATGACTGGACTTAAGTTACTCCTAGATAAAAACAAACTGACAGGGCCAAACTACAAAGATTGGCTCAGGAATGTCAAGATCGCAATCACTTATGACAAGCTGGGGTATCTTCTTACCACCAAAGCTCCCCCTGTCCCTGGTCCAACTTCCAGCGTCGCGGATAAGGAAATCCGCAAGACTTGGGAGATTGATAGCGCGAAGGCCAAGTGCCTCCTGCTTGCCTCGATGGACAACGAACATCAGAGGAGGCATGAGAATATGGACATGGAGTCCATATTGCTCCATACAAAAGAACTGTATGGAGAGCAATCACGTATCGCAAGATACGAAGCGTCGAAAAAGTTATTTTCGACAAGAATGGCCGTCGGATCATCAGTAGCCGAGCATGTGCTAAAGATGATCGGCTTCATTGAGGAGCTCGCTGACCTAGGGATCACATTGGAGAGTGAGCTATATACGGATATAGTTCTCCAGTCCCTTCCTTCCACTTACGCCCAGTTTATACTGAACTTCAACCTACAAGAAAAAGAGGTTGAACTATCAGAGCTCCTCAACATGCTGAGGAGCGCAGAGGGCACCCTACAGAAAGGTAGGGAAACATCCACTTTGTTTGTAGGAGGATCATCTTCTTCTAGGTCCAAGGCGAAAGCCAAGGGAAAGAAGAAGAAGGCCCCCGCAAAACCAAGGGGCGGTGTTGGTAAAGTGGATACGAAGGGAAAAGGCAAAGCAACAAAGATAGCGGGGAAGCTTGTGGATAAGGAAGAATGCTTCTATTGTCATAAGAAAGGACACTGGAAGAATGATTGCAGGGCCTGGAAGGCCAGAACACAGGAATTGAAGCAGGTTGCAGCTTCAGCTTCAGGTGTGTATGTTATTGAAAACTGTCTTTCAATAAACTCTACTTCCTGGGTATTGGATACCGGATCAGGATCTCATATCTGTAATTCTTTGCAGGCGTTGAGAAACCGTAGTGTTTTGAAAGCAGGTGACATGACCCTCAGAGTTGCAAACGGAGCTAGCATGGATGCTAAAGCCGTGGGGGACTATCACCTGGGAATGTCAGATGGACATGTTTTGGTTTTGCGTAATTGCTTTTTTGTACCCAACGCAACTTGTAATATCATTTCTGTATCTTTAGTTTCTAAAGAAGGTTATGAATTTGCGTTTGTAAGTAATGTTGTAAACATTCACCTTAATCAAGTATTGATTGGGTCAGGTACTCTGAGTAATGGTATATACGTGTTAAACCAACCACAGATTTTTAATGTCCAGAATACACACAAAAGAAAGTCTCCAGAAATAAATCAGACTTTCTTATGGCATTGTAGATTGGGTCACATCAATGAGAGAAGGTTGACTAAGTTACATACAGAAGGATATTTGAATGCGTTCGAATATCAATCGTATGCCACTTGTCAATCTTGTCTCAAAGGAAAGATGACAAAGACTCCGTTTACTGGACAAGGAGTAAGAGCGAGCGAGCTCTTAGGACTCGTACACAGTGACGTGTGCGGTCCAATGTCTACACATGCCCGAAGCGGACATTCTTACTTCATTACTTTTACGGATGACTTCTCAAGGTACGGTTATGTCTTCTTAATGAAACATAAGTCCGAGGCCTTTGGAAAATTCCAGGAGTATAAGAATGAAGTAGAGAAACAGACCGGCAAAAGTATTAAGATTCTAAGATCGGATCGAGGTGGAGAATACTTAAGTGCCGAATTCCTGAATTACTTAAAAGAGAATGGTATTCTCTCTCAGCTTACTCCTCCATACACTCCGCAACATAACGGTGTATCGGAGAGACGGAACCGAACCCTATTGGATATGGTTCGGTCCATGATGAGTAACGCTGAGTTACCGCGATCATTCTGGGGATATGCACTAGAAGCAGCTGCGTATCTCTTGAACAAGGCTCCTACCAAGACTGTGCCCACCACCCCATATGAGATGTGGACTGGGAAGAAACCCTGTCTAAATTATCTTAAGGTATGGGGATGTCCAGCTTTTGTAAAAAAGCAGCATGCGGACAAGCTTGAGGCACGTTCAGTACAGTGTAAGTTTGTGGGATACCCAAGGAACTCCAGGGGGTATCTTTTCTATTCCGCTGAGGAACAAAAGGTTTTTGTTTCTCAGCATGCCCGCTTCTTGGAAACTGAGTTTTTGGAAACCCAGATAAGTGGGAACACAATAGAACTGGAAGAAATTCCAGAACCACAGACTGTTACTGAAAGCTTAGTGGAACCAGAGGGTTCAACAGAACAGGACATTCCTACGCCGCTCCGCAGGAGTAGTAGGCAGTCTCATCCGCTCGAGAGATACTACGGTTTTCTCATAGACGGGGATAGAGAGGATTGCATCATAGATTATGATGAGCCTACTAGCTTCCAGCAGGCCGTTCAGAGCGTTGACTCAGTGAAATGGCTGGATGCAATGCGGACCGAAATGGAGTCCATGTACACCAACAAGGTATGGACGTTGGACATTGCTCCAGACGGGGTAAAACCCGTAGGATGCAAGTGGATCTTCAAAAGGAAGATTGGTGTAGATGGACAGGTTGAGACCTATAAAGCTAGGCTGGTAGCAAAGGGTTTTCGTCAAAGACCTGGCTTGGACTACGACGAAACCTTTTCTCCAGTAGCCATGCTGAAATCCATTCGGATCCTTCTTGCCATTGCTGCCTTCCACGATTATGAGATCTGGCAAATGGACGTAAAGACAGCTTTTCTAAATGGAAATTTAGAGGAGTGTGTCTATATGGACCAGCCAGAGGGTTTCATTCAGAGTGGGAGCAGCGGAAAGGTGTGCAAGTTGCTTAAGTCCATCTATGGACTAAAGCAGGCATCGCGGAGTTGGAACATCTGCTTTGATGAGACGGTCAAAGAATTTGGCTTTATCAAAAATCCAGATGAACCATGCATCTATAGTAGATTTGTAGCGAGAACTGTAGTATTCCTCGTTTTATACGTGGATGACATTCTCTTAATAGGAAATGATATTCCTATGCTACAATCTGTCAAGGGGTTCTTGTCACAAAGGTTCTCCATGAAAGACCTGGGTGATGCCTCATACATCCTGGGGATCCGGATCCATCGTGATAGATCCAAGAGGATATTGGGACTTTCTCAGTCCAGGTACATCGACACCGTACTGAAAAGATTCAGTATGGAAGATTCCAAGCGCGGTAACCTACCGGCTTGTCACGGGATCACCCTCTCTAAAGAGATGTCTCCCAAGACTGATTTGGAGAGGGATCGCATGTCTATTATACCCTACGCTTCTGCGGTAGGCTCTATAATGTATGCGATGTTGTGTACCAGACCGGATGTAGCTTATGCACTGAGTGTAGTAAGCCGGTATCAGTCAAACCCTGGGGAGAAACATTGGATAGCGGTAAAGAACATTCTCAAGTACCTGAGGAGGACTAAGGAGATGTTCTTGGTGTATGGCGGAAAGGACCTCCAGATCGAGGCCTTTGCTGACTCCAGCTTCCAGAGTGACAAGGATGATTCCAAGTCCATGTCGGGTTTTGTCTTTACCCTCAATGGAGGGGCGGTGTGTTGGAAGAGTTCCAAACAGGAAACCGTTGCAGACTCGACGATGGAAGCGGAATATATCGCTGCATCTGATGCCGCAAAAGAAGCTGTCTGGATGAGGAAGTTCTTGAAAGAACTTCAGGTGGTTCCGTCCATTGTTGATCCAATACCTCTGTATTGCGACAACAACGGGGCTATAGCATTAGCGAAGGAACCCAGGTCCCATCAGAGATCCAGGCACATCTTAAGGCGGTATCACCTGATCAGGGAGATCGTAGATCGCCAGGAGATCGAGGTTCGGAGAGTCGCTTCAGAAGATAACACTGCTGATCCATTCACCAAGGCCCTGCCCCAGACTCAGTTCGAGCGGCTAATCGAGATGATAGGTCTTCGATACGCCAGTACATGGCCTTAGTGCAAGTGGGAGATTGTTAGTGTATATGCCCTAGAGGCCATTACTGTATCATACTGGTTTGTATATTACTTAATGGATGCTTGGGATATTCACCTTGTATATACAATCTTGCTCAAAATAGTAGTATGCTACTTGGTTTGTTTCTACTTCAATGTGTACTTGTGTTTATTTCAGTATATCACTTATACGCATTAGTGGAGCCCTTAGGATCTTTGCTTGATTACCAGCGTTGTGATGGCAGTCACACTAGTGGGGGCTGGGTAATCTATAAGCACATCCTTATTCAGGTCCCTGGTCGCAGGACTATCGAGACAGGGCATCGATACTCCGGAGTAGACCAGCGCATGCGCTTCTCATCCCAGTGTGGGAGACGGTCTGTCCCACAGCCGTCAGTACGTCGTACTTGAGATAGTATGCGGGTGCTCGTTAGGTTACGGGTACACTGGACAGGACTCGTCGGGAACTGACTAGTTGGTATTATACCTATCGTCAGTTATCAGTTCCCAGGTGACATGAGTACAGCTTAGTCCGCTGACTTGACACTGTCACTCCGCCTCGAGTGTGTTCCCACTGTACTTTGATCACTACCCTACCACGGCTCAAAGGAGTCGTGCAAACAGGTGGTGGTTGGGTGCAGTCCCGAAGCACTTGGAGGCAGTGACGGTTAGACAGGATTCGTCTCTCCCGGTATTGGGGGTTGACATCGCGCTGTGTCTAGGAGAGCCATTACACGAGTAGTCCCTGGCCAGGGCAAACGAGATATACTGGTAGGTTTCCAGTGTTATCTCAGGGTGTATTGGGCTTCACTCCGGCACGACTTGTACCGCTATTGGGGGACTGACGTTTACCGCCCCCTAGGCCCGCCATGCGATGTATCAGACGAACAGACCGGACTGTACGGAGAATGTCACGCTCAGGCTCAGTAGGAGTTCAGATGGGTTTCGCCTCGTCGGTCTTCTTGTCGGCATTACCTGGGGACCGTTACGCACAGCTAGTGCCGCTTGCGGTCTGTGGTTAAACCCACTGCCAGCGTAGTGTCGAGTCTTTAGAGTCCCACACAGAAAGCTTTTCGCCTTTAGGCAAAAGAGTAGAGGTCGCATGGTATTGCGACAGGTCGCATGGTTTTGCGACAGGGTTCGGTCACATCCGTGCACTTGTGCGCGTACAGTGTCCGGACAGTTTACACTAGCGGGCTTTGGTTTAAGCCAGATCCTAGTGTACCTTATGGGATTGGATTTATCCAGTTTGCATTCGTGTTCCTCGGAACGCGGATGCGGGTGTGTATGCACAGTTGACAGGGAGGCAGAGGCAGTGGATTCTCATTAGGGTTGTTGACAGTTGACCGTTGACTTTTGACTTTTTGCTCAACCCTAATGAGAATATGATATGTGATTAACTATTATATTAATTAAGTATTATGGTGATATGGTTGTTGACTTGTTGACTTTTGTTGACTTGTTGACTTTGGTGACTTGTTGACTTTTGTTGACTTGTTGACCGGTTGACTAGGCTTGACTAGTTGACCATCATGATAACCATGGTTATCATTTCATGCCAAAGACTTTTTTCTTGCTTGCTTTTTGAGTAAAATGAGTGCATGATATGATAACCTTATGGTTGCTTCTAACCATCACCAAAAGACTTTTTTGATATGATGAGTGATGATCACTTTGGATTATGAGAGGGTGAGAGAGAAAAGAGAGCCTCATTCTTTCTTGCTCATTCTCTCTCTTGTTCTTGAGCTCTCCCCTTGCTCTCACCCTCAACCTCTTGCTCCCTCTCTTGATCTATGGTTCTCTTGTCTCATGAGTTGAGAATCAAGAACCATAGATAAAATCCCATTCTACTTCCTCTCTACTCATTCTAGTTCACTAGGTTTAGCAAACCAAGTGAACTAGTTTCTTCAAAGACCGAAGAAGGAGCTAAAGGTTGGAGCTTTCAAGTGGATCTATCTTCGGCGTACGGAGACGACGAGAAGGAGCCATCGGACCACCACCGGAGCTTGAAGAGAAGGAGTTCAAGTTTAGGTATAACCATCTTCATCCGAGTAGCTAAACATCTTTAGCTTAGTTTGCTAGTTTTGGTTTAGGTAACGATCCCGACCATAAGTTAGTCCATGTTGCCTCTTGCGATAAAAATTTTGATTTTATACCGTTTCCGCCTCCCCGTAAGAACCGGGGGTCGCAATATGGACTTACACTTAGGGTATGGTAATGACAGCCCCTACAGAAGGTGGTTACCTGTTCCAACTTCCAAGGTGACCTGTATGACAGAGTGACTGTCAGAATTATAAGTTTACCCTCTTGTGAGGGGCAGAATGTTGGAAAGGGTTCCAAGAGGAATACTGAGGTAGACATGGCACAGGTTGCTGATTATAATCAGCGAACGATACAACCCAAAAAGTTCGTTAGATAAATTTGGTCATTTATGAATTTGGTCACATCATGTATCTAGACAAATTCTAAAGTAGGGTATCGTTCATTTCGGGAAATAGTTGATCTCCGTGAAGTTGAGATATAGAGAGATAAAGAAAGGAACATTGTAGCGAATCCACTCACTGATGTTATTTATCGAACACGGTTGTTTCTCTAACACGGTTTGCAAAACTGATTAGTAGAGAAGTTGGATATTCGATAGCACACAAAGCTGTGAGTATGCGAAATCGCAATAATTGGCCTTAAGTGCAAGTGAGAGATTGTTAGATATAATGCCCTCAAGGCAATTATTGTAATTGCAGGTAGGCAATTATGGTAATTGATGGAGGACCTATACGGGTAAAACAGTCTTATACGAGATAATAGTATGCTATCTAGTTTGTCTTTATCATTATGTGTATACATTTTATTACGTGTCGCTAATACATAATGATAAAGCTCATAGGATTATTGCTTGACTACCAGCATTTTGATGGCGATCTTATACGTGGGAGCTGGGTAGTCTATAAGCACATCCTTAAATGTCTCTGGTCGTGAGAGTATCGAGACTGGGTATCGATATTCCAGAGTAGACTGGTGTATACGTTTCTAGACCCCGACGAGGGGTGGTGGCCGATCTCACAAATCATTGGTGTTTTGGAAACCTGAGATTGTATACAGGTGCTCACTGAAGGTGGGTACACCGGACGGACTTGTCTAGAACTTCTAGATGGTATTATACCTATCGTCATATAGCAGTTCTTTGGTGACATGAGTACAAAGTAGTTTTTAGACCTGAGATCGTCATTTATCTCGTGTGAGTTCCCACTGTACTTAGATTACTACCTTATCACGGCTCAAAGGAGTCGTGCAAACATATTTTAGTTGGGTAAAGTCCCGAGCCACATGGAGTCAGTTAGCGATCGTCAGGGATTCTTCTCTCCTGGTATAGGGAGTCGATGTCCTGCTATGTTCGGTTGGCTATCACCATAAATCCTTGATCAGGGTGGATGAGATTTACTGATTGGAGATCAACAATTTCTCGGTAGGTGATGTGTTTGACACTGGCACGACTTATCGGGTTATTAGGGGTTTGACGTATACCACCTCCAGACCCGGCACATGACACTCTCATACGAAGAGATCGGACTGTGCGGAGATTATCACTTACAAGCTCAGTAGGGTATGGATGAACTTGATTGTTGATCAGTCGAAAATACTGCATTTTTAACACGTCAGTTTCCCTATCATTTGCACTCATCTAGAAGTGTTCGGTATTCATATTGCACATATTAGCAAAACAGTCGTAAAATACCAGATTACCTGTGTTATATACTAAAACCGGCATTTCGAGGGAAATTGTGTGTTTATTATGGCATCGCATCATTCTTGTGTAACGCAACACTTGTTTCGAAGTCTGTGCAGGAAATTCCAGGAGAAAGGCCAAAATTGTCAAAGTGCTGATAAAAGATACGCCAACTCAAAGATTTGAGATCTGGCAGTGATTCAGAAAGCCAAATGAGATTTAACATATTTTATGAAGGCCCATAAGTCAGCAGAAGAATTACCAAGAATTTTCATGCAGTGGGGCCCTCAAAGGACCGCGGATCCACGGCCTAAACCCACTTGGCGCCGCGGATCCGCGGCTATATGGCCACCTCATCAGATGATTTTCACTGCAGATTGCTTCTCTCAGGGCCTACATTCATTTCATATACTTCAAGTTCCAGATAACTCTCGAAGATTTTGCCAGATCAGCAAAAATCATTAAGTAAGCTAATCTTGATTAAGCTCCTAACAAACTAGTTTTAGAAGCTCCCTCCAACTAACCTCTTCTAGAAGCCTCTCTCTAACAAACTTTTGGAAGGAAATTCAAATTTTGAATTCTAAAACTAGGGTTTTGAAAGTCTATAAAAAGGAGCCTAGATCTAGGGTTAATGGCTAATCTCTAATCCCCCCATTTCTAATACAACTTGAGTGACACGACTTGTAAATCCAAAATCTAAAATCCAAAGCCAAATTCAAGATCCCGAGTACCATTCAAGCGAGAAGCCTTCAACCTTTTAGGAGCGGAGCCGATCTTCAACCGAGCAAGTGATCCAAGCCGATCCGCGACTCAAGCAGACGAGCAAAGTCAAATCGACGATCAAGTTCTTCCTCTTTTAGTTCTTGAGCGATTTGTAACGGAATTGTTGATAAATAAAAGGTGAAATTCTTTAATCTTGCTTTCTTTAAATTCTTGCATCATGATTCGATCTCAATTTGTGATTGTGGTTCTTGTTGTGATGTTTGAGTAAAACTCCGCTCGTAAAGGAGTCGAGACGATCAATAGAATGATGATGTAACAAATCTTAAAACGATTCTTAAGTCCTACGAGTTTTGTAAACCCTAGCAAATTGAAGAATCGACGACCTAGTTTCGTTGCGATACTTTCTTGATTGTGATCGCTCGAAATTAGGGATCCACGATCGATTCTTGAATATACTAGAGGCTAGAATGTGAATGATATCGACGAAGGAACAAGGGATAGATGATGAAACCCTAGTTTCACAAGAAATCCCTAATTCTCGTCGATCATCATCGATCTAGTATCAATTCATCGATAGATAAGAATACGTAACGCTAGATTTCATCACATCTATAGATCCGATCGATTCCTACGAGCCTCACTTCGATTCTTGATATTTGGATTGGAAATCATCAATTGACACTTCTTGATTTTAATGTTTTCTTGTTATTAGATCTAGATTTTTCAAATTCTTGAAATTCAATTTACAAATCATGAATTGTTTCTTTTCTTTTCTTTAAAGTTTCAACTCATCTAAATCGAAACACGAACGATTACACTTTCCCTGTGGACGATCCGCACTTACTAACGCGCTACATTCGACACCATTATTGATTGCGGTCAAAATATTTTTTGGTTGTGATTTCTATACAATTTTCCATACTACACAATCCGAAATCATTTCAAACAAATGGCGCCGTTGCCGGGGATCATTTGATATACACACACAATCGGAAAATATCAACAATCAAATGGCGCCGTTGCCGGGGATAGTGCGCTAATTGTTCGTATTTTGAAATTTGAGTTGAAAAGTTTATACCGTCTATATTTTTAGATCTAAATTCGCACAAACCCTAAACGTGTTGTTGTGATTTGTTGCGAGAAAATCTGGAATCATTGGAGCTGTGGAAAAAATTTTATGATCATTCCAGAGAGCTTGGGGAGTGAACATGGACCTTCTGTGAAAATTGCGTGCAGTGATCCATTGAAGCAACCATGTTTCCGCGGCAATAGCAAGCTCCCGCGGCGGTTTCGCGGCGGGCTGACATCATCTCTGCACCAAAATTGCTTAGTAACTCTCTTACTTTCTTATCTCTCTCCACATCTGCTCCAATAACAATTTTGCTGCAGGTTTCTTTGCAAAATTCACAGCGCCGCAAAAAGCAATAAAAATTGTGCGTGTTTTGATCTTGGTTGTTTGCATATTAATACAGAAATTAAGGGGCACGGCCAAATTCAGATTAGGTGGGGAGTTCATTACCCTTCCTAAGCCCCGAAAATCACAAACTTGCATCCGCATTTACCCTCATTAACTAAAAAATATCTAGAGATGACTCTAAAGACCGTCACGCTCACATAGGATAAGAGAAGGCCGTGGGTAATTCATTGCTTATCCGCGTTTCTTTTGTGGTGTCTAAGGCAAGTGTGTCGAAGGCTAGTGGTTACTTAATTAGGCCCACTACTTACATAGTGGAGAACCTCCCACTTACCTGGCACTTACCTGGCCACAGGAGAGACAAAGAGGCAGTGGAGGATTTATCCTGCGACTTGTCTTTTGGCAGTTAGGAGCGGTCTAGAGTTTTGACCTAGGTGACCACTAGAATTAGGGTTGCTTGTTGCATTTGTTGTGATCGTATCATTTTTTCAAAAATCCGTATATTTTCAAAACAAACACCAACCAATCTTTCCCCTAATTATACCAATGCTGCCACTTGTGCTACAACCATTTAGCACAATGTTAGGCTGGACACGGGATTCCATTTCCCGTCTTGTCTGCGTTTTTTTTATCGACCCCAGAGTCGGTAATTCTCCGTCTTCTCCCCCACCACCCACCACGACCGCGATGGACCCAAATCCATCAAACATTAACACTACTCTGCCACCACCCGCAGGTGCGCAGAATACTCCGCGCATTTCTCTCCAAGAGAGATGCTATCCTACACATGTTCCCCTTCCCACCTGTCTTTCTATACCACCTGCCAACGGGAAAATTTTGAAATCAACCCCCAATTCATCAAACTGTTGCCCAAATTTCACGGTCTTGATTCTGAAAACGCATACATGTTTATTTCCAAATTTGAAAACGTATGTGCTTTGATGGGAAATTCACAACTGTCTTGGGATGCTCTGCGTTTACGTCTTCTCCCATTCACTTTATGCGACTTAGCCGAGAAGTGGCTTTACATCATACCCGCACATTCTATTTCAACATGGGACGAATTCGTTGCAGCATTCCTTAAGAAATTTTATCCCAATCACAAGACCAGCCGTGTTCGGAGCGAAATCTTTAAATTTACCCAACTTCCCAATGAACCATTTTGGAAATGCTTTGAACGGTTCAAGGATCTTCTTATCCAATATCCTCATCACGGAATCTCCAGATGGGATTTGTGTCGAATTATCTATGAGGGTATTGATTTCACTACTAGACAGATGCTTGAAATCATGTGTCATTGCCAATTCCTATCTAAAGATGATGGTGAAGCTTGGAAATACCTAGAAGATTTAGCTCAAAACACATCACAATGGGAAAGTGTTACACACCCACCAACTAGGGAAGAGGTCAATCAGCTCGATGTTTCCGTCATAATGAAAGCCGAAATGGCCACAATACAAAGGAAACTCGATGCTATAGAAAACAAAATCTCTTCAGCCTCTCTAAATCAATCCACACTTCCCAAAACCGTGTGTGGCTGCTGTTCAAACCCTTCACATTTGACGGAAGAATGTCCTTTGAATGTACCGTTTCAAGGTCACACTAAGGCTGCATTTCAGCAAAGACCTGGAAACGATCCTTCTTCTTCCTCATATAATCAAGATTGGAGAAATCACCCTAACTTTGCTTGGAACCAATCACAATCTCAAAACACGGTTCCAACCCAAAACAATTTCCAAAGGGTCCCTCCACCACAACAGCAACCACTTCAATTGAGCCAGCACCCCTACCAATCACAAAATTTCCAAAATCCGGCCAACACTTTTGCACCACATGAAAACTCTTTGCAATTGGCCGGTACTGATAATACCTCTGCACTGGTGCAAACCTTGGTTACTTTCATGAAACAATCCATCCAAGGGTCGGCAAGTTTTCAATCTTCCATCGATAATATGATAAAGATCATTCCCACTCAAAATGAGAATATTAAATCGGTGGAAGCACAAATTGAACGAATAACAGCCGAAATAAGTGCTAGAGAAAAAGGGAAACTTCCAGCTCAACATTTACCTGATCCTGGACCTCCACATTACACAAATGTGGAGGCATTTACAATATTGAGATCTGGAAGAGTGCTAGACAATCATGTGGGTGAACAAATTGATAAGGATGAATTGATCATTAACACCCCGGCTTCCACTTCCACTTCCATTCCCACTTCTACCTCTTGTCCTATTTCGTCTAATGTACCTTCTTCTTCCGAGCCTATTCTCCGTTTTCCCAAAAGCTCGAACCCTCCACCCACCTCATTTTTTCCACCCCCACAAACTTCTCCACAAATGTTGGACCCAACACTTATTGATAGAGCTCCATTTCCAAATAGGTTGAGGCCCAATAAACATGATGCCCAAATGGAGAAGCTTGTGGACATGTTTAAGGAAGTTAACATCAACATCCCTCTCCTAGATGCTATCCAACAAGTTCCGTCTTATGCGAAAATTATTAAGAACTTGTGCACTAGGAAGAGGAAGACTCAAGTGCCCAAGAAGATATTCATGGCAAAAACTGTAGACACGGTTTTTCCCCAACAATTACCACGGAAACGTAAGGACCCTGGCTGTCCTACTATTTCCATTTCTATCAGGGAAAAACACATCAACCGTGCTCTACTTGACCTTGGCGCTAGTGTTAACTTGCTTCCATACTCGGTTTACGAGCAGTTAGGTATCGGAGTGTTAAAGCCCTCGAGCATAACTCTCCAGATGGCTGACCGATCAATCACCAAACCTAGGGGTGAACTGGAGGATGTGTTAATAAAAATCGGGGAATTTATATTCCCTGTGGACTTTATTGTACTTGAGACACAGCCTGTAGCGAACCCACGGACCAAATTCCGGTGATTTTAAGTCGCCCCTTTTTGGCCACTTCCAATGCTATCATCAACTGTCGTAACGGCTCTATGACCCTATCTTTTGGGAATAGGTCAATTGAGCTAAACATTTACAAGTTGGGAAGTGTACCCTCCGAACCTACTGCTCAGGTTTGTTCTGTCGAATTAATGGATGTCGACAGCAGTGAATTTGATGATCCTCTGATACCGATCTAGACTCTTTTCATATGTTGTTGTTTGACCCAACTATGTATCATACACATACGGACTCTTCCACCGAGTTGTCCGGGTCAACAACTAACACTGATTATGAACTGCTTTTAGAGTCTGAAGATCACCCCGTGCTTTGTGATGACATTATTCTCTGGGGTATTGATGGAATCTTCACTGATGAACTCGCATTTTTGAATGACACGGGTGTTGAGATGAATCATCTCCCAAACAATGAAATTGAACCTCCACCCCTTCATATGGACTGTAAAAAGAATGCGAGTAATTCATCACATTCACTGCATCGTCTCTCCAAAATGAGACGCACACACATTCTATTCCACCACTTACCCTTTCCCCACTTCTTCTTCCACCAACCTGAGCACTACATTGATAAAATTTTCGAATGGTTGGTGTTAACTATCGGTCTTTGCAAAGCTTGGCATCGACCAATGATTTTTGACCCCCTCTTGTGATTTTCAAAGATTAACATTGTTTAACGCAAGTTTGGGGGGTATAATCTGGCTTTTGAAAAGAAAATTTTTACATAAAATAATGAGCCAAAAATAAGTTTGGGGGAGGATCTTCACTTAAATATTTTGCCCCCACTAATAAATTCCTCCCAAGCTTACAGGTTTTTCGAGATTCAGTAGATGGCAACAGTGATGACACTGTTGAAAACAAGTTTGGGGGGGTTGTGCTTATTTTCGCATCATTTGCATATCACTTTGCATAAGCACAAAACATATTTTTTTTTAAAACCTATAAAAATTTAAAAATTTTCAAAAAAATAAAAAACATTTTTGTACATAAATAAGATAATAAAAGATTAGATAATAAAAAATTACATCCAAAAGATTAGAAAAATTTAAGAAAACCAAGAAAATTAGAAGTTTTCTTATACGAACTAGTAATAAGTAGTTATGAGCCGTTGTCCCAAGGGTTAGTAAGATGAAGGAAGTCACTAATCTGAGGATAAAAATAAGTCTGAAAAATAGTTTCTATTCTGGAAGCCAAACATTTTGAACGTTGATACCCTGCTATTCGCACTTACACACGTCTTGAGGCTCGGGATAGTAGAGGATACCTTGAAATACTCTTGTCTAAAAGCCAAAGTATGAAGGAAATAAAAAAATGAAGAAAATATAAAATGGTGAGAAAAATGAACACTGGTTTTGTTATCGCCATGGAAGCAATAAAAAAATATAGCGAGGGTGCCTCTTCACCTAGTGCCCTAAGGCCAACTGGTCTGGGAGTCACTGCTAAGCCTTAGGTGGTGCAAGACGAGGAAATACACCAAATAAGCAAGCACATGAGTAATCGGTCGGTTAGTACCTCAAGAAGTATTAACGGTCGCATGAAAGTGTGTGAGCAAATTCATCTAAATATTCATTAATTAAAAAGTACTGAGGTGGATGGACAAGAATATGATAGCTTGAATTAAATTCTCCGGGTGTAGGGATATTTATTACACACACGTAGGGTTATATGATCGATATTTGGAAGAAAGATAGGAATGAAGAATAAGACGATGTTTTATTGAGAGATTATATGATTTCTAATATCTTTTCATGACTATTAAGATAGGGCTCATGACAACCGAAAAGCTAGCTTAGTTGAAAACCCTAATTTTCAAAGTCTTTCTTTTACAATTCTTCTCTTTAAATATAATATTCATGATCTTCCTTTTATTATTGGATTTTGTGGGTGCAATCCGCTGAAAACCCTCAGGAGACAACACTCCTCCTACTAGGGACACCTAGAGGTTTAAAGGCTTGTTGCACGTGCTCAGTGCAATCGTGTTGCCTACGAAAGTGTGCTAATTAGTTTTTCTCCTTCTTTATTTTCTCCTTCTCTTTTTAATAAAACAGTTCGCTCGAGACGGCCGAAAATAAGTTTGGGGGAATTTGATCAGTCGAAAATACTGCATTTTTAACACGTCAGTTTCCCTATCATTTGCACTCATCTAGAAGTGTTCGGTATTCATATTGCACATATTAGCAAAACAGTCGTAAAATACCATATTACCTGTGTTATATACTAAAACCGGCATTTCGAGGGAAATTGTGTGTTTATTATGGTATCGCATCATTCTTGTGTAGCAACACTTGTTTCGAAGTCTGTGCAGGAAATTCCAGGAGAAAGGCCAAAATTGTCAAAATGCTGATAAAAGATACGCCAACTCAAAGATTTGAGATCTGGCAGTGATTCAGAAAGCCAAATGAGATTTAACATATTTTATGAAGGCCCATAAGTCAGCAGAAGAATTACCAAGAATTTTCATGCAGTGGGGCCCTCAAAGGACCACGGATCCGCGGCCCAAACCCACTTAGCGCCGCGGATCCGCGGCTATATGGCCACCTCATCAGATGATTTTCACTGCAGATTGCTTCTCTCAGGGCCCACATTCATTTCATATACTTCATGTTCCAGATAACTCTCGAAGATTTTGCCAGATCAGCAAAGATCATTAAGCAAGCTAATCTTGATTAAGCTCCTAACAAACTAGTTCTAGAAGCTCTCTCCAACTAACCTTTTCTAGAAGTCTCTCTCTAACAAACTTTTGGAGGGAAATTCAAATTTTGAATTCTAGATCTAGGGTTTTGAAAGTCTATAAAAAGGAGCCTAGATCTAGGATTAATGGCTAATCTCTAATCCCCCCCATTTCTAATACAAGTTGAGTGACACGACTTGTAAATCCAAAATCTAAAATCCAAAGCCAAATTCAAGATCCCGAGTACCATTCAAGCGAGAAGCCTTCAACCTTTTAGGAGCGGAGCCGATCTTCAACCGAGCAAGTGATCCAAGCCGATCCGCGACTCAAGGAGACGAGCGAAGTCAAATCGACGATCGAGTTCTTCCTCTTTTAGTTCTTGAGCGATTTGTAACGGAATTGTTGATAAATAAAAGGTGAAATTCTTTAATCTTGCTTTCTTTAAATTCTTGCATCATGATTCGATCTCAATTTATGATTGTGGTTCTTGTTGTGATGTTTGAGTAAAACTCCGCTCGTAAAGGAGTCGAGACGATCAATAGAATGATGATGTAACAAATCTTAAAACGATTCTTAAGTCCTACGAGTTTTGTAAACCCTAGCAAATTGAAGAATCGACGACCTAGTTTCGTTGCGATACTTTCTTTATTGTGATCGCTCGAAATTAGGGATCCACGATCGATTCTTGAATTTACTAGAGGCTAGAATGTGAATGATATCGACGAAGGAACAAGGGATAGATGATGAAACCCTAGTTTCACAAGAAATCCCTAATTCTCGTCGATTATCATCGATCTAGTATCAATTCATCGATGGATAAGAATACGTAATCGCTAGATTTCATCACATCTATAGATCCGATCGATTCCTATGAGCCTCACTTCGATTCTTGATATTTGGATTGGAAATCATCAATTGACACTTCTTGATTTTAATGTTTTCTTGTTATTAGATCTAGATTTTTCTAATTCTTGAAATTCAATTTACAAATCATGAATTGTTTCTTTTCTTTTCTTTAAAGTTTCAACTCATCTAAATCGAAACACGAACGATTACACTTTCCCTGTGGACGATCCGCACTTACTAACGCGCTACATTCGACACCATTATTGATTGCGGTCAAAATATTTTTTGGTTGTGATTTCTATACAATTTTCCATACTACACAATCCGAAATCATTTCAATCAAATGGCGCCGTTGCTGGGGATCATTTGATATACACACACAATCGGAAAATATCAACAATCAATTGTCGACCTTCCTTTCGATATATTCCTGGGTAGCAGTTACGTACAGCTAGTTTCGGACGTGTTTGTGGTTATGGATTTATTTAGTAACTCACTGTCAGCGTATTGTCGAGTCTTTAGAGTCCCACATAGAGGGTTTTCTCGGTTCAGGCGTTATGATGTAGAGGCCGTACGTTGGTACATGCACGGATCTGATTAAATACGTGTACTAACTACACGGACTTTAATTGAATGGTTGATAATACTAGCCGGATTAGAATTAAACCAGATTATTAAATAAAGTTTTGATTTAATAATATATATATATATATATATATATATATATATATATATATATATATATATATATAGTATTATGTTCACTATTCATTTTCTCTCTCTTGGCTATCTGTATTTTTATATGAATACACGTGTATATATTTCGATACATATAACGGGGTTGTATTCCGTATTAATACGGAATACTTTTAGAGGAAGGACACCTTATATTAAGGATTTTCTTTTTAGAAAATCAAATATGAAGTGAAGGGGTGGGGTGTAAAGATGACTATCTAAAGAGGGATGAGTCTCATTTTTCTAATGGAAAAATTGCATGACGTATTTTTCAGAAGTGGTTAAATATATCACTCTCACTGTTATTCAAACACACTCACAAGTTGATTATGTTACATTCTTAGCTCCTCCTGCTTCATTTACTTTCTTGAGCTATGAAAATGAAAATGAGAGAAAAGATTAGTGATAAATTCCTACATCTCCTGCACTTTATTTCTAGCAAATTTAAAGTGTCGGCTGCTTTCTCGAACTTCGTTTTGGAGCGAAACTGGAGCTTGGACCGGGTTCTCTCGGGTGGATCATTTTCGGTAAGGATGGTTGCCTTTCAAGTGCGTTCCCGACGGCTACGGAGCTTGGAGGGGTCTTCCATGATTGGATGGATACACTACAAAGGTTAGTCTCTATAACCTTGTATGTTTGTTGCTAGTTTAAGTGTGTGGGTTAATTTCCTTGGGTATTGATGTCTTGTGCTTGCATAAATTTGATTGAAATCCATTCCACCTTGGTCGCAGTTCTCGCGGCGCGAGCACAACCCCCAACAATTTCATGTTAACCGAGAATATTTCATGGCAATCTAAGATAAGACACATTTTTTGGGAGAATAGGATTACCATGAAATGAGGTCATTTGATCACCATGGTAATTCTATATTCTCAGGAATATCTTTTACATCTAAACAAGCGTGGTAATATTTCATGGTAATCTAGTATTACCATCTGGATTATCTCCTACCAAGCACATCCCAAGAATATTAAAGTACAGATAAAGAAAATATACAGAGCAGAACGCATCAATCGTTCTAAAACATTTGTTGAAGCAATATCAGAATTTATTGCTTACCTTTATATTTTGTGATGTTATCTCTAATCTTCCATTATGATGGTTACATGGTCGGCTAATCCCTTGCAATTGGAATGAATTACCTTTAGACTAATTGTCTTGTAAATAGCCTCGGTCTTTTTTCTTTAGTTGAGAGAGAGAGAGAGAGAGAGAGAGAGAGAGAGCATGCACTATTATGCAATAGATAAGTGTGAAGGAGATCACATGAAATTACCTTCTTAAAGAAAAATAATGGCCGCTTACAGGGAGTTTATTTTTTATATTTACACAATCGTTTGTTAGGTGACCGTGGAATTTCTTGATAGATGGAATGATATGGAATCACATTGATCATGCTCAACCATCATCTAACCTTTTCTTTTCCTTTATATTTTTTGGATATTTTATCCCTGCTACTCATATCTTTGCCTATTATTATAGCATGCAAGCCATATCCAAATTTTTTAAAGTAAACAGTCTGGAAAAGACATGTTGCTTGGAGCTATGATTCCTTAAAAGGATGCTCATTCCTTTGAAGTCATATATCATGCCCTTATATACCAAGCATTGAGGGATGAAGTTGCTCATGATATTTGACAAGACTATTATAGGCCTCTAAAAGGTACTCCATGTTTAAAGTCGATTTTTCATTAAAGATTGTTGAGTTTTTGATACATCGAGAAAGGTGAGTAAAATCACAGAACATCTTGTACTCTTGTTTCCTTAAACTATTTTAATCCTTAAGGCACACAAAAAATGTTTAACCTACGATACAATTGTTGGGACACCAAATCACGTAATCAACACAATCACGCAGTAATAACGGAAGATCACAAATTTATAAGTGCAAGAATAAATAAAAAAATTAAACACAGAAAAGAAGACGCACAAGGATTTGTTAATGGGGTTCAGATCAAGAGAGATTTGATAGGATACTTGAACGAATTCAACAGCGTCACGAGCCAACTAGAATCAATTTCAAGTTCGTTTGAAGATGAGGTTTGTGTCCTTTTTCTGTGACCTTTCTTTCCACGGTTTCAACAGCCGCATTAGATCTTCTCTTTTGATTTTCCTCGTTTCTTAGACTTGCCCTTCTTCCCTTTCCCATTTCCTTCGTCCTGCCGCGATTCTCCACTGAAAGTGTAAAAGTTTCTGAACTTCTACTTACAGCTTTTCTCTTCATCTCGTCATTTAATATGCAATTCACCGCATCATTAAACGTGAGAATCCCTAAGATCGAGTTGCTAACTGTCATTACGAGGTTCTCCCAACCTCCAGCAATGAACATAAAAATAAAAGGACAAGAACCTCATCTTCAAACGCAAATGAAACTGATTCAAGTTGGCTCGTCATACCGTTGAATTCGTTCAAGTGTTCTGTTACCGAATCACCTTCCGCCATCTTCATGTTGAAAAACATTTTCATCAATTATATCTTGTTTGATATTGAAGGCTTCTCATATAATTTCGCTAATGTCGTTATTAACACCATGATTGTTTTCTCCTATGAGATGTTAAAGGTCATCTGTGAAGTCAACGATAGTCTTATCGTCCTCAGGGCTTTTCTATCGAAATGATTCCACGCTTCATCGGTCATCTTCTCAGACTTTTCGTCTAGCAACAGAAGATACAGATCCTATTGGTATAGGTTGTCCTCCATCTGCATGCGCCACCAACCATAATTGTGACCATTGAATTTTCGATCCTTATTTTATCCTCCGGCATTTTTCGTCTATATCACTGCAAACCCAACTTCTCATTCGATCTGAACAAACGCCTTCAAAACGACGATCTAAGAAAATGGGGAAGAGGATACAAGTATCGTTACCCACCGTTAATCTAGATCGTAGAATCGAAGACCCTAGATTTCCTAAACTCGCTCTGATACTAGTTGTTGAGAGGAAGTCGACTCACATAACAATTCTCGCGACAACACCAAATCACGCAATCAACACAATCACGAAATAACAACGAAAGATCATAAATTTATAAGTGCGAGAAAAAATAAAAAATCAAACACAGAAAAAGATGTGTAATGATTTGTTAACGGAGTTCACTTACCGTATGGCTGGTTCTCGGCAAAACGGAATCTGCAAACGTCTACTAACAATTCTTGAATCAATTATACCGAGCAACCATATAGATTTCTCTCAAATCTCTCAAGATCTTTCCAGGCCCTAGTCGTCACCCTCTCTTAATTATAATATTCTCAATAATAATAATAGCAGTAACTAATAACATATGAGAGATCCCTGTATATAGGCAAACCCTAACCCTACCGTAAATAGGAGATAAGCCCGAATTTACCAAATATAGATTCACAACAGATTTACTGTCGACAGACGTATGAACCACACAGACGTCTGAACCACACTTGGTCGAATGTCTGTCTTGACTATGCTATCTCTTCAGCTCTTTTGGCAGACGTCTGGGCTCTTGCCACCAAATGTCTGCCGATACTCTGGATTGGGCTTCAGCTTTTTCTGTAGACGTCTGCTTTGCTGGCCTTCAGATGTCTGTCATTGCTCTGTGTTTTTGATATGCTTTCGTGTGTACGTCCAGACGTCTGCCTTCTTCTTCCGCAAACGTCTGACCTGAAATATTCTCCACAATTATTAACAATCTCCCACTTGGAAATACTTATGTCTTGATTCTCAATGCTAATAAACTTCACACGACTCCGCTCTACTCTCTCCCCATAAAATAATATTAGCAAATTAAAATATTTTTCTATACTCATATTACAACTATATTCTTATGAAAACTATGAATTTGGATGAAATTGCAGATATTTTCGAAAAGTAAAGTGCTTGCACGAGCAATATAAACTACTAATAGATTCATAGACTCAAGTTTTGAAAATGGAAGGATGATGAGATTATTGGTTGCCCATTAAGGGAGACCACAAATCCAGCTAAACACATGCAATAAAGGATCAAATAATTAGAAGTTGTTGGTGAAACGCACTAATATGAAAGCTTTTTTTTATATCTAACTTGTGGAATTATTTGATGATTGATTTCCTTTTGTGTAAACTACACTGTAATACCCTTAACTATCACGATATCTCACTAAAATACCTTGAAATTTATTTATCATAGTAAAATACGATAATTGCTATTTTAAGGGTATTTTATTTAAACAAAAACCCTTGAAAACCATAGTTTACGGTATTTACCTGTAATAAAAAAAGGGTGTGAATACTACTTATTTTAGTGAAATATAATGATAGTTAAGGGTATCGTAGTGTGATTTACACTTTACAAATGATCATTTGAGTATGTAACAATGAACAACTACAGAATCCTTTAGTTGTCTCCATCGGCATTCTTTTGTGCTATACTTTAGTCCTTGTTGGTATGTTAATGCCAAATATATTGATCATATTAGAATAAGGTTGCATACTTAAATCCTTGCAGCGACTTCGGAGTTTTGATGCATTACCGAAGAATTGTTCATGCAATTTTTGAATCCTCTTGATATGTATTTTAAAAAACATACAAAAGCATTACTATATAAACCTCATGTTTTAGCTCATAAAACAGTGCGCTCAAACTGCAGTAAATGCGCTGGTATTTTCAACCTTGAACCTTTTGAGTTCTACACTACCATAACGGGAACTTTCTCGTGAAATGCCTAGCTTATTAATATATCTAAATTTTATAAAAATATAAGAGGGGAAAAAATGTAATTTATAATGAACTAGAGCATATCATGTCATCTCAATAAAAGACTAAAGAAAAAACAGCTTCCTTCCATTAGCTCAAACTTTAAAAATTCAAATTCAAACACAAAATAGACACCAACATACTAGATTTTCTTTCTACACTACCAAAAGACTAACTTAAAGTATCCCGTGCCACTATAAAAACTGCCTACGGTGGCGGGAAACATGGCAATACACTAATTGTATGGGTTTCTCTCACTTCACCTATTTTTTTAATTCAAATGGAATTAATGCATGTAGTTGCAAGATAATCATGCATATGGATCAAGAGATGCTACTGTACCATGACATCCCTCCAATATAGGAATTTCCTATAGTGCATGCCAATTTATACTCCGTTTTCTCTTTTTGAAATGTAGAAAATTTAATTAAAAAATTCTATTAGAAACCTTTACAAATCTATATTAGTTTAACTAAAAGTCTATAAAAAAATTTCTTGAAACTTTGGTCATGAGGCCAACATTTACACATATCACAGCATGTTGAACACCAGTGGTTATTAACCAAAACTTTGCCCTACATATTTTCAGGTAGAAATGGATTGTAGCTAGTTTAGATCAGGCTAGTTGATGAGGAAGCTGCACCCTATGATGATGGACTGAAATTTAGGCAAGCAAAAGATTAGGTTTTAGTTAAACCCACCATTGTTGAATTTTCTTTAATTTAGGCCATTCAATTGAGTTGTGGACCTAATGTTTCTTCCTACATCTATTGGAATAGATTTGCAAATATAGCAACAAAGAAAGAGAGATTCAGTATGTTGGCCCTGAATAATTGTGTATAAAATCATTTACTCGGATTTTAAAGTGGATTCCAACCGTCTGATATGAACTAAATTTGGACTGGCACGTGTGCGTCTCTCTCTCTCTCATAGAATAAATGCGAGCAGTTGATCTGTAAAAATACAAGCTAGCGGGGCTTTTTGATCGATCTAAAATTCTTTCAATGTCTAAACCAGAATAAAATATGAGTAATTGAAGGGGGGGGGAGAGAGGATTTGATGAGCAATCACACATTTTCGTAAATTCCACCTCTTTCCAATGTGCATATGTTCACAATGTCATCTTTGGGCCCAGCCCAGTTCAATTTGATAGTAATTGGTCTTAGAGCTGAATTGTATAAGGCCCCACTCTAAATTATTGGGCTGTTCAGTTTGTGTATGGCCATATATTAAAATAAAATGACAATAGTAGCTCTTTCTATAAATCCAAAATAGGTCTATTAAAGCACCACACAAGCAAAAGTTCAAATTCTTTAAATCAAAACAGGCGTATTAACATGATAAAATTACACATAATAATAATAATAATAATTATCTATAATTGTTATAATATCCTTATAAATTGTATTATTAGATCATGTGTGGTGATGCTTGGTGATGCGCCGTTTGTGTGTAGAGATATGACCTAAAATTGTAATTTCTTACATGTGTATTTAGCGCACTATTAGCACGGGATAACTTGAGTTTGGACAGGCTATTATCATGACACATTGACACATAAGATATGATGATGTGTCCTTATTACTGAGAATAAAGATACTTCAGGTGTATGCCATGAGCATATATTATGATATGTGTAGTATTGAACCATGTTTGATTCTTTAGAATATATCACCTATGAGATAGAAAATTTAAATAGTTACATAATATGTTTGAATTGATGACATTTTTATCTTCAATTTGTTATATGGGTAAAGTTTGTTATGAATTATAATGGCATATCTTGTCTAAGGAGAATAACAAATCTTGATAAATTAGTCTGTTTGATTACATTTAGCAGGAAAATGGATGTCTGAAAAAATCCGACACTCTAATGTTTACGAGAAAAAGTTTATTGTTCAATCCCATTAGGACATAAAAATTCTGCCGACTGCTTTTCTGGAAAATGTTTTTTAAAATTATATGTATTATAATAATATTTATTTCTTAACTAAGTTTTTCTGATCATGAGAAATGAAACTAGACTTGAGTAATTATGAGATCTTCGTGATGCTCAGTTAATGAATTAAAGATTAATAACTTGATGTATAGGATTGCATTTAAAATAATATTATTACTATCTCTCATTAAACTAGAGTTTTTATGGAAAGTTGGCGAGATATATATTTGGAACTGTCAATTTATTGCGTATGAACTAATTAGATTGATATTTGGATGTCCACGTGAGATCCAATCGAATCCTACCTATAAGAGACTTTAAGCAGAAAATGTTTAGACACAACATAAGAGATATATTATCAATGTATGGGTTTCACATATAGAATATTTGAGATCGAATTACTGTACCACAATCCCATATATAATTGGTTAGATGCCAAGATTGCAAAAATTACACATCATGACATTGTGATGCAAGTGGACCTTTGGTTTGCAGTGATCTTTCTCAAAGATAGGCCTCTCTTAATGTCCATTCCACTGCATCAAAACTTCGAAGTTATGATGATAATTGTGTTGAGGATTTGTTTCATATCCGTTTATGTATTCATGAACCATTTGGGCCGGGTCATCGAATGATATGGGCTACCAATATATGTTAGGGTTGTAATGCGCGCTCTCTCTCTCTCTCTCACACACACACTCTCTCTCTCTCTCTATATATATATATTTATATAATTTTGAGTGAGAGATAGAGTGGCTTGAGAGATATGATTGTGTGAGGATATGTTGTGCCTCCCTTCTCTTGTGGTGTGAGAGCAAGAGAGGACGGATGAGAGAGAGATTATTGAGTGGTGTGGGTACTTAGTAATATTTTTTTGTGTGTTAATGGAATCTTCGTTTTTAGCCTCGTAGATGTAGGCCGAGATGGTCGAACCATGTAAATCCGGTGTGTGTTGTATTTCTTCATTGTTATGATTGCTATGCTTGTGTTCTCGATGGTTTGAGAGGATCTCTTTACCCAATATATTTTATATTCTAACATCTCTATCCTTGCAAAGTCTGCTACTGAAAATAAATTTTCTCAATATGATCGGTGGTTTTGAGCTATGTAAACCGTTTCTTTTCGGGATTATTTATTCATATATCTGTAGATAATGGACCGATGAATAGGCATATAAAATACGATTTTCAGAAAACTAAATGCCTAGATTCCGCCAGTCATGCATGCTATTTCCTTCGCTAAGATGGTCCTGGGAAAGGGAAATATAAATAACACTCGTAGGGCTGCTAAAAGATGTTTGATTATTATCATCATTATCTTTTTATTGTTCCATAAGCATTCTATTAAACAATTCTATCTCGTTATTTGGGCTATTGATTCCCTTTAATATTCAACAATTAAACTGGGATCATCAATGGAAAAAGAAGCTTTTAATAATCCTTTTATATTCTGGGACATTTAACTTGTGCTAATTGTTATCATGTCAAGTAACAGAAAAATCCCACTAAAAACAACAACGGGAAAAAATAAAATCCTTCGGGATTTTGGGTCCCTTTTACAAGTGATCTTCTTTGGATCTCATCTGGTTCCTTTTTGTCTCTTATGTTCCAAGAGATAAAACTCAACTTGTACTTTTGCATATCTCAAGAAGATATATTTCACTGCTTGAGATACATGTATGCATATCTTATGGCTTATTAGGCTCTTAGGTTAGGAAACTGTTTGCATGAGATTGTGATGAGAAATTACGTGACAAAATGGAGAAGCCATTTTGTTTTTAATATTTTATAGATATAGGTTATAACTTGATGAATTCAGTTTGTATCATTAATTGCTACATAGAACTGGCTGTGATTGTTGACAAAAAGAGTCCATTGTTTTTTTGATGAAAAACACAGGATTAAATTAAGAAGGAAGTGTCACTGTAACTCACCTTTCATTATAAAGATCTTCTGAAAAATTTGGATCTATAGTGTTTTAATGTGTGGATCTCATCATTGCTTATCAGTGAATATATAATGCTGAGCAGCTGAAACAAAGAGGAGTCTGGTCCGCACCATACCCATTTGTTGGCTTATATCATAAAAATGGATGCTTAAATTAGTGTTGTTAAAATAGGTACGGGTCCAACTTTTAGGCTGTCCGGCTTGGCTCGTTTATTTAAAAAGGCTCAAAAACTTATTTACGCTCGGCTAATTTATTTGTCGCACGAGCCCGCGCTTTATCAAGCCTATTTAAAATCTAAAAGATAGCTATAAATAATTACAAAAATATACGGAAAAACATACAAATGTTCAATATTATATTTGACTACCTGAGTAGTGTGAAAATATTGTTGTTATTACTAAATGAACGAGCCAGTTTTTGTTAAAAACCTTATAGAAATCTAGATTCTTTGATATTGTAGTCTAATAATACTTGACTAAATACATGTGACAATCTGAATTCAAGTTAACTTAAAGTTAACTTAATATTGACGAGTTAATAGTATTGCAAATCGAAGATTTGGGAAGAGGAAATATTATTGATTGATCAAAATACAATATACAATATGTCTTTATATATATACCCAACAGGATGAAACCCTAATACGTAATATACGTATAATACACATAAACTCAATACAAAAGATACAAAAGATATACATATCTTAACAACCCTATTCACGGTGGATCATAAACCGAGAGTTTGGACAAGAAATGCAAAAAATTGGGTATGTGTTTGAGGTTTCATAAGGAGATCGACTGCTTGATCTTTGGAATGGATGTAGGGAAGTGAAATCCGACCTCGGCCGTACTCATGGAGAACTATGTGACAATCAACTTCAATATGGTTAGTACACTCATGAAAAACTGGGTTTTCGGCAATACAAATAGCACTCTTGTTGTCACAATAAAGAGGAACACGAGATCAAATGAAGACATCCATACCAACAAGCAAATTGTGAAGCCATTTAAGCTCTGCAGCAAGTATCATCCAGTGTACGGTACTCGGTTTCAGTACTTGAGTGAGAAAAAGTATCTTGATGCTTGTTGCACCAGGAGATCAAAGATGTATCCAATAAGATACAGAACCCGATGGTAAATCGACGAGTGTCAGGGACATAGGCCCAGCCAAAATCAGAGTATGTGCGTAAAGCAAGGGTGAGAGCCGAAAGGAAATAATAGTGACCGAGTATGAGTACAACGAAGATATTGAAGAACCCGTATGAGAGCTGCATAGTGAACCGATGAAGGAGTACTCATGAACTGACTGAGAACATGAACAACACGTGCAATGTCTGATCTGGTAAGAGAGAGGTAAATAACTGCATCAACCAACTCTCGATACCGAGTGAGGTTCGGTAGAGACGCTCCAACTGCTTGAGAAATCTTTGGATGAAGTTTCATCGGTGTAGTTGTAGAAGTACTGTTAGTAATAGTATAATCGTCAACGGTGGCTCGCGTAAGAAGATCAGAAATATACTTCTGCTGTGACAGAAGATAGCCACGAGGAGAGTAAGCAATTTCGATCTCTAAGAAATAGCGTAAATGTCCAAGATCCTTCATCTCAAACTGCTGCTGAAGAAGCTGCTTGAGATATGTGATAGTTGCTCAGACATCACCAGTGATAATCATCTCGTCGACATAGATCAAAAGAAAAGCTCGGCCTTGTGAGGAAAATCGATAGAAGAGTGGATAATCAGTAAGGCTTTCGGTGAAGTCTGCAGTCAGCATGTTGGGGTCAAAATTTGCATCCCGGTTGACCAAGTTAAAGTCAAGGTAAACCCGAAGCCAGGTGAGCCCAAGCCCAGGTCAAGCGGGCCAATGCCCAAGTCGAGCCCGCGGCCAGCCTCTCCATGCCAACATAAAAATCATGTAATTAATAATTTTAATGTAATTTTTTATGCATGAATGGGCATAAAGCCAAATTTTTGTAAAGCCCATGGCTTATGTGCAAAAACAAATGGCACATGAGCTATGAGATGGGCAAAATGCCATTTTGTAAAGCCCAAGGGGCTATGCGTAAATGAGTAAGCCTATAAGAGGCAACATGATGAAAATATCTAATATACACTTTTCATTCCTCTAAAAAAGGTTAGGATTTTTGTGTCTCCTTCTCCTTCCTCAAGGTTCTAAACCTTCTTCTTTTTTTTTGAATTAAATCAAGAGTTTTACTCTTCCTTTTCCAAAACTAAATAGTTTTTCACCACAAAACCCACAAAGGGGAACTCAGATCTTCCATTAGATCTCAAAAAGGAGAGATTTTTAAAATTTCATACTTCTTGTTCTTTAAGATCCGGCCAACAGAGGAGGAAGAAGGAGACCCGCTTCCGAGAACCCCATTTTGGGGAAGATCCAGGGTTCAAGGGAGAAACCCCTTCCTTCAGCTCCAAAATATCTCAGGAGTTCAACTCCTCAAAAATATATATACATACATATACAAAATAATAAATATTTCCTTTCTGGAGCATAGCTCCTAGTGCAGGGACTAAGTCCTTTCTGCTGCTGATGCCCAGCGCCTGCGTGCCAGGCATGTGGGGGCGCTGGCGCTCTGGCGCCCAGCGCCCGCTTGCCAGGCACGTGGTGCACTGGCGCTCTGGCGCCCAGCGCCCGCTTGCCTGGCACGTGGGGCGCTGGCGCCTTCTCCCACGCATCCTTTGGATGCCCTTTCCCTTTATACACACACACACACTCCACCACACTGTTCCCGTTAGAAAAAATTTCTAACGGGGCGCTGTCCCGCACCCCGCAAGGGGGCTGCTAGCCCTTTTGACCCCCAGCCCGCTATCCGGGTAGCGGGACCCCCGTAAAAACTCTGCGGGGCCCCCGATATATCTAAAACCCCTTCAAAACATAACGCTGCACATTGAGTTCGCATTGTTGGAGATAGTGCCCTCAAAGTCAATTATTGGATCGCAGGTACGTGATTGCAATGATTGAGGCAGGACCTATACCGATATGACAGTCTTGCTCGAGATGATGGTATGCTATCTGGTTTGTCTTTATCATCGTATACATGCTTTAGTTCACTATTGCATGATGATAGAGCGCATAGGATTCTTGCTTGACTACCGACGTGGGAGCAGTATGATGGCGATCATATACGTGGGAGCTGGGGTTTGTAAGCATATCCTTAAAGTGTCCCTAGTCGTGGGAGTTTCGAGACAGGGCATCGATACTCCAGAGTAGACTAGTGTATACAGTCGAGACCCCGACGAGGGGCAATAGCCGGTCTCACAAGCCATTGGTGTCAGTTGGTTCACCTAAGATGTATACAGGTGCTCATTGGGTTATGAGTACACCGGACAGGACTCGCCGGGAACATACTAGTTGGTATTATACATATCGTCAGATAGCAGTTCCCCGATGACATGTGTACAGGTTAGTTTGTTGACCTGAGATCGTCATTTGTCTCGTGTGAGTTCCCACTGTACTTTGATTTCTACCCTACCACGGCTCAAAGGAGTCGTGCAAACAGGTATTTTTTTGATACAGCCCCGAGCCACATGGAGGCAGTGAGCGGATCGTCGGGGATTCGTCTCTCCCGATATTGGGGGTTGATGTCGCACAGTGCACGGGTGGCCATCACTAGAAATCCTCGGCCGAGATAGTGTAGAATTACTGATTTGGATCAGTAGTTTCTCAGGTGGTGATGGGCTTCATGCCGACACGATTTATCGCGTTATTAGGGGTCTGACTTTATCCACCCCCTAAACTCGATATGCGATACTCTTTAGACGAACGGACCGGACTGTACGGATATTGTCACTGTTAGGTCAGTAGGGTTTATGGATGAGTTCGCTCGTCAGTTTCCCTTCCAATCAATATATAGGCAAAGGTTGCGTACAGTTCGTACCTCTGACGTGCTAGTGGTTATACCCAGTGCCAGTGTGTTGATGATTCATTAGAGTCCCCCAAAGACCGTTTCCCAAGTTCGGGCGAAACGTTGTAGAGGCCGTATGGTTTTATGGTAAGGTTCGAAAAATGCATGTGCGTTTTCGCACGTGTCATATTTCGGGTAGATAATACTGGTCGGCTTTGGTTTAAGCCGGATCCGAGTATTATGCTGTGTAGATATAATATCTTTGTCTCGGTTGCATTTGTATTCGGTCGTAATACAAATACGGGTATGTTTATACCGATACGGGGTTATCCTGAAATTCATTTCAGGATCACTTTTGGAAGTTTTCAGTTTCCAGTTTTCTATCGCTCGTCTTTAACATTCGGTTAAAGACGGATTTATCTTTCCTTGATGAGGGTGAGTCATGTTTTTAGAAGGTTCTAGAAGTGGTGATAAGGCTTGTGAGTCATTCGTGCTTTAATGGTTCATTTAATGATATGATGACAAGCTTAAAATGATTCATTGTTTTCATTAAATGAATGTGCAAGGTGTTAGATGACACATTCTTCTCATTAATGCTAATGGTCACTCTCCCTCCTCCTACACTCACCCCCCTTGCTTCTATAAGTAGCCGGCCACCTCTTGGTGGTGGGGATGGTTGTTCATTTGATAAAAAGATTATAGTTTATGTGTATGGAAATTTCACAGTTCTTTTCATTCCATCACAGTTTCAAATGGCAAATTCATTAACTGTTCATCCATAGCTTTGGACGTAACGAGATAAAATGTTCTACTCATTATCTACATCAATCTTGGTCATCTCTTTTAGCAAACTTGATGATCGAGTTGCCTCGGTTCAGAGGCGGGAGCCCGTTTAAACATCCTTCGACGTGGTGCCACCTGGATGAGAAGACTGGAGATTCAGGAGATCGGAGCAGCCGCAACAAAGCGTGGGATGATGGTTGAACACCGAAGGACTCGGATCGTTCGGTATAACATTTCTACCTACTTTGTAGTTTGTTAGTTTAGTTTTAATGGCAGATCCGGCTTATAGTATACGATAGCGCCAGTTGTAAAAGTTTTTGTTCCGCATTTGGCGTCTGTTAGACGGCCGGGGCGCTACCGTGGACTTACAGTGGTATCAGAGCCTCACCATTAAGCTTTACTAATTTGTTCTAACGCGTTTAAAATATCGATCGAACGGAATTTCCAAAACTACAATTTTCTGGGTTAAGGTTTCTGTCGATTTTTAAAAGGGTCTAAAAATTATTTTGCATATCACAGAAAATTAAGCAGGCTTTTTGAAGAACACAGAAGAAATTTGATACTGTGAACCGTCCGTACGGCCGCGGAACCGCCGCCAAAGCTATGCTTTGGCCGCGGATCCACGGCCATATTGGAGCTTCACTGTGCCAAATTTCTTCTGCTGGGTCTACATTGAAAATTATGGTTTCTGGTATATATCTTTTGGGCCCAGTTTTTGTTACAGTACAGCAGATGTACATGGGGCCCATTTCGGGAAGTTTTGTCGATCGAAATTTTAAACTTGTTAGTATGCAGTATTTACATTATATCTCTGACCGGGAATGTCATTTGAGCGGTATACCGCGTCTAATTGCTATAGTTCTTTTAGACGGGTTTGCGAAGGTGACATTCGCGTTGATGTTCTGTGTTGTATTGTGATATTGCGGATTTGTCGTGGTGGATAGCAGGGTGCAATGATAGTGCAGTTTAGATTTATTTGTGCATTTGATATTGCGGGGCGAGCGTCCAACATGTGGACTGCCGTCACTGCCTGTTTGTATAATATTCTTTTGGGGCACGATCGGGCTGAGGTCGATATACCCGTTGTACATATTTTTATTTTTGTACTAGGTTTATCCCGCGACAGAGTGCACGGATAGCCGGGTTCTGGAGGGCAACGGGTCCGTATCTCATGGCTTTGAGAGGCAGAGGGGCCTCACTCTAGAATTGGTAGACTATTCGCCGCACTCGTAGGGGGTACAGGTTGATCCAAGGAGGGGTGCTCAAGTTACCGAATTCCGTGAAGTGCCGGGGGCTGCCTCGCTTCAGGTTTTGGCGGGTAACTTGCCGCACCCGTAGGGGTCTAGCTTTCATTGCACATGCTATCCACATGACCAGGGGAACGTCGGGTTTCAGCAGCGGCTCTGTGAAACCCGGGGATCCCAGATTATCTGTATTGTTCTGTGATGCTAATTACTTTTCTGTAATATTGCATATTTTCACGCCTGGAGCAATTATTGTATATTGGTATATATACTAATAGATGTTGTATATGTTTTACACCCGCGCTAGTTCAGTCCCCGCTCTGTCGTTAGTTAAGTAACCTAACGGGTGATGACGGGACCCAGTGACGAATGCGGATGGCATATACGTACATTTTATTTTCGTTCTTTTCTGGTGTGATTGATTGATGGGACTGCATTGATTCTTATCAATGCAAGGATAAAAAAAACCTATATTTGATGTTGTTGGAACAAATTTTTAAAGGTGTTATTACAAAGACGTTCCCTTTTGTTTTGTATCGTAATATTCAGTTAGAATATCCAGCACCTTATTCAAAAAGGCAAGGGCCGAGATCCCTTCACTGGGAGTGACCCCTTGGGCAGAAGTTTACGTCAGGGTAATAACTTCAATATAATCGATTACAAGTTGCTTTGCATCGCGGTATTCAGTTGGAATATCCTGCACCTCATTCCACGAGGAAAGAGCCGAGATCCCTTCACCGGGAGTGACCTCTTTAGTAAAGGTTTTCGCCACTATATTTTTATAAAAACCTATCAGGTTTCTTCAGCGATATCAAGTTCATTACGTTAAAGGTTTTTCGCCAAAAACCACCCGTAGCCCTCCGTCATTTCTTGTGGATAGTCAGTAGTATTCAAGCTATGTATATTTGGCCCTTAGTCAAAACATAGTGATTGGTAGCTGCTGGGGTATTCATTTGTTGCATAGATAGATGAGTTGGTTTGGGACAATCGTTCTGCCATTTTGGCCAAAGTCAAGGGCATGTGCGGGTGGGTTCAAATTGACCTGGATAATGATGGATAGAACTTAACATGTGACTTATGAGATATTTGACCCTTAGTCAAGGTCATAAGAGCATAGGGCAAAAATTACATCGGGAGTTTCAAACATACAGGAAGCTTGCCAGGAATGCGCATACCTTCTGAAGTGTGATAACTTGAGTGGCTTCCATCAAGTTATCATGCGATGATAGTTGGATCCCGATTCTCACTGATGAGTTGGTTTACTCTTCGGGTGATCCCGACTAATTCTTCTTTCAGGTTTGGAGGAGAATTTGAGATTACAGTGGGAGGTTTCCTGATTAGATAAAGTGATAACCATTCTGATCTAGGTTAGAGTGCACGCAGAGTGTTTTTTTCCTCTCTCTCTTTGGCAGCGACCTTTGACCGACCCTAGACTATGACTCAGTGACCAAGTTGACCGAACCTTCTTAAAATACTGGATTTTGGATTGTCTTAAGTTGCATAAGTCATTGCCGCTCCTTCTTTTACCCTTTGCATTTCTCAGAACACCCCGTATTACTACGGACATCCATTTCCATTGGATAGATCTATCGTATGGTCATATACGAACTCGAAGGACTTCTTCGAGGATGGATCCAGATTTAGGAGAAATAGAATTGGTTTATTCAGTTGTCTTTTATTATCACCTTCTCTCAGGTTGCGAGGGCTCCTTAGTTTAGGAGAGTACACCTATTACGCTTATTGGATAGTCTTATTCCAAACCATAGGCAGGTGCCAAAAGGTAGGGAATGAAGAAAACCAATTAGCCTAAATAGGGTGTACAGAAGGTAATAACTAAAGACAAAATTAAAGTGATTAGAAAGAGGGCAAAGTAAATTGCGACTGTTATCGTTCACGATCAAAACACATACTTCATCGCCACTCCTATTTCACCTTTGCTTTTTTCCCAGTTCGGGAGAAATAGAATAAGGTATTATTCAGTTGTCTTTTATCATCACCTTCTCTCAAGTTGCGAGTACTTCTAGGTTTAGGAGGGTACACCTATTATGCTTACTGGATAGTCTTCTTCCAAACCATAGGCTGATGCCGAACGGTAGGGAAGGAAGAAAACCATTTAGCCTAACGATGGTGTACAGAAGGTAATGAATAAAAACAAATAAAGGGATTTGGAGAGAAGGCAAAAAAATATACGGTTAAAGTTATGAATAGTATTATGGAAGAGGCATTACTAGGAATACCAGGATACCCCTACGAAACATTTTCATGTTTCAGTTACACTGTGCATTGTTAAAGGAAAACTGATTTCCCGATTAGATACTTACTCCAAGGTATGTATTTATCAGGTATGATTCTCACATCTGTATGGTTTTACAGATGATGAGTAGGATTAAGTCATTTGGGAATTAGGTAATCATTCTCATTATATTGGAATTCGTTATAATTGGTGATATTTGAGGAAATCTCCTGGGTACAGTTTTCAACCTATGATACATAGGTTTTGAGTTATTCAACTCAGCGGACTTATACAGAGTATTGTATGTTGTCCAGTGTCCGTCGGGACAAAGGGGTTGGTCCTCGTACTATGTTCTGTTTACTTATGACTTCTCTAGATTTTAGACAAGTGTTTCGTAGAAATACAAGGTCTAAGTTTTGAGAAGTTGTGGGTATAAGAATAAAGTAGAGAACCAGGTGTCACAAGTATCGGGATTCTTCAAAGAGATCGAAGATGTAGATTCTTGTGATTGGTATTCAGATGGTAGTAATGGTTTTGAGAAACTAATTTCTCTTTCAGGTTACTCATAATTGGATGGATTCATAAGTTGAGTAATGCTGAGTAGCCACTTTCTATTAAGTTGATATGCATTGGAGACAGCTGCATGATTTGAATCTGGTTCCAATTAAATTAGTGCCTCTATTTCTATATTGTATATAGAATGGTTCATATCTTAACGATGTTAAGATACGGGGAGTTGTCCAGCTTATGCTTAAAACCAGACACTGGATAGATCAAGGTACGTTTCTGTAATGGCAGTTTGTGGGTTGACCCTGGCTTTGACAAGGGTTGATTTTCTACAGTTGGAAGACTAATAGTGATATTGTTCTTGACTCACCACAGTTTTAGTAAAATGGATTTTTTCAGAAAACAGTAGTGGGAGTATGGTAGAACTGGAAGTGATTCCAGAACCGCAAACGATTACGGAAAATTTAATAGGACCTATATATTCAATCAGGTTTGACATTCCATTAGCCACTCCGCAGACATGGTGGGTAACCTCAAACACCCGAAAGGTACTCCGGTAGCCTCAAGGACGGTGACAGGGAGGTTCTTGTTTACCCAGACTTGACACTACTGTTGTTCCAGACTATGAGACCCGGCGGGAGGACAAGTATAGCGTCATTCTAAACTAGCTTTAGAAGTGTACGTATATATTATTCTGCCAGAGGGTTGTCGTAGTCAGTGGGAGCAGCGGAAGCATAGTGGCCAAGTAGCTTATGTCTATTTATAGACTAGAGCAGATATAGCGGAGATAGATCATCTAATTTTGATATGACAGTCATGGGTTTGACTTCATCAGAATAGGGGATGGATCTGTTAAGAAAATAGTAGGGTGTGATGTCCTGGTATTTGGATGACATACACAGAGTAGGAAGTAAAATTCCTAAACTACGATCGGTTGTACTGTGGTCGTCACACAGTTGTTTCTTCACACAGGATATGGATATAATATGAGACATTCTCGTTACTAAATCTATGGTTTTAGATCTAGATTTGGGTAGTTTCCAAATTAGGGTACTTTGACAGAATTCTAAAGGTATTTAGAATAGATGACTCCTGGCATGGTGGTGTACCTGCAGGTGATAGAGTCACCCACTCTAAAGGTGTCTTACAGACTAAAGGGGAGAGGGATGTACATGATTGGCAGATCACTTGCTTAAGCAATTGAGTCAATCGTGAGAAGTCAAGTACCACACCAGATGTTGTTTTTGCACTATGATACGATAAATTTATATTAATCCAATCCTGGAGAAACATTAGGAAGAAGTTTTAGAACATAAGTGAATGTTCTACGGATTTGATGATGGCAGCCTCCTACGGGAGACGGTTATCATTCCAGGCTTCAAAGGTGACATCGATGACAGAGTGATTGTCAGAGTTATAGTTTTTTCTCTGACGAGGGACAGTATTATGGACATGTGGTCCAAGAGGATACTGTGGGAGGTATGGTGCTGGATACTGATTAGGTTCAGTTATCGATACAGTCTAAGAAGTTTGGATCTGGAGTTCATTTATGAACTAGGTCACATCAGATATCCGGACATATTCTAAGACAGGTATTACTTAATTCGGGAGATGGGTTTCTCCGCGAATTTGAGATTAAGAGAGATATAGAAAGAAATATCAGGACGGATCCACTCACTGAGGCTATTTCTCGAACACAATAGTTTTACAAATGAGCTTTGTGAAACTGATTAGTAGAGGAGTTGGATTTTCGGTATCACACGGGCTGTGAGTATGCGACATTACAATAATTAGCCTTAAGTGCAAGTGGGAGATTGTTGGAGATAGTGCCCTCAAAGTCAATTATTGGATCGCAGGTACGTGATTGCAATCATTGAGGCAGGACCTATACTGATATGACAGTCTTACTCGAGATGATAGTATGCTATCTGGTTTGTCTTTATCATCGTATACACGTTTTAGTTTTCTATTGCATGATGATAGAGCCTATAGGATTCTTGCTTGACTACCAGCAGTATGATGGCGATCATATACGTGGGAGCTGGGGTTTGTAAGCATATCCTTAAAGTGTCCCTAGTCGTGGGAGTTTCGAGACAGGGCATCGATACTCCAGAGTAGACTAGTGTATACAGTCAAGACCCCGACGAGGGGTAATGGCCGGTCTCACAAGCCATTGGTGTCAGTTGGTTCACCTAAGATGTATACAGGTGCTCATTGGGTTATGAGTACACCGGACAGGACTCGCCGGGAACATACTAGTTGGTATTATACATATCGTCAGACAGCAGTTCCCCGATGACATGTGGACAGGTTAGTTTGTCGACCTGAGATCGTCATTTGTCTCGTGCGAGTTCCCACTGTGCTTTGATTTCTACCGCACCACGGCTCAAAGGAGTCGTGCAAACAGGTATTTTTTGGGTACAGTCCCGAGCCACATGGAGGCAGTGAGCGGATCGTCGGGGATTCGTCTCTCCCGGTATTGGGGGTTGATGTCGCACAGTGCACGGGTGGCCATCACTAGAAATCCTCGGCCGAGATAGTGGAGAATTACTGATTTGGATCAGTAGTTTCTCAGGTGGTGATGTGCTTCATGCCGACACGATTTATCGAGTTATTAGGGGTCTGACTTTATCCACCCCCCTAGACTCGATATGCGATACTCTTTAGGCGAACGGACCGGACTGTACGGATATTGTCACTGTCAGGCTCAGTAGGGTTTATGGATGAGTTCGCTCATCAGCTTCCCTTCCAATCAATACATAGGCAAACGTTACGTACAGCTCGTACCTCTGACGTGCTAGTGGTTATACCCAGTGCCAGTGTGTTGATGAGTCATTAGAGTCCCCCACAGACCGTTTCTCAAGTTCTGGCGAAACGTTGTAGAGGCCGTATGGTTTTATGGCAAGGTTCAAAAAATGCACGTGCGTTTTCGCACGTGTCATATTTCGGGCAGATAATATTGGTCGGCTTTGGTTTAAGCCGGATCCGAGTATTATGCTGTGTAGATATAATATCTTTGTCTCGGTTGCATTTGTATTCGATCGTAATACAAATGCGCGTATGTTTATACCGATACGGGGTTATCCTGAAATTCGTTTCAGGATCACTTTTGGAAGTTGCCAGTTTCCAGTTTTCTATCGCCTGTCTTTAACATTCAGTTAAAGACGGATTTATCTTTTCTTTATGAGGGTGAGTCATGCTTCTAGAAGTGGTGATAAGGCTTGTGAGTCATTAGTGCTTTAATGGTTCATTTAATGATATGATGACTAGCTTAAAATGATTCATTGTTTTCATTAAATGAATGTGCAAGGTGTTAGATGACACATTCTTCTCATTAATGCTAATGGTCACTCTCCCTCCTCCTACACTCACCCCCCTTGCCTCTATAAGTGGCCAGCCACCTCTTGGTGGTGGGGATGGTTGTTCATTTGATAAAAAGATTATATTTTATGTGTTTGGAAATTTCACAGCTCTTTTCATTCCATCACAGTTTCAAATGGCAACTTCATTAACCGTTCGCCCATAGATTTGGACGTAACGAGACAAAGTGTTCTACTCATTCTCTACATCAATCTTGGTCATCTCTTTTAGCAAACTTGATGATCGAGTTGCCTCGGTTCAGAGGCGGGAGCCCGTTTAAAAATCCGTCGACGTGGTGCCATCTGGACGAGAAGACTGGAGATTCAGGAGATCGGAGCAGCCGCAACAAAGCATGGGATGATGGTTGAAGACCGAAGGACTCGGATCGTTCGGTATAACATTTCTACCCACTTTGTAGTTTGTTAGTTTAGCTTTAATGGTAGATCCGGGTTATAGTATACGATAGCGCCAGTTGTAAAAGTTTTTGTTCCGCATTTGGCGTCTGTTAGACGGCCGGGGCGCTACCGTAGACTTACACGCATGACCTGTTTAACCCGTCAATCGGAGGTTCCCTCGCTCCAAAGGCAAGGGGTAATTAACGGCAGCTTAGTCCGCGGCTGTCGGAGATTCGGATCCACACAATCAATAAACCCTAGCCTACCCTAGGCAGGGGGAATCTGTAATGCGCCTGACAAGCGTGCGCGCATTCCCATCTCAATGGGGTGATGAAAAACACCTTACAGATTCCGGCACGCCCGGTGGGGCCAATCTCTCCTCCCATATTTCGGGATAAATATCAACGCGAACTCAATCAACATATACATTGATTGCATGTACTGAAATCATGCTTCTTTGTGCAGGTTAACGACTTTCCTTAGCCTCAGCTGGGGGTAAGGCCATCAACACCGACAAAGTAATAAGCTATCTCAAGCAAGCTCCAGCGGTGCACCTGACAACTACTCAATCGGGTATCTTCTCTAAGCTCTCCGTCAGATGACCTTTAATTCGTTAAACTGGAAACAGATGACCTCTAAGTCGTTAAACTGGAAACGATGACCACTACGTCTTTAAACTGGAAACAGATGACCACCACGTCGTTAAACTGGAAACATATGACCTCTAAGTCATTAAACTGGAAACAGATGACCTCTAAGTTGTTAAACTGGAAACAGATGACCACCACATCGTTAAACTGGGAACAGATGACCTCTAAGTCGTTAAACTAAAAACAGCTGACCTCTAAGTCTTTAAACTGGGAACGATAGATCTCTAAGTCTTTAAACTGGAAACAGATGATCACTAAGTCGTTAAACTGGAAACAGATGACCACCAAGTCCTTAAACTGGAAACATATGACCACCAAGTTGTTAAACTGGAAACAGATGACCTTTAAGTCGTTAAACTGGAAACATACGACCACCATGTCATTAAACTGGGAGCAGTCGACCTCTAAGTCGTTAAACTGGGGATGTAAAAATGTGTAAATAAAACAAAAAAAATATAAAAAATATATATATAATGCCGAAATGATGGGGCAACTCGCAATAAAAATCAGCGAGTAAAAATAAAAATGAAAATAAAGCCGAAATGATCGGGCAACTACGAAAAAAAAGCAGAAATGATAGGGCAATCGCAACCTTCGCGATAAGAAAAGCTGAAATGATAGAGCAATTGCGATAAAAAAAGGGCGAATGATGAATCACTCCTGGTACCATATTCCAGTGCAGCGATGCAGACGCCAACTAAATTCCAAACTCAAGTCCCAATGGCGAATGATGATTCGCTCCTGGTACCATATTCCAGTGCAGCGATGCAGACGCCAACCATGTTCTAAACCCCATACCCCAATGACGAATGATGAGTCGCTCCTGGTACCATATTCCAGTGTAGCGATACAGACGCCAACCAAGTTCCAAACCCCATACCCCAAGTAGCGAATGATGAGTCGCTCCTGGTGCCATATTCCAGGGCTGCGATGCAGACGCCAACCAAATTACAAATCCCATACCCCAAAGGCGAATGATGAGTCGCTCCTGGTACCATATTCTAGTGCAACGATGCAGACGCCAACAAAGTCCCGAAATTTTTCATGCCCTACTGTCTGGATCATACATCCTGCAAAACCGTATACAATCCACGGGCATAAAATGATCCCAATCTCTCCCAAGTCCTACCGGCGAGACCACATTCAAAGTCCCACCGGCGGTGAAGATTCAAAAAAAAAGAAAATATGTCCATAAGCAAAATGGACACGGATAGAAACCCGAAATGGCTCCGTGAGTAAAAACAGCAGGACTTTAAGAGATGAAATACACTCATAAAGTCCTCTCGACTTTGTGAGGGGAAAATTCCCGCGTGAGATCCTTACGACTCACAAAGGAGCAACACAATTAGGAGTCCCCACGATTCCTAAGGAGAAAATACACCTACGGGATCCTTATAACCCGTAGGGAGAAAATGCTTTGTGAGACCTTTACGGCTCACAAAATTGAAAAGTCTTAGGTGATAGGGACCCAAAACCTGTCTCCTAAGCCACCGCTTCCTAATAAGCAAACACAAATGATGATTCGCTCCTGGTACCATATTCCAGTGTAGCGATGCTGATGCCAAATAAAAACCAAAATCCCCAAATCCTCTCATGGCAAATGATGATTCGCTCCTGGTACCATATTCCAGTGTAGCGATATTGATGCCAAACAAAAACCAAAATCCCCAAATCCTCTCATGGCAAATGATGATTCACTTCTGGTACCATATTCCAGTGTAGCGATACTGATGTCAACCCAAATCAAATCAAATGAACCACCTCTGCGACAGAATCGTGCTTCGTCTCAGAATGTACCCCGTGTCGAAATCATGCTTCGCCTCGGAGTATCCACCTGCCCTGTCGGAATTATGCTTCGCTTGGGAATCGTCCTCTACATCAAAACCAGTGACACTCCGTGCCGGGGAAACGCCGACCACAGACACTCCGTGTCGGGGACAAGTCAACCAGCGATCTCCTCGTCGGAATTATGTTCCGTCCTGGAATCAAATCAACCAGCGACCTCCCCCTCGGAATTAAGCTCCGCCTCGGAATCAAGTCAACCAACAAGCTCTGCATCAGAATCATGTTTCGTCTCAGAATGTACCCCGTGTCGAAATCATGCTTCGCCTCGGCGGATCTGCCTTCCCCGTCGGAATTAAGCTCCACCTCGGAATCAAGTCAGCCAACAAGCTCTGCGTCAGAATCATGCTTCGTTTCAGAGTGTACCCCATGTCGAAATCATGCTTCTCCTCGGCGTATCTGCCTTCCCTGTCAGAATTATGCTTCGCCTGGAAATCAACTTCTGCATCGAAATTATGCTTCGGTCAGAATGTCTGCCGCCTATCGGAATTATGCTCCGACCCTTTTGGAATCATGCTCCAACCCTTCGGAATTATGCTCCGATCCTCGGAATTATGCTCCGATCCCCGAAGTTATGCTCATCGGAATCATGCTCCGATCCTCGGAATTATGCTTTGATCCCTGAAGTTATGCTCATCGGAATCATGCTCTGATCCCTGGAATCATGCTCCGCTCATTGGAATCATGCTCCGATCCCTGGAATCATGCTCCGCTCTTCGGAATGATGCTCCGATCCCCGAAGTTATGCTCATCGGAATCATGCTCCGATCCCTGGAATCATGCTCCGCTCTTCGGAATGATGCTCCGATCCCCGAAGTTATGCTCATCGGAATCATGCTCCGATCCCTGGAATCATGCTCCGCTCATCGGAATCATGCTCCAATCCCAGGAATCATGCTCTGCTCTTCGGAATCATGCTCCGATCCCTGGAATCATGCTCCGCTCTTCGGAATTATGCTCCGATCCCTGGAATCATGCTCCGCTCTTCGGAATTATGCTCCGATCCCTGGAATCATGCTCCGCTCTTCGGAATGATGCTCCGATCCCTGGAATCATGCTCCGCTCTTCGGAATGATGCTCCGATCCCTGGAATCATGCTCCGCTCTTCAGGAATGATGCTCCGATCCCTGGAATCATGCTCTGGCTCTTCGGAATGATGCTCCGATCCTCGGAATTATGCTCCCGGGATGATGCTCCGCCCCTGGAATGATGTTCCACCTCGAAGTCTAACTTCAAGATCCATCAATTTCATGCACACAACTCATATGCGCGGTGTGTATTTATTGATGGGGGGGCATTTTGTTGGGGTCAAAATTTACACCCCGGTTGACCAAGTCAAAGTCAAGGTCAACCCGAAACCAGGTGAGCCAAAGCCCAGGTCAAGCGGGCCCATGCCCAAGTCAAGCCCGAGGCCAGCATCCCCATGCTAACATAAAAATCATATAATTAATAATTTTAATGTAATTTTTTATGCATGAATGGGCATAAAGCCAAATTTTTGTAAAGCCCATGGCTTATGTGCTAAAAGAAATGGCACATGAGCCATGGGATGGGCAAAATGCCATTTTGTAAAGCCCAAGGGGCTACGCGTAAATGTGTAAGCCTATAAGAGGCAACATGATGAAAATATCTAATATACACTTTTCATTCCTCTAAAAAAAGTTAGGGTTTTTGTCCCTCCTCCTCCTTCCTCAAGATTCTAAATCTTCTTCTTTTTTTGAATTAAATCAAGAGTTTTACTCTTTCTTTTCCAAAACTAAATAGTTTTTCACCACAAAACCCACAAAGGGGAACTCAGATCTTCCATTAGATCTCAAAAAGAGAGATTTTTAAAATTTCATACTTCTTGTTCTTCAAGATCCAGCTAACAGAGGAGGAAAAAGGAGACCCGCTTCCAAGAACCCCATTTTGGGGAAGATCCAGGGCTCAAGGGAGAAGCCCCTTCCCTCGGCTCCAAAATATATCAGGAGTTCAACTCCTCAAAAATATATATACATATATATACAAAATAATAAATATTTCCTTTCTGGAGCACAGCTCCTAGTGCAGGGACTAAGTCCCTTCTGCTGCTGACATCCAGCGTCCGCGTGCCAGGCACGTGGGGCGCGGGCGCCTTCTTTCACGCATACTTTGGATGCCCTTTCCCTTTACACACACACACACACTCCACCACACTGTTCTCGTTAGAAAAAATTTCTAACGGGGCGCTGCCCCGCACCACGCAAGAGGGCTGCTAGCCCCTTTGACCCCCAGCCCGCTATCCGGGTAGCGGGACTCCCGTAAAAATTCTGCGGGGCTCTCGATATATCCAAAACCCCTTCAAAATATCATGTTGCACATTGAGTTCGCATGACCTGTTTAACCCGTCAACCGGAGGTTCCCTCGCTCCAAAGGTGAGGGGTAATTAACGGCAGCTTAGTCCGCGCCTGTCGGAGATTCGGATTCCCACAATCAATAAATCCCAGCCTACCCTAGGCAGGGAGAATCTGTAATGCGCCTGACAAGCGCGCGCGTATTCCCATCTTAATGGGATGACGAAAAACACCCTACACAGCAGAGTTTGACGAAATCGTTCAAACCAAACTTGGGGTGCTTGCTTAAGACTATAAAGAGCTTGGCGCAGATGACATGCATACCCGGGAGAAGCTGAGACACTAGGAGAAGGTTGAATATAAATCATCTATGAAAGATCACCATTAAGAAAAGTACTCTTAACGTTCATCTGGAATATAGATCAGCTATGGGCTGCAGCAACCGCAAAGAGTGTGCGAATAGAAGTGATCTTGGTGACAGGAGCAAAAGTCTACTCATAATCATTACCATACTCCACGAGCCACAAGACGTTCCTTGTAACATTCGAATGATCCATCTAACATGGTTTTGACTTTGTAAATTCACATACAGCTAATGGGCATGAAACCTGGTGGTAAAGGAACAAGATCCAAAGTGTGAGTATCACGGAAAGCCTGCAATTCTTTCTGCTATTCATTCTTGTTGCCGTTGATTAATTCTCGTCTGTTTTGTCATCGATCTTTTTAGTGGGCATCATCGCCGCCACGAGATCGCACTGACCCCGCCGATTGTTTTCAAGACTGACGTCATTTAGGTGTGTATTTTGGCCGATCTCTTCATCGCCGTCGCATCCAGATTGTCTCCGTTGTCGTCCCTAGATTTTGCTCACCGCCTAAACCTTGCCGAAGATCATCGTGGTCCTCGCCTTACGGTCAATGCTCATCTTGCCTTACTGCATTAGGCCCTCGAAGCAAACCGTCGTGCCCTCGAGCCGCAGCGCATTGCGAGAAATTCCTCATCCTGAGGAATTTTTCTTTTTCTTTCAGATTTGCTTGTGGCCATTGGATCTAGGGTTTTATTCCTAGCCGCTGAATCAAGCCAATTTTCGAGCCGAACCGAGCTGAGCCGCTCCAAACTGCCTTTGAGCCGCTGAGCTACTTTCGAAGCCGTTTTCGTGTCGTTTCATTTTTCATCAAGATATGGACAAGCAAGGACTTTATTCTTTTTCCCGAAATGACACTATTCTCACAAAGTCCGCGGATTATACTGGATGAGCCCTTACCATACAGTATAATCTTCAAGTTTTGGCATTATGTGGTTACGTACATTGAAGGCACACTTATATGTCCTTCTACTACCACATCATCCTCTATGCTTGTGACTCTAGTCGATCACTCCAGTTCTTTCACTAATAGTTCAGGTCTCTACACTTTCACTTGTGATAGATGAATGCAAACCGATCAGCAGATTATGGCATATATTGTACGTTCGGGCCTAACTCTTTCAACAACAGTGAATTGCTCTTAGCAGCATGTTCGTTTAGACATGTGCCGCTCGTGAGTACCAACTGCATCAAGCCCTTCAGGATGCTTGACAGAGAGATCGTTCTGTTCTGGACTTTTACTCTTTCCTATCAGGTTATAGGAAGAATTACACTTGATGGAGTTTCAGATTCCAGTATCATTGGGTAATGTCGCTATCGAGTACCGCAAGTGGCATGATTGTCAGCATTTGTATCACTTTGCTATGGGTCTTCGACCGGAACTTGAAAGGCTATGCAGTCAGATACTTCATTGTATTCCCTTTCATAGTCTCGAGATTGCAGTTGCAGAGTTCATCTCCGAGGAGACTCGCCTCCAGATGTTGTCGTCTGTTGCTTTGATACCATATTACAAATTGAAGATTTGGGAAGAGGAAATATTGTTGATTAATCAAAATACAATACACACACACCTAATAAAATGAAACCCTAATACATAATATATGTATAATACACGCAAACCCATTACATAAGATATAAACGATATACATATCTTAACAAGTAGATATCCTTTAGATTTAAGAATAAGAAACTATTTTATTACTACTGTAAATACTAATTAAGCTATAAACTATTCAAGCATACACAGCCCTAAACGAGCCGAGCCTGGACACAAGCCGAGCTCTAAGAAGCTATCTTTATGTTTGTTAGTTCGTTTATTTTATCAAATTTTAACTTATGTTTAAGCTCAGTTTGTTTAACTATCAAATGAGCTGAAACGAGCTTTTGTCAAGCCGATCCACGCCAATTCGAAGCGAGCTTCAAGCTTTTATAACAACCCTGCTAAAATTATAACCAATTGAATGCAATCCGTGATGGATGAATTACGTTTTATCTATAAGTTAAAAGGGGTCCTTAAGATAACTGGCCAAGCTATATATCTGGCTTATATTTTCTGTGTTTTTTTGCGCTCCATCATAAAATTACTTATTTTAAGAGAAGGTTAGTGTAATTTAGAAGGTATTCTTAAGGCTCCCGCCGTGCGGAAAAGATCAAATATCAAATATCAGGACTGATTTATGTTGTAAAATGTAAGAAATTTTGCATATATATAGTAGCCTTTTATAGATGCAATGAAGGATGGCATCCTCGGAAAAAATCTTTAACCGGAAAGAAACTTAAGAGAGAGAAAAAATTGGTTGGCCGAGACTTATAAAACCAACCAAGTGCAACACAAATAATAACAATATTTTCATTTCATTGGATACCGGTTTAATCCATCCAAATATATAATGAAGGTTTTTCGGTAGAAATTACAAAACGTTTCTCCTATTGTAACTATTTCTGCTTAATATCGGATTGGCAATGTGGCGGCGATACTAGTTTGGCCATGAGATGAGGCATGTACACAGCAAACAAGCAGACATTTGATATATATACGGTCTAAATGTAATCAAAACCCCTTTAATGTCAAGTCAGAACATTATGTTGACATGAAGAAAGTGTTAGCAAAATATCCGAAATAATTGTTAAATTGATACTTTAATAAAATGAAACATTTTCAAACTATTTTTTTCCCTATGAAAACAATCACATAAAATAATATGAATCCAATTGATTGAAAAAGTTTAGAATGCGACCCTCTAGATATGAGACATGCAGTTGACTGTGTTACCTTAAAAACGTGTAGCTACCCTCCGTACAGGATTTTGCCGACGTATGCGTTTTCAAGACACAGCACTCTCGGCCTGTCCGATTCTCTCGTTGATGTCACAAGGAAATATTGGTTTTGATATCGTTGTCAATTAGTATCCGGTGAAATAAAGATAATGCAAGAGATTTACTCAATTCGGATTTTGTATGAAAGAGTCAGTGAAGGAATTGCTCTCTGTTTGCAGAAAGTAACAAACCGAGAAAAATTCAAACAAAGGCTATGTTGTTTGGGATAATAATTTTTTGACTTATCTGTAGAAGTCCTTAAATAGAATTTTTAATTCACCTTTTAAGTAACGGTTAAAATCCAAACGTTATTTTGAAAACGTAGCTAGCGTTGTCGTAACATCTTTTGAATTTGAAATCCAAACCGTCATAAGCCCGAATCAGTAGGGATGTTTAATTAACACGGAGATTATTTGGATGGCTCACAGAATTGTGAACACTTTGCTCTTGCAACTTTGCCCTGATATCTTCACAACATTATTTTGTAATTTTGAAGCTTTTACTTAATCCAATTTAATAAATCCATAGAAAAACAAAATAAATAATTTTAAAATATTTATAAAACATATGGAATAAATCGGAATAATATAACAGAAAGATAATAGACATTTGGCGTAGTGTGTAATAACTTCGTATAAGTTACCGAATATATTGCTTGCTAGCCTTTATCATACCAACCATAACATATATGATTAAAAGATGTACCTTTCAGATTTGTTGATTCATTACGTTCGTAAAGAGGCGTTTCGGATAGTCAAGACCACACTCTACAAACTCAGCTATAATTTAAGCCCGCCGGTCAAGTGTCCACATCATGATAATTATTTCATTTTTCGATATATGTTTAATATTGCAGACAATGCCTAACACATGTCGGTACATACAGTTTGTAATGTGGCTCTTTCTTGATTGTAGGTACCGTGTTTGTGGTTCTCTTATCATTTCGACGGAGGAAATTCCCTTCAATTATTGATATGTATACATCCATCACTTTTCATATAGACTGCATCCATTGACATGTAGCTTTCTTCCACTTGTTTCTTGCCCAATGCTCTCTCTCTCTCTCTCTCTCTCTCTAAGCACTCAAGGGATTGGGACCCATGGGCTTGATATAGACGTTGGTAAAGAGAATCCATCCATCACTGGAAAGCATGCTAAAAGTTATGCCACAATTGACCTCTACATAGAAGGCACGCAAAAAGGATGGCATCATCTCAAAAGTAATTAATTTGTAACCCCAGTACTCACTCAAACTTAACATGGAATAAAATGGGAATTAAAGCAGAGCCCAACCCATAGGGGGATGCAAACAGTAGCACCACTCTCTTCTTTTCTTGTCATCTTTTTGAAAGCTTCCTCTAAAGCTTCCCTCTAAAGATAAGGATCAGAATGAGACTTTCTGTTCAAGATATTCTTGCACAAATGAAGTTGTGAAAAAAGGAAAATAAATAACCTGATGCTTTTTGTCTCTCTCTCTCTCTCTCTCTCTCTATATATATATATATATATATTAGCTAGTCTCATGTGTGCACTGAATTTAGTGACCCGGATTTGGGATCGTATGTATATATGCCTGTTTGATTTCTGACGATGTCCGATTGTTGAGCATATATAACTTCTCTGGCCAGATTTGAAGAGTCCATTGTAGAAGATCAACTCTTCAGTTTGACACCAACTGTTAACCATGCATGCATGCATGCATATCAATGGTTCATAATGAAACCGGTGGTCTCTCTCGCTAGCTAGTGTAGACCGTATCCGATCCAATCCATAATGGAACTGGCATTATTTTATTTGATGCTCTCTATCATCATAAAGTAGAATTTGAATAACTAGTTGCTAAAATTAACCACTATCGGACATGACTTTTTTTATTGGAAGTTGATGGCGATATATTGTGGTCATATATATTGATGTCATTTTTCCGAATCTTACCTATTCAACACTAGTATTCTTCTGAAAGATTTGCGACTGCATTAACACATGAACACTACTACAATAAGGGGTTGCCCTTGCGGATATATTCGTAGGGGCACAAAAATACACCGTAGGTGCAAAGACCGCAGGTGCATGTCTTCATCCTGAACATACCCCTACGGAAAAATAATTGCCCCTGCGTTTTACTTCGTAGGGACATATTTCCCTATGGCTTACACCGCATGGACAAAATATTTATTTAATTTATTGGTTTATAAAATAAAATACTTGCTCCTACGGATAAAGTCGTAGGGCCTTAATATGCTCCTACGGAGTTCTTCGTAGGTCCAGACAGAAGCCCCTAATATTTATTTAATTTATCGCTTTAGAAAATAAAATACTTGCCCCTACAGATAACGTCACAGGGCCTGCACATGCCTTACGGTGTTCTCCGTAGGTCCAGATAGAAGCCCCTACGGATACATGCGTAAGGGTAAGTTTAACGCCTGTTACTGAGTCTATAGGGGCAAAATATCAGGTATCCTGATATTTTGCCCCTACGGCTAACTGTGTAGGGACAAACGTTGGACCTACGAATTAATCCGTAGGGGCAACAGGTGGCCTTATGGATTAATCCGTAGGGACAAAATATCAGGTTTTTTCTAAAAAAATGGGATTTCTGTTTTTCCCCCGTCCTATGCACAATAATATATACATCATATAACCAAATACCGCAGTATTCATAATCAACTTCTCACGTATAATATATAAAAGAAACAAACAAAATACGATATTAATCTAAATCATCGTGAACACGAAAACAACACCAATATCGTCCAAAATATATACAATATGTATCATATAAGTACATACATGTTTAAAATATATAAACAAAGCCACCCTATCTCGGTCCAGCTCCTCCACCTCTGATAAATGCTGTAATATGACGTATCTGCTCCTCGGTGCAGCCCCGGATCGTCAAAAACCTGATCAATGAAGGAGCGGACCGTGCGGGAGTCTGAGCGGGCTGTGGAGCTGCAGGAGTGGTCTGCGAAACCGCAGTTGAGGTAGTAGCTTGCGGAGCCGCAGCCGATCCATATACATCCAGTCCTTAACTTTGATATACTCATGGGCCATGTTAGACTGTATAACATATAAATTGTAGATTATAATGACTATATCGAAATATCTTAGAACAGGATAGTTACCGACAAAGGAGAAAATCCGTGTATGTTCTTTATGTGTGCGTTTGTTGTTGAAAAGAATAAATTATCGATAAACAAAATTAGATTTGAGGATACCCAAGTACGAGTTTTCTGTATATGTGTTTCGATTTATGATTTTGCTTCAGTGTAGGGTTGTTAGTGTGTACGTGCTGTGCGTGCGTTTGTTGTGTATTCGTGTTGTATGTGTGTGTATTCGTGTTGTTTGTGTGTGTTTCGGCTGTCGGAGGTAAGGCTTCTATCCCATTAAGAATGTATAGAGTAGACACCCATTCGCTTGTACTTTCAATCGTTTCGAGTAAATTTCGGCGGCACTTTCCTGCTGTTCTCCGAGTACACTGTAATAGAATAGATAATCATTTCAAACCTGTGAAACAACGTTGAAATGAACATCTAATTTATCTTTGTACATGGAGAATCATCGGAAAAGTACCGACGAAATAACTTGAAACGAATGAAAACACAAGTGAATGCAGGTGTTTGTTTTATACATTCCTAACTTGTCCACACTGGACAAATCGATCAGTTATCATACGATTGAATTTTCTCGTCACATAACTACACGATGGTTGTTAGTACCGAACTATACCGTCTGATATTTAACAACCTTCGGATAGTTCTATATCACGACGAATATCGAACGTATATTAACTGATAGACGGGGACAAAGTCGCGCATTGATTTTCACATATGAGTATCGATGAGAATATGAAAGTTTCATATTATCATCGAGTATCATATATTGGTTTTAACTTGAATATTTAACATGAATAGGTTTTACGTTTGTGTTTCGTTATTAAGGTTCGAAATTTCAAGTTTAGGGTAAATTTTTCTTGCGTTCACGGTAAAATTGCACGTTTACGTTATCATCGAGTATCCTACTACTGAAGAAACTAGTACACCCTAAACCCTAACCCTAATTTACCCAAATTAACCCCAATTAACCCTAATCGTTACCCTAACACAAATTATCCCTAATTAACACAAACTTAACCCAATTAACCCAAATTAGCTTAATTAAACCAATTCAACACCCTAACCCTTCAAATTATCACTAATTAACCCAATTAACCCTAATCAATACCCTAACACAAATACACTCTATTTTATCTAATTAACCAAAATTAACCCTGGCCTCTAACCGTACCCTGAACCGAACCCTAACCCTAAACGGAACCCTAACCCTAACCTGAACTGAACCGAACCCAACCCTAACCCTAAACTGAACCCTAACCCTAACCCTATTCCTGAATCGAACCTTAACTCTAGACTGAACCCTAACCCTAACTCTAACTAATTAACCCTAATCCTAACCCTAACCTGAACCGAACTGAACCCAACCCCAACCTTAAATGAACCCTAACCCAAACCTTAATCCTATTCCTGAACTGAACCCTAACCCTACACTGAACCCTAACCCTAACCCTAACCGTAACTAATTAACCCAAACCCTAGCCCAAACCCTAGACCGAACCCTAACTCTAAGCCCTAGTAACAACCCGATAATCAATAATAACACAAATAAATGCATAATTAGAAGTTAAAAAAAATGAAATTTACTAACCTTTTTCCGGCGATTCTACTGTCCCGACGACGCAAGGGGGAGATCGGCGACGAGAGGGTTTCTATCGTGGACGAGGAAGATGACGATGATGTCGGCGACGACGAGACGCGTGTAGGAGTGCAGTGGCGACGAGGCGCGCGCAGGAGTGCGGTGGCGACGAGGCGCGTGCAGGAGTGTGAGTGATCGAGCGAGGAAATTTTGGGAACGAGGAAATTTCTGGGTTTTATTTTTTTTTATAAATAACTCATATATGCCCCTACGGATTAATCCGTAGGGCATTCTTTTGTGGCTCCGTTGGGTTAAATAACAAATTACGTTTTAATATTTTTAAATTAATCCGTAGGGCACCGTTGGGGCAACCTTGGGGACCTACGGATTAATCCGTTGGGGCAACTTTTTATTGCCCCTACGAATCCCTGTAGCCGTAGGGGCAACTCCTTATTGTAGTAGTGGAATCGCTTAGGCAATCGATGTTGAGAGACGGAAAAAACATCTCTAACAATAGAAATGGTCCGCCTTTAGTCCCACATATACAACCTTTTCTTCTTGTCGAACATTAGATTAAAAATTCATGATTGAGAGTGAAAGAGAGAAGGAATAGCATTCTCCCAATATATATGTGTACCTAATTAATGCTTCAAGTTACAAAAAGGAATTATGCTTTGTGCATTGTTCAAAAATTATATGCAATTGGTAGCTTTCATGTGCGTAAGTTGGTGCTCAGCACGCGCAGATTCTATTAATTAATGTTTGAGAGGAAAGTCAGAGGGTTCGGATTCTATTTGAGGGTGCTCATTATTGTTGCTGTTAATGTGATGCCAGTTGAGCATCCATAATCGGAGCAAATTAGTCATTTTTGTTTAAAGATGCATCATGAAGAGTCCATTAATGTTAACATGATGAGTTTGTAGGTGTATATCTAACCTATAATTTAGTTTTTGACTTTTTAGTCACCCTTTTGATCCGAGGGTATTCAACCGCAAACGAATACTTAAAATGGTATAAGCGAAAAACGGTAGAGCTGTCTATATTTTGTGCTCATATCAAGTATTTAAGCATACTACTGTTGTTTACAATCGGTTTGTATGAAATTGATTGAGAAGCAATTGAAGCCAGAAGGGTAAGACACTTTGCAAATATCTGAAGAATTCTTGGATTGGAAGCGGCTTTGCACCGGTCAATATTGCTTTTGACGTATAAATTATCAGGATGAATCAGAAGGGGGGGGGGGGGGGTGAGGAGGAATTTGAGATTTTAGGTGTATGGTAGCACTTATTTGATCACCATGTCTTACCCAGTTGATAAAGACAATGGTCGATTGATATGCTCGTCTCCTAGCTTTGGAATATGAGAAACCTAACATTTACAAGGTTTATATAACTATATGTAGCAAGACATATGGCATTATAGCACCTGCCAACCATCGTGAGCTTCTTGTTAGTCTATCATCTAAGCTAAATTGTCGTATTTTCTCATTTCTTCGACTATCAATAATTAGCTAGCTAATCATTTGTTCATAGGTATAACCAAAGCTTTCACAGTCTCAACAGCTGTAGATAATATAATCTGATTCAGCAATCCTCATTTTGAATGTCACATCAAATTCATATTATCACTCGATTTAACATCGTATGTTATGACACCACTCGTTCGAGTCGTTCAAACAACTGAAAATCAATTAGTGAAGACATCATATCGATAAGATCAATCTTAATCAAAGTCTTAAACTAATAGCTCAACTTAAACTACTCAATGGGCAAACTATTTCAAATTGCTCACAACTTATTTTCTTAATTTCCTTCAAAATTGTATTCAGGGGACAAGACTTGACGTTGATGAATTGATGTTGGCTCACCATTTGAAAAAAATGCAATCATAAACAGAAATCAATCAAAATAAACAAAAATATAATTCTTAATCCAATGTGAAGCAAACTAGCAGTGGCTGGCTACTTGATGAAGTGCGAGACCAAAATGGGTCTGGCTTTCAATGAAAATTTTCCAACTTCAAATGATTTCATAAATTTCCACCAACCCCATTTCCACATCCTTGGAGCTGAGGAGGGCCATTTAAAAAAGAAGTTGATAAGATGGCTACTGTTACTAGAGATGACACAAATGCAAGAGATTCGGTGTGTCGGCTATTAGCTGTAAAATAGCATCCATTTTATTGTATCAAACGGTTCAGATCCATCCAACATAGAAAACAACGGTCCAGATCTGTGTAAAACATGGGGCTTTTGCTGTTGGTGTATCCTACGTGTTTTATACATAGGATTTGTGGACAAGATTGTAGCTGAACACCCATATCATTATTTTAGCAGAGTAGGCACTCTTTTTCCAAATGGAAGGCAAGTTTTTGGTGTGTAGAGCATCAAAATTTACTAGATTTTCAAAAGAGATATGGAGTGCATGCCACTGTCTCTTTCATTTGTTTGCGGCTTGCAACTTGATTGAGAGCATGTTCGGCAACTTTAAAGCGAAAAGAAAGCAGTAGCAAAGTGACATGAAAAGAAAGCAACAAGAAATTATTCATTATTGTTTATATTTTATAAAGAAAAATGAAAAAGAAGTTGAGTTAATGCTTATATGGCAATGAAAACAAAACTTGGAATGTTCGGTTTAAATGATAAAGAAAAAAGAAATGAAGAGTAAAAAGAAAATATGATAAAAATCCACACTTTTTTTTTATCATTTTCTTTCACCCTTTTGGCTCTATGAGAGAGTGAAATGGAAGAAAAAAGTGATGTGGAAGAATGTACTTATCAATTTCCCTTTGTGACCATTGGAAACTTAAAAAAAAAAGAAAGTACGAAAATGGTAGGAAATTGAAATGAAAAGAAGCTTAGAAGAAATTACTAATTTTGTTTGTTTTGTTAAAAAGAAAGTAGAAAAGAAGCTGAGTTGGGGTTTATGTGGCAATATAACCTAAGATTAGGTTGTGTGGTTAAACCAGTGAAAAGTACAAAAGAGAATAAGAAAGTAGAAAAAAATAGCAATAAAATAATCATTTTCTTTTACTTTCTTCTAACTTTCTTTATTTTGGATAGGAAAGCTAAATGGTTCAAAAAACATATGTCAATAAAGTGAAAAAGTACTTTATCATTTTTTCTATCCAAACAAGTAAAGTTGGAAAGTGACCCTAGCTTTCTAAGAAGTCATTTTCTAACTCTCTCACTTTTTATTTTCGAAATATCCTCTTTGTTAGCTCAAACAAAGGAAGTTAACATATTTCATTTCTTCAATTTTCAGTGGCAAAAAGAAATAAACAAAGGAAGTAAAAAAATCTAATCACCTTCTAACATTCTGTTAAAAACATTTTAGATTTAGATTCAGTTAGATTAGTAATATTTAGATTTGTTTAGAATATTTGTATTTCCTATTATCAGAAAAGCAATAATATATATATATATATATATATATATATATATATAGAGAGAGAGAGAGAGAGAGAGAGAGAGAGAGAGAGAGGATTCTCTATTTATCTCATAATTTTTCCTAATTCTTTAATTTCATGGTATTCCAGCCTAACCCTAACTTTAATATCTAGCCATCATCCCCTTACCGCCGCTACCAAACCACAGGTCACACCTCCTTCTCTACACGCCTCCTTCTCCACTCACCGCCGCTACCCAAATCGTAGATCGCCACCGCAGATCACGCCTCCCTTAGTAATCGCCTCCTTCTCCTTCAGACCACGCCTCCTTTCTGTCGCTGCCTGAGAGATTCCATCTTCGATCATTAGTAATCGCCTCCTTCTCAAGAACTTGTAATCTTTTGGAGCCTTTTTCAGATCTAGATCAGCGATTTTGAAAGTAGAGAACTTGGTAATTAGTAATGAGTTGGTGACCTGGTAATTGAAAAAAAAACAATGCATAAACTATTTTACATAAACTACTTGGTGTTTATGCTTTGAGTTGGTGTTGGTAACTGGTGATTGATGATTTTATCAGAGACTATTACTCTTGGACTGCTACTTCCTTTGAGTTAGAAAATTGATTTCCTTTGAGTTAGAAAATTGTATTGGTGATTACTTGGTGTTCCGGGTTAGAAAATTGTCTTCTTGTTGATCATTGTGAAGTAGTTAGCACTCTTTGATCATGGATAATAAAGGGAAAGTCTCTGAAAGATAAATTAATGTTTCATATCCTAATTTTATTACACGAGATGGAGATAGTACACGAGAATGCGGTAGAGAAGGTCGAGGACCTTTGGGAGGAAAGGGGCGATGAGGTGACCGTTTCTGTTCATATTGTGGGATGACTGGTCACACTAAGGATTATTGCTATTTGCTTCATCTGGAGCTCCGATTTCAGCGAGCTGCTAGAGTAGCTACATTTGATATGAAACCCGCCACTTCTACTTCTCATGGTGCCTTTGGACTTTCTGCAGAGGAGATATTGCGGCTTAGGTCTATTGTAACATGATCTATTTTCTCGAGCTCCACTACCATTCTGGTTAAAGGCAATACTTGTCTTCCAACCCATATACCTCCATCTTCATGGATTATTGATTTGGGAGTATCAGATCATATGACTGGAACATCAGGTGTTTTCTTCTCCTTGTCTAAAATTTCATATACCAGCGATATTACACTTATAGACGGTTCACTATCTAAAGTATAGGGCATTGGTTCTATTTCTCTTACCCCATCTTTGTCTTTATCATCAACATTATATGTCCCTTCATTTCCTTTTAACCTGATATCTGTAAGCTTGTTCATACCTTGAACTATTCAATAACTTTTTCTCCTTTTGGTTATGTCATGCAGGATCTGAAGACGGAGGGGGTGATTGGTTCATGACGTGAAATGGGAAGCCTTTATTACTTTAATGGATAACTACCAATAGTTTCTTTCTCAACAAATAGTGATCTACTGATTACCCATTGTCGCTTAGTGTTGGATATGTATGCCCCAGAGGCTATTATTGTATATATATAGTGGATGCTTGGACATATGTATGTGCATGATAATCTTACTCGATATGATAGTATGCTATTTGGTTTGTTTTTATCTTAACGTGTGTATATATTTTACTTGTTATTACGTATTATTAATACATGTTGATAAAACCCATAGGATTATTGCTTGACTACCAGAGTTATGATGGTGATCATACATGTGGGGGCTGGGTAGTCCATAATCACATCCTTAAATGTCCTTAGTCGTGGAAGTATCGAGACTAAGCATCGATATTCTGGAGTAGACCGGTGTATACATTTCTAGACCCCGATGAGGGGCGATGGTTGGTCCCACAGCCATTGGTCTTTAGCACCTGAGATCGTATACATGTGCTCACTGGGGGTGAGTACATTGGATGGACTCGCCAAGAACTTCTAGATGGTACTATACCTATCGTCAGATAACAGTTCTCAGGTGACATAAGTATAAATTAGTCTTTAAACATGAGATTGTCATTTGTCTTGTGTGAGTTCCCACTATACTTAGATTACTACTCTAGCACGGCTCTACTGAGTCATGCAAACATGTTTTAGTTGGATACAGTCCCGAGCCACATTGAAGCAGTGAGCGATTATTGGGGATTCGTCTCTTCCGATATAGTGAGTCGATATCGCATTGTGTTCGGTTAGCCAGCACCATAAGACCTTGGTCAAGGCAGTTGGGATTTACTTATAGTTAGATCAGTAGTTTCTCGGATTGGTTCTGAGCCATATTGGCACGAATTATCGGATTATTAGGGTCTGATGTTTGCTACCCCTTAAACCCGGTATGCGATTCTCTTTAACGAAGGGACCGGACTGTACGGAGATTGTCACAGATAGGCTCAGTAGGGGTTCGAATGAGCTTACTCGTCGGCCTTCCCTTTCGACAGATACCCGGGTAGCCGTTACGTACAGCTAGTGCCGCCGACGTGCTTGTGGTTATGGATTTATCCAGTAACTCACTTTCGGCATACTGTCGAGTCTTTAGAGTCCCACACAGAGGGTTTTCCTGGTTCATGCGAAATTATGTAGCGGCCGTATTTTGATACGTGTAGGGTTTCGATTAAATACGTGTACTAGCTATATAGACTTTAATTGGGCGGCTTATAATACTAGTCGATTTAGGATTAAGCTGGATTATTAAATCAAGTATTGATTTAATAATTTACATATATATATATATATATATATATATTTCGATATGTATATTATAGTATTATGTTCATTGTATTATTCTATCTTTTTATGTATTCGTATTTTGATACGAATACATGTATGCATATACGGGAATGTATTCTTGTATTTATACAAGAACGCATTCTAGAAGGTGGTCATCTCATTATGGATTTTCTATTTTGTTAAAAATAGAAATGAGGTGTAAAGGTGAGGCATGGAGAAAGAATGGCGATGGAAATGGTTTTGCATTTGTTTATTGCATTTGTATGCACTATTCAAGCATGGTTGCAATTTTTTATCTGAAAATTGCTTTGATCAAAACCATGCAAGCCGTTTTCATTTTCATTTTGATGATTCATTTCACCATTCTCTTTTTCTCTTCCTTTCTTGAGCTCTTCCTTCTTCTTCCTCCCTACACTCTCATGTGTTGAGAATCAATGGTGGAAGTGAGGTAGAAAAATACTAAAACAACCCATTACATCTCTAGACATCCTAGTGCAGCAAGTTAGGACCTTTAGTTGCTCCACTTGATTTTTAGTGTGGAGCTAGAGCCTTAAATCAAATCCCTCGGGTGGATCTGTTGGATATAGTGCCCTCAAGGCAATTATTGTAATTGCAGGCATGTGATTATGATAATTGAGGGAGGACCTATACAGGTAGAACAATCTTACTCAAAATGATAGTATGCTATCTGGTTTGTCTTTATCATCATGTACATGTATTGTGTGGTATTGCAGATCACTATTACATGTTGATAGAGCCCATAAGATTCTTGCTTGACTACCATCATTATGATGGAAATCATATATATGAGAGCTGGGTGGTCTATAAGCACATCCTTAAATGTATCTAGTCATGGGAGTATCGAGACTGAGCATCGATATTCCGGAGTAGACTAGTGTATACGCTTCGAGACCCCGACGAGGGACGGTGGTCGGTCTCACAAGCCATTGGTGTTGTGTCGCCTAAGATAGTATACAGGTGCTCACTGGAGGTGAGTACACTGGATGGACTTACCGAGAACTTCTAGATGGTATTATACCTATCGTCAGATAGAAGTTCTCAGGTGGCATAGGTACATGTTAGTCCTTTGACCTGAAGTCGTCATTTGTCTCGTGTGAGTTCCCACTGTACTTTGATTACTACCCTACCATGGCTCAAAGGAGTCGTGCAAACAGGTTTTAGTTGGGTACAGTCCCGAGCCACATGGAGGCAGTGGTAGACTGTCAGGGATTCGTTTCTCTTGGTATTAGGAGTCGATGTCGTGCTGTGTTCAGTTAGCTATCACCAGAAATCCGTGGCCACGATGGGGGAGATTTACTGATAGTTGATCAGTAGTATCTCAGTTGGTGATGAGCTAGACCCAGACACGACTTATCGGGTTAGTAGGGGCCTGACGTTATCCATCCTCTAGATCCGATATGCGATACTATTTGACGAAGAGACCGGATTGTACGGAGATTGTCACATTCAAGCTTAGTAGGGTAAAGACGCACTTGATTGTCGACCCCCGTTTCGACAAGTACTTGGGTAGCCGTTACGCACAGCTAGTGCCGTCGACGTGCTTGTGGTTAAACTCACTGCCAGTGTATTGTCAAGTCTTTAGAGTCCTACATATAGGGGATTTCCGGTTCAGGCGACAGAGGTAGGAGCTGTATGGTCGTATGCGCAGGGGTCCGATTAAATACGTGTACGCAATATACAGACTTTAATCGGACAGTTGATAATACTGGACGGCTTAGGATTAAGCCGGATTATTAAATCAGGTTTTGATTTAATAATTTATATATGTATTTTGATACATATATTTTAGTATTATTGTTCACTATTCATTTTCTCTTTTTGGAGCTATCTGTATTTTTATACGGATACGCGTATGTGTAGCGATACATATATCAGGTGAAATATTCCGTATTTTTACGGGAATGCTTCTAGAAGAAGGATACCTCATATTTGATTTTCCTTTTTGGAAAATTAAATGGGAAATGAGGTGGCATGTGGACTTATGAAGCATAGTGTGAACAATGTAGTATGGCATGGCTTTGATTTTAAAAGTGATTATTTCTTTTGGTTGCACTATTAGTGCATGGTTTATTTTTTGTAGCCATTTTTTTCTACAAGGGTTGACTTGATGAGATTTTCTCCATCTCCTCCATGGCTCATGCTTCATCTTCTCCATCTCTTTCTTCTTCTTGCTTCCATTTTAGAGTAAGATTCTAGAGAGAAAAATATAGTGAAGTATTCCTACATCGCTGGCCATCCAAACCTAACGGCTTTGGATCGTCGGTTCGAGCCTCCTCCGCGTTCCCTCAGGTGGATCGTCTTCGGCAAGGGTGATCGATACTCAAGCGCATTCCCGGCGGCTGCGAGGTTGGAGGCGTCTTCCACAATTGGGTGGACACGCGACAAAGGTTGTATCGCTCAACCTTGCATGTTTTAGCTTACTAGTTTAGGGTGTTTGGTTTGTATCCTCGGGTGTGAGTGTCCGGTGCCCGCAAAAAGTTTTTGTTCTCACTTCTGCATCGCCCGCGTCCTCCGCGGTGTTGGCGCCGGATCTCAACATGGTATCAGAGCCACCCAAACACTATAAACTAGTGTTTGATAATGCTTAAGTTTCAAAACCGAAAACACCGATTTCAAAACCCAGTTTCCGTCTGAAATATTTTTGGTCTCTAAATTTTTTTTAAATAAGTGCAGAAGCTTCATCTAGACTAGATTAAGACACACAATGAAAACGAGAAGATTCCATCATGTTTGGTCCGGCGAGATTGGGTTTTTGGACGGCGACGCCGGTTCACTGTTCACCAATGGAGTTCGTTTTCATTCTGTGTCTTGGGTTTTGTAAAATGGTATTTTTGGTGTTGTTCGATTTGTCCCAGATTTCACTTTGTGTCATCTTTGCTTTGGGAAAACTCGGGAGTTTTAAAAACTCGAAACTTTTGCATCGTCGGTATCTGTGATGTGTATATGTATTGCTGAACGTCGTCTAATTTCTATATGATCATTTAAACGGGGTTGCACATATTCTGGTGTTGCTTTCTTTTGCTGTTATATATATATATCTGTTTATGGTTTGTGCGGATTGTTGTGATGGATAGCCATATGTGCAATGTTAGATTCATTTGTATATTCATTATTGTAGGGCGAGCGTCCGATATGTGGACCTACAGTTAAGATTCATTTTTATACTCATTATTGTAGGGCGAGCGTCCAATATGTGGACTGCCGTCACTGCCAGTTTGTATATTCTTTTGTTGGGGCACGACCGGGTTGAAGTCGATGTTGCCGTTGTATATATTTTTTCTTTTTTGTACTAGGATTACCCCGCGGAGGAGTGCTCGAATAGCCGGGTTCTAGAGGGTAACGGGCCCGCATCTCATGGAGTTGAGACCGAGGGGGCCTTACTTTAGAATTGGCGGGCTATTCACCGCACTCGTAGAGGGTATAGGTTGACCCACGGAGGGGTGCCCAAGTTACCGGATTCCGTGAAGTGCTAGGTGGCCCACTCACTTTGTTGATTGGGGTTGCCTCACTTCGGGAATTGGCGGGTAACTTGACGCACTCGTAGGGGTCTAGGATCTTCATTGCACTGGCTATCCATACGACCGGCAAACGTAGCATCTCATTTATGGCTTAAATGAAATGCGGGGCTCCTAAATTATCCGCTATTCCATATTTTTGTTCGCATGCATGTGATGACTTTATCTGCTGTGATGACTATTATCCGCCTGCGATGTTGATATATATATATATATATATATATATTATATATTTAGTAGATACTTCTATATGTTTTGCATCCGCGCTAGTTTTGCCCCCTCTTTACCGTTAGTTAAGTAACCCAACGGTTCATGAAGGGACCCCACGGCGAATACGGATGGCATATAAAAAACATGTTATTTTGGTTGTTTCTTTTGTGGCTTGGAACATAAAATGATGGGAACGCATTATCGATATAATGCAAGGAAAAATAAACCTAAATGATGTTGTTGGAACCAATTTTAAAACTACTCGGTTTTCTTCAAAACTCATGGTCGTATTCTTTTGCTTTGCATAGAGGTATTCGGTTAGGAATATCCCACACCTCATTCTATGAGGGAAGAGCCTTAATCTCTTCATTGAGAGTTCGCTCTTAAGCAAAAGTTTATGTTACTAGTTTTAAAATGCGGAGCTTAAACTACTCCATTTCAGAGCCACTCGAGTTCTTTTAACGATATCAAGTTTATTACGTTAAAGGGTTTTCGCTAAAAACCATCCGTAACCCTTCGTCATTTCAGATTAGTATTACTTAGTATTCGTGCTACGTTTGTCGTTGCTATTTGCTGAAGCGTAGTGTGCGGTAGCTCTTGTCACGCCTCGCTTCTCGGTGTACGGGGAAGGGAACACGACTTTCCCGCTACGTATTTACTCAGAAGTAAACATGCTGAGCGTATATAAGCAATATAAAATGAAGTATACACAAGAGACAAGAATGCAAATGAACAACAACATTATTTATTAACATTCTTTTTACAATACAACTGAAAAGTAAATACATGGAATGAAAGCAATGCCTAAACGATGGCATAACAGAAATGAAAATGGAATAAGTACAAATAGCTACAGCTCTGGGTCTTCGGTGTACTGCTCAGGGGCCTGCTCCAAATGCTCCTGACTGGTCTCGTACTCCTCAGTGTCGGGTCCTCCTGATAACATTCCAAAGAAGAAGAGAAATATGAATGTCATCAGCGAACAATCGCTCAGTAAATCCCAAAGATGCGGGAGACGTAGAATAAACAGAGAGAGAGAGTGTGTAGTTTTATAATATTTTATTATAATGTTAGCACAGTTGTTTGTAGCTTGGTATAGAAAATGCCAGTGTATATGAAAGGAGTCCTACTTACACCGGAGACTTTGGTAACTCGTAGTACAAAGCTCCGTCGATAATACCACGGAACAACGACATGGATGTAATTACGTCTTAAGTGACCACCTCGTGCCACCTTTAACATGTTCCGTACCAATCTACCCCTTTATAAACCCCGCGATGTCTTGATTGTATTGTTTGTATTGTATTGTATTGTAAATTGTATAGATGGATGACTTGCCGAAACCATGATATCAGTAATGGAACGGATATAATGGAGGAACATGTAAATGGAATATATCCATGATCCGGTTCAGTCAATACAGATTGATATAGATTGAATAGATGGATTTATATTGAATCATGTTGTATTGTAGTTTATACTTGAATCACATTCAAGCCAGATTGATTAGATTGAGACTCAGTCTGAGTTAGAAACTTTTAAAAGAACTTGAAATCTTGATTGTTTTGGTGTTATCGGTAACTGCTGCACATGGATGGCAGGATTTGTGTCTTTTTCCAAGGCAATTACCGTGTTGATAACACCGTTTGTTAAGTTGTATACTTTAAATAGGCAAGCACCCATATCTCCGGTTCCCTGAGGCTCAAGAGACTGGTTCCGCTTAAACCCATGTTTATTAGGGTCCTTATTGTAATTTAGTATAACTTAAGGTGGTTTTATGTAAAAATAGTTTTGGTATAATTTCAAAATACACTTCAAGTATTTAATTATCGTCTTTAGGGTTTTCATTGATGTATCTTTTATAAATGTGACATTTCTAGTGAATAAAACCTAATTTCATAATATATGGTATTTATTTATAATATGAATATTGTTTTGAATTATCATGATAGTTTTATGTAATATTTGAATTCTTTTATTGAGTTTTGGAAATATGGAATAATATATATATATTTAAAATAAGTATTTTGGTAATAATTATATATACATAATTAATGAAAATATTTTTTTTTATTTTCTTGTAAAAATCTCATTTTCTAAAGAAAAATGTATAAAAATCCATCGAGGTCTGCTCCTTGCGGAGGTCTGCATCTCGCTCTACTAAGCCCGAGAATATGCGATAATCCGCACCATCCCAAACGGTGTCCCCAAAATGGGTTGTAGAGGCGCAATTGCATGGAAATGTTTTAATACACTTTTTAAAGAAAACGGTTTTATAAGTTAAAGGTATTTATTTGCAAAATCGTATTTCCCGTATTTTATTATCCCAAGATTCATCGTGCTATATTAGATATGTGTGTTGTGAGGAGGTAGGTCATTATCTTGTGAGTTTTCTAAAGATAATACGGTTAAAAGGTATAAACATGTCGATATGAAACATAAACGCATTTTAATGTAAAATTGAAATACAACTTGCTATGGTTATCATTTTGATGTCAAACTTATTCTATTGTCTTTGTTAATGATTATTAAACAATATATCAAAAGTAGTAGGTTTGTTATTGAGAAAAAGTTGTATTTTTAAAAGCAAAGAGAATCGGAAGCCGGATAACTCCGCTTCCGACACGTTTTAAGAATGAAGAGTTTGGGAATAGCAAAAGAGAGAGAGAAGGGGGACTTACTGGCTTTAATGAGAGGGGAGAGTAGGAGGAGGTCTCGGATTCATCGGTGTCTCGTTTCGTTGCCAGGAACTCCTTGTATCGTCTCCAAAACTTCGTCGGAGTTTTGCCCTTTGTTAACTCCACTTGTACACTATGAGAACTTGGAAATTTCTTGAGAGTTTTGGCAGAGAATTGTGAGTGGGGAGGGGTGAAATGAGGGTGGTATTTATAGAGAAAATTAGGGTTTAGGGTGTTTAAAGAATGCATTGAAATATGCATTAAAAATGGGTTTAAATGGCATTTTATTGCTCTCTGGAAATATTCAGAGTAAACAAGCAATGTGGGGTTAGTGGGGTAGCTGAAGAGGTGCAGGGGGTGAAGTTTGGGGGCAATATGGACGGATTGGACCGACGTTGCTGGATAATTTAGCCTTCTCGCCGAGTTTGTACCGTCGGTGGGGTTGGTGTTAGGGTATTAGGTCGGGGTCGTTTGGTATTTTACATTGCACGTGTTTGATTATCTTGTGTCTCTTCAGTTTACGTATAGTGCACGTGTAGTCTCTTGGGCTTCTAAAAGATTAAAAGAATTTAAAATAAAAATAATATGTGGCTGATGGGATTTGAACTCTGTTGGTTTGGTTCTGCAGTGCAAGGTCTTACCAGTGAGCTGCATGCTCTTTTCTTGCTGTTCAAAAGCAAATCAAACTTATAACTTGTGCTCAGGCTCAAGTACCCCTTTTTATATTTTTGAAAATATTGTACAGAAATTTTAGGGTTGTTACAGCTCTGTAGTACTTTTCTGTCGCAAGGGTATGTGGATTGGTTAGGACAGTCGTACGACTTTGTTGATCATTCGTCAAGGGTCGTGTAGGTGGGTTTAACGCAATCAAGATAATGACGGGTTGAACTTGACTATGACCCTTGATTTGTTGATTATTCGTCAAGGTCCTTGGGTCCTAGGGGCAAAAACCACATCGGGAGTTTCAAACATACGGGAAACTTGCCAGGCATGCGCATACCTTCTGGAGTGTGGTGACTTGAGTGGATTCCGTCAGGTTATCACATGATGATAGTTAGGTTCCGATTCCCACTGATGAGTATGTATTTCTCATTAGGAGATTTTTCACTTTAGGGTTTCAAGTTGTAAAGTGTAAATGACCCCGACTAGTTCTCTTTTTAGGGTTTGAAAGAGGATTCGAGAATACAATGAGAGCCAACCTGATCAGATAAAGTGATAACCAATCTGATCTTGATAAAGTGCACGCTGAGTATTTCTTTTCTCTCTCTCTGGTACAGCGACCCATGACTTATCTTAAAAACTCATGAACCAAATTTGACCGAACCTTCTTACACCCTTTGGCTTTGGCTTGTATTGATTCGCGACAAAATCGTATATATCACCGCCACTCCTACTTTACCCTTTGCATTTCTTCAGAACACGTCATATCACTATGATGTTCCATATTACTTGGAATGGCCATCGTATAGTTACATACGAACTCGAAGAAGTTACTTCAGTTGAGGATGACCACATGTTCTGAAGAAATTGAATAAGATTATTCGGTTGTCTCTTCCCTTTACCTTCTCTCAGGTTGCGAGAGCTCCTTGCATTAGGAGAGTACACCCATTACGCTTATTGGATAATCTTCTTCCCAAACTTAGGCTAGTGCCGAAAGGTAGGGAAGGAAGAAAACCAGTTAGCGTAGGGACGGTGTGCAGAAGGTAAGATGTAGAGACATATAAACTGATTGAAGTGAGTGCAAAGGAAATTGCGACCACTGTCATAAATCTGGATAATGGAAAAGGCATTACTAGGAATACCTGACCATCCCCTATAAAGTTTTTTCATATTTCAGTATTTCTGTGTATATGTAATAGAGAACTGTTTTCCCAGTCAATTCTGACTCCAGGGTATGTATTTACTAGTTTTGGATCTCATATCTGTACGGTACTACAGATGATGAGTATGAATAGAATATTAGGAAATGGGCGATTTGATCCTTAATATCGGAATTCGTTGTAATTGGTGATATTGGATTAAATCGCCTGGTTTTTCCTGACGGCAAATATTTGGTTTCGAATAACCATTGTTATGCATCAGATTTTAAAACGAAATATCTGTACCTTTATTTTTATAGAGTGAGATATAAATTTTGAAAATTGTGTTGTAAACATTTACCTTTATCAGTTAAGGATAATGTAAGGTACATTGAATAACGGTGTAAGATATTCTTAACCAAGATACAGTTTTCAATTTACAAAATACAGAATTTGAGTTAGTATACTCTTGGGACTTATAGATGGAGGTGTATGTTGTCCAGTGTCCTTCGGGACAAAGGGGTTGGTACTCTTATTTTATTCAGGATTACCTATGAGTTCTCTAGTCTTAGACACGCATTCGTAGCAATGCAAGGTTAAAGATTTTGAGAAGTTTGTAAGTATAAGAATAAAGTAGAGAACCATACGTTGGAAGTATCGGGATTCTTCGAGGTGATCGAAAATGTAGATACTTATGCCAGGTATTCCATTATAATAATATTGAGAACTTGATTCTCTTACAGGTTATTCATCCATGGACGCGCTCCATGATAAGTAATGCTGTATTGGCCTTTTTCCATTAGATGATATGCACTGGAAACAGCTGCATGACTTTTGAATCTGGTTCCATCTAAATTAGTGACTTGATTCTATATGGACATAGAATAATTGCATATCTTCAGGTTGTTAAGATATGGAGTTATCCGGTTTCTGTCTAAAAGCAGAATCCGGACAAACTCGAGGCATGCTTCGATGATGGCAGTTTATGGATTATCCCGAGCATTCGCTGGGATTTTTTTCCTACCATTTATAAGACCAATAGTTATATTGTTCTTGACTTACCACATTTTTATTATAGGATCTTTTTGCAAAAGAAACTAGTGGGAGTATGATAGAATTGGAAGTGATTTCAGGACCACGAACGGTTACTGAAAATTTAGTAAAACCTAAGGATTCAATTGGACTAGACAAACCGTTAGCCACTCCGTAGATTTTAGTAGGTGACCTCAGACACCCGAGAGAAACTTCGGTTTTCTCATAGACGGTGATAAGGAGGTCGGCATCATGGTAATGATGGTCCTACTAGTTATCAGTAGGTCATAGGACGTGAAAACTTCCAGGTGACCAGATGCTTCATATCTAAGATGGACTTCACGCACTTCAGTAAATTATGGATTTTGCTGGGTGCTCCTTAAGGGGTAAAATCCATTAGGAGTAAGTAGATCTTTCAAGATCTGTGCAGGTAGAAAGGTGCTAACCTAATAAGGATAGACTTGTTGTAAAGAGTTTTCATCAAATACCCGTTGTGGATTGTGATGTGACTTTTACTTTAGTGTCTATGCTGAAGTCCATATGGATATGTTTTGGCGCTGAGCAGTTCATGACTATGATATCTAGTAGGTGGGTAACTATAACGTCTTTCCAAATGGGATTTTGGAAGTGCATGTGCATATGACTATGCCAGAGGATTATTGTAGTCAGTGGGAGCAGCGGAAGGTGTGCAAGTTGCTTATGTCTATTCGTAGACTAAAGCAAGGATAGCGGAGACGGATCATCTGTTTTGATGTGACAGTCAAGGTGATTGACTTCATTAAAACAAAAGTCGAACCTAGTAAGAAGGATGTAGGGAGTACTGTCCATGTTTTAGATGACATACGCCAGATAGGAAAGGATGTTCCTATACTACAATCGGTCAGATTTTGGTTGTCATACAGTGTTTTTTCCACGTTAGATATGGATAGTATATCAGGAGTTCTGGTGAATAGATCTATGGTTTTAGATCTAGATTTAGGAAGTTCCTCAATTAGGTACTTAGACAGTATTCTAAAAGTATTTTAGAATGGACGACTCCTAGAGTGGTGGTGTACCCGCAGGTGATGGAGTCACTATCTCTACAAGGATGTCTTTTTGGACCGATGAGGAGAGGGACATGTATGAATGACACATCATTTGCTTACGCAATTGAGTCAATCATGCAAAGTTTTGTACAACACCAGATATTGTTTTTTGCACTAGTTGTAACAAGTATATATTAATCCAATCCTCGAGAAATAAAGGGAAGCAGTAAAGAACATAAAAGGATGTTCTTGGTATTTGGTAACGGTAGCCTCCTTTGGGAGGGGGTTATCGGTTATGGCTTCCAAGGTGACCTAAATGACAGAGATGCTGTCAAGTTTTGAATTTAGTCTCTTCTGAGGATCAGTATATTGGATAGTATTCCGATAGGGATACTGAGATAGGTATGGTTCAGGATACTGGTTATAACTCAATAGAGGATACGGCCCAAGAAGTTTGCTGGATAGGAGTTGTTCATTGATGAACTTGGTCCCATCATGTATCCAGACAAATTCTTAAGGCGGGGTATTGCTCAGTTTGGGAGATTGTTGATCTCTGCAAAGTTGAGATATAGAGAGAAGAAGTTGAAACATTATAGCGATCAACTCACTGAGGCTATTTCTCGAACACAGATGTTTCTCAAATGAGATTTGAGAAGCTGATTAGTAGAGAAGTTGGGTATTCGATAGCATACGGGATATGGGTATGCGATACCACAATAATTAGCCTTAAGTGCAAGTGAGAGATTGTTGGATATAGTGCCCTTAAGGCAATTATTGTAATTGCAGGCACACGATTATGATAATTGAGGGAGGACCTATACAGGTAGAACAATCTTACTCAAAATGATAGTATGCTATCTGGTTTGTCTTTATCATCATGTACATGTATTATGTAGTATTGAAGATCACTATTACATGTTGATAGAGCCTATAGGATTCTTGCTTGACTACTAGCGTTATGATGGCGATCATATACGTGAGAGCTGGGTAGTCTATAAGCACATCCTTAAATGTCCCTAGTCGTGAGAGTATCGAGACTATGCATCGATATTCTGGAGTAGACTAGTATATACGCTTCGAGACCACGACGAGGCGCGGTGGTCGGTCTCACAAGCCATTGGTGTTGTGTCATCTAAGATAGTATACAGGTGCTCACTGGAGGTGAGTACACTGAACGGACTCGTCGAGAACTTCTAGATGGTATTATACCTATCGTCAGATGGAAGTTCTCAGGTGGCATGAGTACATGTTAGTCCTTAGACCTAAAGTCATCATTTATCTCATGTGAGTTCCCACTGTACTTTGATTACTATCCTACCACGGCTCAAAGGAGTCGTGCAAACAGGTTTTAGTTGGATACAGTCCCGAGCCATATGGAGGCGGTGGTCGACTGTCTGGGATTCGTCTCTCCTGGTATTAGGAGTCAATGCCGCATTGTGTTCAGTTAGCTATCACTAGAAATCCATGGCCACGGTGGGGGAGATTTACTGATTGTTGATCAGTAGTATCTCTTTTGGTGATGAGATAGACTTAGACACGATTTATCGGATTAGTAGGGGTCTGACGTTATCCACCCCGTAGATCCGATATGCGATACTCTTTGACGAAGAGACCGGATTGTATGGAGATTGTCACATTCAGGCTCAGTAGGGTAAGGACGCACTTGATTATCGACCCCACTTTCGACAAGTACCTGGGTAGCCGTTATGTACAGCTAGTGCCGCTGATGTGCTTGTGGTTAAACCCACTGCCAGCGTATTGTCGAGTCTTTAGAGTCCCACATAGAGGGTTCTCCCGGTTCAGGCGATAGATGTAGGAGTCGTACGGTGATACGTGCAGGGGTCCGATTAAATACGTGTATGCCATATACAGACTTTAAGCGGACAGTTGATAATACTAGCTAGTTTAGGATTAAGCCGGATTATTAAATCAGGTTTTGATTTAATAATTTATATATGTATTTTGATACATATATTTTAGTATTATTGTTCACTATTCATTTTCTCTCTTTGGAGCTATCAGTATTTTTATACGGATACACGTATGTGTAGCGATACATATATCAGGTGATGTATTCCGTATTTATACGGGAATGATTCTAGAAGAAGGACGCCTCATATTTGATTTTCCTTTTTGGAAAATTAAATAGGAAATGGGGTAGCATATGGACTTATGAAGCATGGTGTGAACAATGTAGAAAGGCATGGCTTTGATTTTAAAAATGATTATTTCTTTTGGTTGCACTATTAGTGCATGGTTGATTTTTTGTAGCCATTTTTTTCTAAAAGGGTTGACTTGATGAGATTTTATTCATCTCCTCTATGGCTCATGCTTCATCTTCTCCATCTCCTTCTTCTTCTTGCTTCCATTTTAGAGCAAGATTCTAGAAAGAAAAATATAGTGAAGTATTCCTACATTACCGGCTATCTAAACCTAGCGGCTTTGGATCGTCGGTTCGAACCTCCTCCGCATTCCCTCAAGTGGATCGTCTTCGGCAAGGGTGATCGATGCTCAAGCGCGTTCCCCGTGGCTACGTGCTTGGAGGGGTTTTCCATAATTGGGTGGACATGCGACAAAGGCTGTATTTCTCAACCTTGCATGTTTTTACTTACTAGTTTAGGGTGTTTTGTTCGTATCCTTGGGTGTGAGCGTCCGGTTCCCGTAAAAAATTTTTGTTTTCACTTCCGCATCGCCCGCGGCCTCCGTGGTGTGGGTGACAGATCTTAACAGGATCATCTTTGACAAGGGGAAGACCGACGGTCAAGCTCGATCATGGAGGCTACAAGGAGCTAAGGAAGAGGGTAGAAGACCGAAGGACATGGATCATTTGGTATAATTCTTTTCATAGTAGCTAAAACCTCTATGATGTTTTCTTGTTTATGTGTTTTGTTTAGATTCTAGGGTTTATAGTTTTTAGCGCCTCTTGATTTTTTGTTTTTCGTTCTCCATAGGCCGCCGTAGTAGCGGCTAGGGTGCTAGGAATTGTAACATGGTATTAGAGCCACCTAACATATGTAAACTCATTAATTATGATGTTCAAATTCCGCTGTTTTCGTCGCGCAAAAACTACTGACAAAAATAGTCCCGAAAATCCATTTTTTTTGCATGTTTGCACTCCCCGCGGGCTTACGGTTTGGACCGAGAAGCTGTAGGGTGTTGCGTGGGTAACCTGGGGATTCCCTGGGAGGGCCAATGGTTAGGCCTACCCCCTAAGACCTCATGAGGTGACATTGGGGGGTGGGGACTCGAGACTCCCCCAAAAGGGCAGTCTCAGGTCTACCTACCCTTGTAGGCTATCTCGTGGAGGCCTGTTCAGTCGAAAATATTGCAATCTTTAACATAATAATTTCCTCACTTTTCTAAATATCTAAGGGTGTTTGTTATAAATATAACACGTGTTACAAGTTCGTCTGGAAAATACCAAATATCACATGTTATATATTATAATCAACATTCTGGAAGGAAATTATATGTTTATTACTTCACGCATGATATTGTATATCTCAACAATATTCAGTGAGATTTTGTGCAGAAAATTATTTCAGGACAGATATCAGAATCGCAAATTTGCCGAAAAAATGCAGCAAGTCAAAGAGTTAAAATCTGGCAGAGATTCAGAAGTGATAAAAGGATTCCAGATATCAAATATAAATCCATAGATCAACACAAGAAGACGGAAGAATTTTGAAGGCACAAACTCACCAAACGGCCACGGATCCGCGGCCGAGTCAGGCCGATCCGCCGCGGATCCGCGACCGAATTGGGGGGTCGGCGATCAGGAATTCTCCAAAAACTTCTTCTCAACGACCTACCTTGCTGGGGACGCTTCATTGTAACAACTTTCTTCTGGAAACTTCTCTATAACAACCTAGCTTGTTGATCAAGCTTCATAACTACCTAGCTTATTCTAAAAGCCTCCTTATAACAACCGAGCTTATGAGAGAAGCTTGATCTAGGGCTATAAAAAGGGACCTAGGGCTAATGTTGTTAGGTTGTTGAAGGGCTGTTGATGATTGTCGATTTCTAGCACACAAACTAAAACCAAATCCAATTCAATTCCAAATCAAATCAAGAATCATCGAGAGTTTATCAAGCCTTCAACTCAAAGATCCTTTACGCGAAGCCAATCTTCATCTACGAGCGCGAGATCCTCAATAGATCCAAGTCTCACGGAGATCGAGCCAAGCTAAAGTCGACGGAGAAATTACCTCTCCAAGGGAGCGATCGAGAGCACTTCTTGTAACCTCAAATTAAAGGATCGTGTAATTTGAAGTTGATTAATAAAGGTGATTTGTAATTCTTGCTTTCTTTAAATTCTTGCATTATGAAATTTCTAATTCTTGATTCTTTTATTTTCATGATGCGTGAGTAAATCTCCGCTTGCTAAGAATTCGAAGGAATTCGGTAGATCAAATGGTGATGAAATCCTATACGCAATCTTATGTTTTATGAGAATTATGAACTTTAGGAAAAATAATCATCAATGACCAAATTTGGAACGAGATCACCGTTCTTGATAATCTCGTTGCAATTTGGGGTTAAATGATTGATGATTCTCTTGGCTAAAAACTAGATTTGAATGATGATCAATGAAAAGATAAGGGATGGTGAAGGAGAAACCCTAGTTTCTTCAATAGATCCCTAATTTTCATTCATCACCATCGTTCTAGCTATAATTCATCAATAGATAAGATGAGTCATTATTAGTATTCATCATTGCTACTAATTCCTATCGAATCCTACAAGCTATTCTTCAATTTTCTTGATAACTAAAATTGATATTGGACATTTTCTTGATTAAGAAATCTTAAACTCTTTCTTGATTTTCTTGAAATGACAAACTCAATTAAATCATGAAATTTCATTCTTGAATTTTCTTTACTATTTTCATTCGTTTCGGCTCAACTAAAGCAAGAACGAATAAATACATGAATCTCAGTGGACGATCCGTACTCATTAACGAACTACAAACGACACCGTTATTGATTGCGGTTATAAATTTTTTGATTGTGATAACACTTTATTGATCGAACGATCAATCAAATGGCTCCATTGCGGGGGATGCATGCGTAATTTGTTCGTTCTTGCTATTTGAGTTGAAATAATATTATTCCATCAAAAATTTGAATCAAAATCGCATCGTGTGCTTAACGATTAGTGTGTGAATTTTGCAAGGAAATCTGGAATCACTGCAGCAGGGAGAAAATTATTCAGATCACTTCATCTAGGACAGAGGAGCAAAAGGGAGAAGCAGTACAAATTTAGTTCAAAGAACTAGACAACAGACCGCGGAACCGTGACATATTGCAGGAATTAGCGGCGGAACCGCGGCTGTGTTGCTGAATTGGTGCTTGAATTTTCTCTGGTATATTCTATACTTTCTTATCTTTTCTCTGATATGTCCAATAACAACTTTTCTGCAGGATTCTTTGCAAAAATTCGCCACTTAAAAAAAAATTTGTTGTGTGTTTTGATATTGGTTGTTTTGCATATTTTAATATGGAAATTAAGGGATAAAGGTCAAATTCAGATTAGGTGGGGATTTCATTACCCTTTCTAAGCCCCAAAAATCACAAAACTAGCATCCGCATCACCCTCATTAACTAAAAAAAAATATCTAGACAAGACTCTAAGGACCGTCGCGCTCAATTAGAACAGAAGAAGGTCGTGGGTAATCTATTGCTTATCCGCATTTCTTTTATGGTGTCTAAGATAAGTGTGTCTAAGGCAAGTGATTACTTAATTAGGCCCGCTACTTACGTAGCGGATACCTCCCACTTACCTGGCACTTACCTGGCCACAGGAGGGATAAAGAGGTAGTAGAGGATTTATCTTGCGATTTGTCTTCTAGAAGTCTAGGAGCGGTCTAGTGACTTGACCTAGGTGACCGTAGATCTAGCGTTGATTGTGTATTTTTTGTTGTGATTTTTCAAAATCCGTCTTTTTCAAAACCAACCAAAAACCAAAACAAACCACTTTCTCTAATTATCACAAACGCTGCCACTTGTGCTGAACCGTTTAGTGCATGCTCGGCTGGACACGGATTTCTAGTGCCCGTCTTGTCCGCGTATCTTCTATCGACTCCGAAGTCGGTAATTCTACATCTTCTTTTTCCTTACCACTCACCACATCCACCGCGATGGACGGATCTCCATCAAATTTTAACACCACTTTGCCACCACCCGTAGGTGCGCAGAATCTACCGCGTATGTCTCTCCAAGAGAGATGCTACCCTATAAGTGGTCCTCTTACTACTTGTCTTTCTATTCCACCAGCCAATAAGGATAATTTCGAAATCAAACCACACTATATCAATCTTTACCAAAATTTCGCGGTTTTGAGTCTAAAGACGCATACGTTTTTATTACCAAATTTGAAAACGTATGTGCTATGATGGGCACTTCACAACTTTCTGTAGATGCTATGCGTTTACGTCTTCTCCCGTTCACTTTGTACGGTTTAGCCGAAAAATGGCTTTATAACACAGCTGCACACTCTATTTTAAACTGGGATGAATTCGTCATAGCATTCCTTAAGAAATTTTATCCCAATCATAAGACCGCCTGTGTCCGTAGCGAAATTAATCAATTTTCCCATCTTCCCAATGAATAATTTTGGAAGTGTTTTGAACGATTCAAGGATCTGCTAGTTCAATGTCTTCATCACGGAATCTATCGATGGGATCTGTGCCGAATCATATATGAGGGCATTAATCCAACAATAAAGCAGATGCTTGAATCCATGTGTCAAGGCAATTTCATGTCTAAAGACGATGGTGAAACTTGGAAATTTTTAGAAGATTTTGCTGAAAAAACTTTGCAATGGGAAAGTGTTAGTCAACCATCATCTAGGGGTGGTATCCATCAACTTGATGTATCCATAGCAGTCAAAGCTGAAATGGCAGCAATGCAAAAGAAACTTGAAGCTATGGAACACAAATTTTTATTAGCCTCCCTAAACCCGGTCACACTCCCTAAAACCGTGTGTGGATGCTGTTCCGATCCATCACATTTGATGGAAGAATGTCCTTTGAATTCTCCGTTTCAAGGTCAAGAACACACTAATACTGCTTTTCAGCAACGACCTAGAAACGATCCTTATTCTTCCACTTATAATCAAGGTTGGAGGAATCACCCTAATTTTGCTTGGAACCAACACCAAATTCAAAATACGGTTTCAAACCAAAATAACTTTCAAAGGGTCCCTCCACAACAACAGCAACCACTACAACTGAGTCAGCACCCCTTCCAATCACAAAATTTTCAAAATCTAGCCAACACTTCTGCACCGTATAATAATTCTTTACAGTTGGTCGGTACTGATAACTCTTCTTCACTCGAACGAATCTTGGATTTGTTCATGAAATATTCCATCCAAGTGTCGGTAGATATAAGGTCTTCTATTGATGATATAAAGAAGAACTCCGCCTCCCATGGTGAGAGTATTAAATCGATAGAAGCACAAATTGCACGATTAAATACCGAAATGAGTGCTAGAGAGAAAAGGAAACTTCCATCTCAATCCCTACCGAATCCTGGGCATTCACAACTCTACAATGTGAGTGCCATTACAACGTTGAGATCCGGAAGAGTGCTAAATAATCAAGTCGGTGAACAGATTGATACTGATAATGATGAATCTATTAATGACACCCCAGCTTCTACTTCCATTTCCACTTCTCACCCTAGTTCATCTTCTTCTGAGCCTATTCTCCGTTTTCCTCAAGGCTCGGACCCGCAACCCACTTCTTCTAGTCAACCAAAGACGATCCCCACTCCAATTCTAGGATTTGTTCCATCCACCCTATCTTCTCTAATACTGGACCCAGCTCTTATTGCTAAAGCTCCTTATCCAAATCGGTTAAGGGGAAACAAACCAAGTCAACATATAGAGAAGATTATGGAAATTTTTAAACAGGTTAACATCAATATCCCTCTCCTAGATGCTATACAACAAGTTCCATCATATGCGAAAATCCTTAAGGACTTGTGCACTAGGAAGAGAAAGACTCAAGTGCCCAAAAAGGTATTCATGACGAATAATGTTAGCACCGCTTTTACCCTACAATTACCAAAGAAACGTAAGGACCCTGGCTGTCCTACAATCTCTATTTCTATTGGGGGTAAAAATATTAACCGTGCTTTACTCGACTTGGCGCTAGTTTTAACCTGCTTCCATACTCTGTCTACGAGCAGTTAGGGATTGGAGAGTTGAAACCAGCTCATTGTATTCTCCAAATGGCAGAGCGATCCATCACCAAACTTAGGGATGAGCTGGAGGATGTATTGATAAAAGCCAGGGATTTATATTCCCTGTGGACTTTATTGTTTTAGATACACAGCGTATAGCAAACCCACGGAACCAAATTCCGGTGATTCTCGGTCGACCCTTCCTTGCTACTTCCAATGCTATCATTAATTGTCGAAATGGTTCCATGAACCTATCCTTTGGGAAAATGACAATTGAGCTTAACATTTACAAGATTGGAAGTCAGCCATCTAAACCCTCTGCTCATATTCTTGATGTCTGCTCTGTCCATGAGATAGCCCCCGAAAGCTGCAAGGCTGATGAACTTTGCTTTGATGATCTCGACGACAGTAGCACATCATTATTTGATCTTGCACATTATAATGAAGACACTTTAGACGAGTCCTACCCTGAGTTTGAACCTTCTGACTCATCACAAAAGTCAGACACACTTTCCGAGTCTGTATCCTTTGCAGGCTATGAATTTCTTCGAGAATCCGAATGTCATTCACTTACCCCACCTTCTATTGTCTCTCCGCCGATATTAGATCTAAAAATTGTTATCTTCTTATCTTAAATATGCATATTTAGATGAGAATGAGTCTTTGCCTATGATCAAATCCGCTTCTCTACCCTTAGAACAATAGAACGCTCTTTTGATGGTCTTGAGATCTAACCGGCCAGCTTTTGGTTGGATAATGGCTGACATCAAAAGGATTAGTCCCTTGATTGTTGAACATCATATACATTTGATGGATGAAGCCAAGCCAACCCGAGAACCACAAAGACGGTTGAATCCCGTTATGAAGGAGGCAGTAAAAAAAGAAATCGTCAAATGCCTTGACAGTGGTATTATTTACCCAATCTCTGATAGCCAATGGGTAAGTCCTATTCATGTAGTCCCTAAGAGGTCCGGCATCACGGTCATATCAAATGAGGCTAATGAGTTGATCCAAACACACACTCAAACTGGGTGGCGTGTATGTATTGATTATAGAAAACTCAATGCCGCAACGAGGAAAGACCACTTCCCTCTACCTTTCAATGACCAGACGGTGGAACGATTAGCTGGACATGACTATTATTGTTTCATGGACGGATACTCTGGCTATAACCAGGTCCATATTGCCAAAAAGGATCAAGAGAAAACCACATTTACTTGTCCTTTCGGTACTTTTCCTTATAGACGCATGCCTTTTGGGTTGTGCAATGCTCCCGCTACATTTCGGCGGTGTATGATGGGGATATTCTCGGACATGGTCGAGAATTTTCTGGAGATTTTCATGGACGATTTCTCGATATTCGGGGAATCTTTGGATGATTGCCTATCTCATCTTGACACAGTTCTTACTTGTTATAAAGATAAGAACTTAATTTTGAATTGGGAAAAATGCCATTTCATGGTCCAAGAGGGTATTGTGCTTGGACATGTCATTTCACGGAAAGGCATTGAGGTTGACAGAGCTAAGATAGATGTCATTCATAACATTCCTCATCCCAAATGCGTCAAAGATATACGATCTTTCCTTGGTCATGCGGGATTTTATAGGAGATTCATTAAGGATTTTAGCAAAATTGCTAGACCCTTAACTCTTCTCTTGGCCAAGGATACAATATTTCACTTTGATTCAAATTGTGAGGCTGCATTTGACTCGCTTAAAAATTCTCTCACTTCAGCCCCTGTTCTATCATCTCCCAATTGGAATCACCCGTTTGAGCTTATGTGTGATTCATCAGATTTTGCTGTTGGTGCAGTCTCAGGACAACGCATTGATAAGATGCCACATGTGATTTATTATGCAAGTAAGATCTTGAATAATGCCCAAATTAATTATACAACTACCGAGAAAGAACTCTTGGCAGTTGTATTTGCATTAGAAAAATTCAGGCCTTACTTGATTGGCTCACCGATTGTGGTTTACACTGATCACTCCGCCCTAAAATACTTTTATCAAAGAAGGATGCTAAAGGTAGTGATGATACTTGATAACGGTAATTCCATAGATCATGACACGTGGCAGATGACGTGTCCCAGAGCATGCAAGGAAAGACCTACAGTGGCCGACTAGACCACTCCTATGCCCGTCCTACCGACCAACGCTGGCTCACTTCCGAGCCCCTTGCACAACTGGCCTCCTCGGCCTCACAGCTCATCTCTGGGCTACCGCAGAACCAAGATACCTCGGCTCTCCCGCTCGTCCGCGAGCTATCCCGCCAAGGTCATCTTCCTCGGTCTCATCGACCGACCAACGGCACTGCTTACAGGCGCAACCGCCATCCCGTGAATCTCACCATGCGCGAGATATCCGCCGGCCACATCCCACGTTCCACGCCATCACGATCTCCTATTAACGAGCCTGTCTTGCCATTAATGGGAGATCCCGCTCATCACGCGGGCGTGACGTCGGGAGCGTAACTGCCAGCGTGATTCTCATGCCTGCCCTGCCTGCCACCACCGCTATATAAACCCCTTCTTCAGACGGTTCAAGTAAGCCATTTTTACTCCACTAAGCCGTTACTCTGCTCGGATCTCTAGTCTAACTTGACCGTCGGAGGGTCCTCGGTGGTACAACCATCCTGGGACTTCCTTGCAGGTAGCTCGGCAACCACAACCTCAAACCCATTGGGATCCACACGCTTCAGGAGCGACAGCCTCCAGATCCAATCTCAGCCACCCATCGCCGCCATCAGCAGATCAACGGAAGGTAACATCTTGGCGCGACCCAGGTCGCGTCAGCTGGCGCCGTCTGTAGGAAACCTTGATTCCACAAAAACAAAAGCTCATCTTCCAATCTTACTCTAATGGCGAGCGATCATCACGACGATCCCAGCACCGGCCACCGCCTCCCCCTCGGAGGCACGGAAGAACCTCCTCCGCTGAATGCCATCAACGCCCTTTCCAGCCGGATAGACCAACTAGCGTATGCCATGGAGGCGCTCATTCATGTCCAAACGGCAGGGAAAGTTCCCTAGGTCGCCGCTCCTCCGCTTCGAGACCAAAACCCCTACAGAGGGAGAGAAGACTCTGCCCACGTCGGTTCAGCCGACTACCGCCTCGTTACCTCCCACGGCCCCTCCGGTGCTAGGGGTCAAAGCCCTCACCAAGAGGTAGCCGAGTGGCTTCCCTGCTCGGCTATCCCTGGCTGGTAGCTCCCTACCTCACAACGCCAGGGATCAAAGCCCTCACCAAGAGGCAGCCAAGCGGCTACCCTGTTCGGCTATTCCTGGCTGGTAGCTCCCTACCCCACAACGCCAGGGATCAAAGCCCTTGCCAAGAGGCAACTGAGCAGCTTCACTGCTCGGTCAATCTTTAGCGGGCCTTCTATGGCCCCTCCAGCGCCAAGGACCTAAGCCCTCACCAAGAGGCAGCCGAGCGGCTACCGTGTTCGGCTATCCCTGGCTGGTAGCTCCCCTAGTCCACAACTCCAGGGATCAAAGCCCTTACCAAGAGGTAGCCCTGCAGCTACCCTGCTCGGCTATCCCTGGCCGGTAGCTCGCCCACCCCACAACGCCAGGGATCGAAGCCTTCACTGAGAGGCAACCGAGTAGCTTCACCGCTTGGTTCATCCTTGGCAGGCCTCCCACGGCCCCTCCAGCGCTAAGGACCTAAGCCTTCACCAAGAGGCAGTCGAGCGGCTATCCTGCTTGGCTATCCCTGGCTGGTAGCTCCCCTACTCCACAACGCCAGGGATCAAAGCCCTCACCAAGAGGCAGCTCCGCAGCTACTCTGCTCGGCTATCCCTGGGCGGTAGCTCGCCTACCCCACAATGCCAGGGATCTAAGCCTTCACTAAGAGGCAACCGAGCAGTTTCACTGCTGGGTTCATCCTTGGAAGGCCTCCCATGGCCCCTCCAGCGCCAAGGATCGAAGCCCTCACCAAGGGGAAGCCCTGCAGCTACCCTGCTCGGCTATCTCTGGCTGGTAGCTTCCCTACCCCATAATGCCAGGGATCGAAGCTGTCACTAAGAGGTGCCAGGGATCGAAGCTGTCACCAAGAGGCAGCCCTGCAGCTATCCTGCTCGGCTATCCCTGGCTGGTAGCTTCCCTACCCCACAACGCCAGGGATCAAAGCTCTCGCCAAGAGGCACCGGGAAGCAACCCTGCTCGGCTATCCTTAAGGACAAAAAGCCTTTGCCAAGAGGCACCGGGCAGTAACCCTGCTCGGCCATCCTTCGTAGGCCACTTACGGCCCCTCCCACGCTATGGATGAAAAGCCCTCGAAAGAGGAAACCGGGCCCGCCCTTGCTCGGTTATCCCTGGCTGGTAGCTCCCTACCCCAACAAACCAGGGATCAAAGCCCTCGCCAAGAGGAAACCGGTCCCTCCCTTGCTCGGTTATCCCTGTTTGGTAGCTTCCTACCCCAACAAACCAGGGATCAAAGCCCTCGCTAAGAGGCACCGGGCAGTAACCCTTCTCGGCCCGTCGTTAATGATCAAAGTCCTCGCAAGAGGCAACCAGGCCCGCCCTTACTCGGTTATCCCTGGCTGGTAGCTCTCTACCCCAACAAACCAGGGATCAAAGCCCTCGCCAAGAGGCACCGGGCAGTAACCCTGCTCGGCCCCGTCCTTAGTAGGCCCCTTACGGCCCCTCCCGCGCTAAGGATCGAAGCCCTCATCAAGAGGCAGCCGAGCGGCTACCCTACTCGGCTATCCCCGCCTGGTAGCTCCCTACCCCATGACGCAAGGGATCAAAAGCCCTCACCAAGAGGCACCGGGCAGTAACCCTGCTCGGCCCGTCCTTAGTAGGCCTCTTACGGCCCCTCCCAAGCTAAGGATCAAAGCCCTCATCAAGAGGCAGCCGAGCGGCTACCCTGCTCGGCTATCCCCGGCTAGTAGCTCCTTACCCCACGACGCCAGGGATCAAAAGCCCTCGCCAAGAGGCACCGGGAAGTAACCCTGCTCGGCCCGTCCTTAGTAGGCCTCTTATGGCCCTTCCCGCCCTAAGGATCAAAGCCGTCGCCAGGAGGCCACCGAGCAGCTACCCTGCTCGGCGCATCCCCAGCGGGCAACCTCCTTCCCATTCGATGCTGAGGATCTGAAACCCTCATCGGGAGGCCGCCAAGTCTCTTCCTGCTCAACGGATCCCCAGCGGGCATCCTCCTGCCCATCAGATGCTGAGGATCTGAAGCCCTCATCGCGAGGTCGCCGAGTCCTTTCCTGCTCGGCGCATCCCCAGCGGGCATCCTCCTGCCCATCAGACGCTGAGGATCTGAAGCCCTCATCGTGAGGCCGTCGAGTCCCTTCCTGCTCGGCGCATCCCCAGCGGGCATCCTCCTGCCCATCAGACGCTAAGGATCTAAAGCCCTCATCATGAGGCCTCCGAGTCCCTTCCTGCTCGGTGCATCCCCAGCGGGCATCCTCCTGTCCATCAGGCACTGAGGATCTGAAGCCCTCATCGCGAGGCCGCCGAGTCCCTTCCTGCTCAGTGCATCCCCAGCGGGCATCCTCCTTCCCATCAGACGCTGAGGATCTGAAGCCCTCATCGTGACGCCGCCGAGTCCCTTCCTGCTCGACGCATCCCTAGCGGGCATCCTCCTGCCCATTAGACGCTGAGGATCTGAAGCCCTCATCGTGAGGATGCCGAGTCCCTTCCTGCTCGGCGCATCCCCAGCAGGCATCCTCCTACCCATCAGACGCTGAGGATCTGAAGCCCTCATCATGAGGCTACTGAGTAGCTACCCTGCTCGGCATATCCCCAGTGGGCATCCTCCTGCCCATCAGACACTGAGGATCTGAAGCCCTCATCATGAGGCCGCCGAGTCCCTTCCTGCTCGGCGCATCCCCAGCGGGCATCCTCCTGCCCATCAGATGCTGAGGATCTAAAGCCCTCATCGCGAGGCCACCGGGCAGCTACCCTGCTCGACACATCCCCAACGGGCAACCTCCTGCCTATCTGATGCTGAGGATCTGAATCCCTCATCGTGAGGCCGTCGAGTCCTTTCCTGCTCGGCGCATCCTTAGCAGGCATCCTCCTGCCCATCAGACGCTGAGGATCTGAAACCCTCATCGTGAGGCCTCCAAGTCCCTTCCTGTTCGGCGCATCCCCAGTGGGCATCCCCCTGCGCATCAGATGCTGAGGATCTGAAGCCCTCATCGTGAGGCCGCCGAGTTCCTTCCTGCTCGACACATCCCAGCGGGCATCCTCCAACTCATCAACATGGTGGGTCTAAAGCCATCCTCGCGAGGCCGTTGAGTAGCTTCCTGCATGGCGCATCCTCAGCGGGTAGCCTTCTACCCTACAAAGACACGGATCCAAGACCCGCCGAATAAACTCATACTCAACGCGTGATCAGCGCCTCAACTCCGGCAAAGGGAGGATACCGACCTTCCCACACTCGTCCTTTGTTCGACTTATACTCGATGCGCGACAAAAAGAACGCCATGCCATCCTCGAACAATCCACCATGAGGAATTACCAGTGCTAAGCTACACAGAAAGAACCAAGCAGTCCACTCTCGACCCGACCCACAAATAGATCGGAACGAGAGTGGGGGGATAATGATGATGCTCGATAACAGTAATTCCTTAGATCATGACACGTGGCAAATAACGTGTCCCAGAGCATGCAAGGAAGGACCTACAGTGGCCGACCAGACCACTCCTATGCCCGTCCTACCGATCAACGCTGGCTCACTTCCGAGCCCCCTGCACAACTGGCGCTCTCCCGCCGAGGTCATCTTCCTCGGTCTCATCGACCGTCCAACGACACTGCTCACAGGCGCAACCGCCATCCCTCGAATCTCACCATGCGCGAGATATCCGCCGACCACATCCCACGTTCCACACCATCACGATCCCCCATTAACGAGCCTGTCTCGCCATTAATAGGAGATCCCGCTCATCACGCAGGCGTAACGTCGAGAGCGTAACTGCCGGCGTGATTCTCGTGCCTGTCCTGCCTGCTTCCATCGCTATATAAACCCTTTCTTCAGACGGTTTAAGTAAGCCATTTTTACTCCACTAAGCCTTTACTCTGCTCGGATCTCTAGTCTAACTTGACCGTCGGAGGTTCCTTGGTGGACAACCACCCCGGGATTTCCTTACAGGTAGCTCAGCAACCACAACCTCAAACCCATTGAGATCCACACGCTTCAAGAGCGACAGCCTCCGGATCCAATCTCAGCCACCCATCGCCGCCATCAGCAGATCAACGGAATGTAGCATCTTGGCGTGACCCAGGTAGCGTCAGGTAGGTTAATACGTTGGATTCTATTATTACAAGAATTTGATCTTGTCATACGAGATAATAAAGGATGTGAAAACGTAGTAGCCGGCCATCTTTCACGCATCTCTTCACCGACTGTGACCTTGCCAATTAACGACTCTTTCCCGGACGAACAGCTTTTAACCGTATCCGGCGAACCTTGGTTCATGGATATTGTGAATTATCTTGCAACGGGACTTATTCCTAGCGATTGGTTTAAACAAGATAATTATCGATTTCTATCCCAAGTAAAGAATTTTTACTGGGATGAACCTTATTTGTTTAAATATTGTCCCGACCAAATCATTCGCAAATGTGTCCCCAATGAAGAATTCAAGAGTGTTTTGTCTTCTGTCATAATCAGACATGTGGAGGTCACTTTGGTCCATGTAAGACGGCGGAGAAGGTTTTGCAATGCGGTTTTTACTGGCCTACTTTATTCAAAAATGTATTTGATCATTACAAAACCTGTCTACAATGTCAACACACGGGTCAGATTTCTAAAAGAAATGAGATGCCACTTCAACCAATATTAGTTGTTGAAATTTTTGACGTTTGGGGTATTGATTTTATAGGTCCTTTTCCCAACTCATTTGGGAATTCGTACATCTTGTTAGCGGTTGATTACATCTCGAAATGGGTGGAAGCAATTCTATGTCGCACTAATGACAACAAGGTTGTCATTAAGTTTCTTAAAGAAAATATCTTTTCGCGATTTAGACACTCTCGCGCTATTATTAGCGACAACGGGAAGCATTTCTGTAATCGGTCTTTCAAGATTTTGATGTGGAAATATGCAATCAACTACAAACTTTCCACACCCTATCATCTCCAAACGAGCGGGCAAGCTGAGATTTCAAATAGGCAAATCAAACTAATTCTGGAGAAGACAGTTTCTAAAAACCAGAAAGATTGGTCAATCAAATTGATGGATGCTCTTTGGGCGTTTCGTACTGCTTATAAAACCGATCTTGGTATGTCTCCTTACTGTCTAGTATTTGGAAAGGCTTGCCACCTTCCGGTTGAGATTGAACATAAAGCAATGTGGGCCATTAAAGAACTTAACTTCGATCTGAATCAAGCCTGCAATTTTTGGAAGCTGCAATTAAATAAGCTAAGCGAACTCCGCGATGAAGCTTACGATAATGCGGTGATAGTAAAGAACCGGACTAAGCTATTTCACGATAAAAATATTTTGAGAAAAACTTTTACCCCAGGTCAACAAATCCTTTTTTACGATTTCCGTCTCCATCTTCAAGCGGGTAAGCTACGATCTCGTTGGAAATGACCATTTGTTGTGCGGTATGTCTACCCGCACGGGGCAGTTGAAGTTGAAAACAGAAAAAAAACGGTACAATTTTCAAAGTGAATGGGTATAGATTAAAACTGTATTTTTCCACTGACCCCACGGAGGAGCTCCTGTTTTTACAGGAGCCACTTTATAATGAGTAATTTTTCTCCACTTCACCTCCATGCCCCGGTAATTTTGTTTCATCTTTAGAATGGAGGTGAATCATTTGTAAATAAAAAAAATATAAAAAAAATAAAAAATAAAGAAATGCAAAATTGTACATAAATAAAATAAAAAAATAAGTTTGGGGGATGATTTTCACTTCCATTTATTCTTGTCCCCGTTAATAACTTTTCCTCCCAAGCCTACAGGTTTTTGAGATTTAAAAGATGACAACAGTGAGAACACTGCTGTAAACAGTTTTGGGGGAGGTTTGTGCTTATTTACGCATCACTTTGCATTACACTTTGCATAAGCACAAAACACAAAATTTTCAATTTTTTTTCTTTTATAATAAAAGATTAGAAAGTGAAAAATTACATTTAAAATATTGGAAGAATTTAAGAAAACCAAGAAAGTTAGATGTTTTCTTAAACGAAACTAGTAATAAGTAGTTATGAGCCGTTGTCCCCGGGGTTAGTAAGATGAAGAAGCCACTAATCTGAGGATAAAAATAAGTTTGAAAAATAGTTCCTATTCTGCAAGCCAAACATCTGAACGTTGATATCCTACTATACGCACTTACACACGTCTTGAAACTCGGGATATAAGAGGATACTTTGAAATGCTCTTGTTTAAAAGCCAAAGTATGAAGAAAATAAATATGAAGCATAAAAGTATAAAATGGTGAAGAAAAATGAACACTGTTTTTGTAATCACCAAGGCAGCATAAAAAAATATAACGTGGGTGCTTCATCACCTAGTGTCTTAGACCAACTGGTTTGGGAGTCACTGCTAAGTCTTAGGTGTTGCAAGACGAGGAAATTGCTAATTACGCCTAATATGTGAGCACATTTAGTAATTGGTCGGTTAGCACCTCAAGAAGTATTAACGGTCGCATGAAAAATGTGTGAGCAATTCCATCTAAAATATTCACTGACTAAAAAGTACTGAGGTAGATGGACAGGAGTATGATAGCTTGAATTGAATTCTCCGAGTGTAGGGATGTTTTTTACACACACGTAGGGGTATATGATCGGTGTTCGGAAGAAAGGTAGGGATGAAGACTAAAGGCGATGTTTTATTGAGGGATGATGTGATTTCTAACACCTTTTCATGACTATTAAGATAGGGCCCATGACAACCGAAAAGCTAGTGTAGTTAGAAACTCTAATTTTTATGTTCTTTCTTTTATAATTCCTATCTTTATAGGATTTTGTGGATGCAATCCTCTGAAAACCCTCAGGAGACAACACTCCTCCTACTAGGGACACCTAGAGGTTTAAAGGCTTGTTGCACGTGCTCAGTGCAATCGTGTTTGCCTACGAAAGTGTGCTAGTTATTTTTATTTTTCTTTATATTTTCTCCTTCTCTTGAATAAAAGAAGTTTGCTCGAGACGATCAAAATCAAGTTTGGAGGAATTTGTTCAGTCGAAAATATTGCAATCTTTAACATAATAATTGTTGGGGTCGAAATTTACACCCCGGTTAACCAAGTTAAAATCAAAGTCAACCCCAAGCCAAGTGGGCCCAAGCCCAGGTCAAGTGGGCCAATGCACGGGTCAAGCCCGAACACGAAGCGTCCAGCCTTCAGCTATGCCAAAATAAAAATTTTGTAATAAATAATTTTGGTATATTTCCTTTTTTTTATTTTTTGAATAAATGTAAGAAAAATGGGCATAAAGCCAAATTTTTGTAAAGCCCATGGCTTATGTGCAAAAAGAAATAGCACATGAGGTATGAGATGGGCAAAATGCCATTTTTGTAAAGCCTAAGGGGCTATATGTAAAGTTTATAGCCTATAAAAGCAAAGATAATGAAAATATCTCCACAACTTTTTCTCTCTCCAAAAAAAAAAAATCAAGATCTGTGCTCTTTCTCTTTCCTCAAGGTTCTAAAACCTTCTTCTTTCTTTTGAATTAAATCAAGAGTTTTACTCTTCCCTTTCCAAAACTAAATAGTTTTTCACTAAAAAACCCATAAAGGGGAGCTTGGATCTTCTATCATATCTTAAAAGGAGAGATTTTTAAAATCTCACCCCTCCTGTTATCCAAGAGTCGTCCAACAAAGGAGGAAGAAAGAGACCCATCTCCAAAGACCCCACTTTGGGGAAGATCCAGGGCTCAAGGGGAGAAGCCCCTTCATCAGCTTCAATAATATCTTAGGAGTTTAACTCCTCACACACACACACACACACACACACACACACACACACACACAAAATAATAAGTATTTCTTTCTGGGAGTACAACTCCCAGTGCAGAGACCAAGTCCCTTTTGCCGCCTAGTGCCCGAGCGCCCACGTGCTTGACACGTGAGGTGCTAGCGCCCAAGCGCCCACGTGCTTGGCACGTGAGGCGCTAGCGCCCGAGCGCCCACGTATCTGGAACGTGTGGCGCTAGCGCCCAAGCGCCCAAAGCGCGAGCGCCCGAGTGCCCACGTGCTTAGTACGTGAGGCGCTAGCACCCAAAGCGCTAGCGCCCGAGCGCCCATGTGCCTGGCATGTGAGGCACTATTGCCTAAAGCGCTTGCGCCCTGGCGCCCAAAACGCTAGCGCCCAAGGCGATAGCGCCAGCGCCCGAGCGCCCAAGCGCCCACGTGCCGCGCACGTGAGGCGCTGGCGCTTTATCCCATGCATCTTTTGGATATACATATATATATACACACACACATACTCTACAATACTGTCCCCCGTTAGAAAAAACTCTGCGAGGCCCTCGATATATCAAAATCCCCTTTCAAAACACAACACACGTACACTGCACATCGAGTTCGCATGTTGCTCGGTACGTATTCTTCCTTCGCATTCATTTGTACATATTTTTGCATTTGCATACTTATTTGAAAACCCATAAAAATTGAAAAATTTTCAAAAATTATAAAAATTAATGTATTCAATTTTGGCTAATTGACTCGAGTTTGACAAATAGGTTAACTGGTTAGGAACAACTAGATCTTAGACTTAGTGAATTAAGAACCCTAAAGATAACCTTCCTTAAAGTTTAGCGGTAGAAAGTATATGCCTTATAGTTTATTTAGAAATAGGCAAATTTTGGGTTCAATTCTTAGGCTAAGTCGAAACGAAGGAAAAGTATTGATGTTCTTATTAGAGTATAAGTTTGAAAAATAGTTCCTAGTTTAAGTCTAGATTCTGAAAACGTATACCCTACAATTTGCACAATCACGCACTCTGAAATTTGGAATAGTAGAAGAGACCTTGAAATGCTCTTGTCTAAAGTCTTTAGTACGAAGAAAATAAAAGAAAAAAAAGTGTGAATAAAGAATAAAAAATTGGACACTGGTTTTTGTGATTACTTAAGGCTGCAAAAATAGAAAAATATTTAGGGAGGGTGCTTCATCACCTAGTGCCTTAGACCAACTGGTTTTGGAGTCACTGCTAAAAGCCTTGGGTGTTGCAAGACTAGGAATTACGCTTTAAAGTGCTAACATATCTTGTAGTCGGTTGTTGGTACCTCAAGAAGTATTAACGATCGCATGAAGAATGTGTAAGCGAAATTCAATTAAAAATTCACCAATTAATAAGTGCTTTGGACAATGGACAAGAGTACGATTGCTTGATTTGAATTTCCAAGTGTAGGGGTAATTTATATACACACAAGTAGGGGTATATGATTGGGATTTAGATGAGAGAAAGGAGTGAAGAATAAAACTTGTATCTTTAGTAGAGTTGATAGAAATTCCTAAGTAGAGATGAAACCCTAGAAGGAAAACTTAAGAAATGCCGAAAGCTAAGTAGATCTACATAACATATATAATATTAAGTTAAATAATGAGGAAGTGTGAAGAATAGGGGTGGATAATTTGCGAGTCAAAAGATAATAGAATTCCTTGTTAGAAAACCTTATTGGAGAACAAAAGTTAATAGGCCGAATTGATAGGATTTTGTGGGTGTAATCCGCTGAAAACCCTCAGGAGACAACACTCCTCCTACTAGGGACACCTAGAGGTTTAACGGCTTGTTGCACGAGCTCAGTGCAATCGCGTTTCCCTGCGAAAGTGCGGTTACGATTTTAGTGAATAAAAATAAGTTTGCTCAAGGACGAGCAAAAGATAAGTTTGGGGGTATTTGTTCATACCATAATATTGCATCATCATATTTCCCATTCTTATTCTTTTTAAAAATAAACAGGTGCTTTTGACGCATGTCTGCTACATGTTACAGGTTACAGATTCTTAGACAGAAAACAGTGAAAACGAGGTAAAGACGATGAAAAAGTGAACTTTAACCAATGAACAGAAGATCTTGATCAAGCCTACATAAGAAACAGTTCACAAAGAAAGGTTCAAGACGTCAACACAAAGCAACGGTTAAAAATCCACTACAAATGTTCACTGAAGATCTGGAACCAACCTAGAAGCCCAAATGGAAAAAGATATATAGATACACGAAGACCAAAACAACTAGAGCAAGGCCATGAAATCTCATAGCCCAATTCCACTGTTTGACCGCGGAACCGCGGCCAAACCAGGCCTCAGGCCGCGGTTCCGCAGCCATATAGGGCACTTTGGAGTTAAAAATTATATCATAATTCAAGGCGGCTCTGAATGGGTCTTTCTAGGGCTATTTTTGTAATTGTGGACATGCGGGTCAAATGTAACCTAGGGTTTCCTATTCTTTATAAATGGAACTCTAATCATTGTAATTTCTTTATGCCTCCCTTCATTGATAAAATACAAAATTCTTTTGGAGAGTATCGGTGTTTCTTTTCCATTCAGAAATTCAGATCTGACAACCCTGCATGGATGAATGGAGGGATGCATCTGTAAGTAGATTTAATTTCTCGCCCTAGGTCATTTGATTTAAGTGTCAAAAATATCTATTACCGCAATCAAGAACGGCGTCGCTTTGCAGCTAGCCGGTGAGTACGGGTCGGTCCACAGGGATGTTGTGAATCTCCGATTCGTTCTTACGAGTTAATTCCGAAGGGTGTTCGGATTGGTTATTAAATCTAAAAGCCTAATTAACCTAGGGCAATTATCTAGATCTATTCTTGCTAGGGTTAGGTTTAGGGATGGTTTGGAAATGCAATTAAATCTCAACGCTTTCTATACCCGAATGAAGATCTGTGAGGAGTTATGGTAATTATCAATAAAGGGGATTAGATCCGTTCGGGAAGGTGTTCCTTCCTCTAGGTTCTTGTCCTTCCTTTAGAGATCCTTACCCTAACCTCCATGGAAAACGCGCGCAACCGGGCCTTTACACTACGGTGTCATCGTTACCTCGAGGGGTAGGATGCCGTAGGGCGCGGTGTGTGCGTGTATGCATGGAGTCCTATTGTAAATAATTGGTGGGTAAGAAAGGGATAAGAGATCTCATCTCTCAAAATCCTTCCCCAAAGCTAAACCCTAAACAAGTTCCTAGGGCATGAAATTAAATCTACCTAGGGCAAAACTTTAAAATCTACCTAGGGCAAACAATTAAAATCTACTTACAGATGTATCCCTCCAATCATCCATGCAGGGTTGTCAGATCTGAATTTCTGAATGGAAAGGAAACACCGATGCTCTCCAAAAAGGATTTCTGAATTTTTATTAAAAGGAGGCATAAAGAAAATACAATGTTTTGGGTTCCTAATTATAGAGAATAGGAAACCCTAGGTTACATTTTGAACCGCATGTCTACAATTACAAAAATACCCCCAGAAAATCTTTTCAAAGCCGCCACGACGTTATAGTAAAATTTTCACTGAATGATGGCTTCATAAGGCCGCGGAACCGCGGCATTGGTGCACTTAGGCCGCGGTTCCGCGGCCTTTTAGTGAGACCGGCTGATGATTTTTCTTGGGCTGTCTTAGGTTCTTCTGGGCTTTTCATTTCTTCAGTTAGTTTTCCATTTGGGCTTCTACAGTGATTCCAGATCTTCAGTGAACACTTTGCAATGGATTTTTAACCGTCCGCTTTGACATTTTTTTGATCTTGCGTTGCCTTGTTGATGGTGAACTGTTCTTCTTCTAGGTTTTACTAAGATCTTCCTATTTGTTGGTCAAAAATCCTTCTTTTGTGTCGTCTTTTTTGTTTTTCACTGTTTTTGCTCCAAGAACCTGTAACCTGTAACATGTAGCAGACATGCGTCAAAAGCACATGTTTATTTTTAAAAAGAATAAGAATGGGGAATATAATAATGCAATATTATGGTGTGAACAGATGTCCTTTTTGACCCGTTAATCTGAGGTTCTCTCGCTCCAAAGGCGAGGGATAATTAACGACAGCTTAGTCCGTGGCTGCCGGAGATTCGGATCCCCACAATCAATAAACCTTAGCCTACCCTAGGCAGGGGGAATCTGTAATGCGCCTGACAAGCGCGCGCGTATTCTCATCTCAATGGGGTGACGGAAAACATCCTACAATAATTTCCTCTCTTTTCTGAACATCTAAGGGTGTTTTTTATAAATATAACACGCATTACAAGTTCGTCTGGAAAATACCAAATATCACGTGTTATACATTATAATCAACATTCTGGAAGGAAATTGTATGTTTATTACTTCACGCATGATATTGTATATCTCAACAATCTTCAGTGAGATTTTATGCAGAAAATTAGTTTAGGACAGATATCGGAATCGCAAATTTGTCGACAAAATGCAGCAAGTCAAAGAGTTAAAATCTGGCAGGGATTCAGAAGTGATAAAAGGATTCCAGATATCAAATATAAATCCATAGATCAACACAAGAAGATAGAAGAATTTTGAAGGCACAAACTCACCAAACGACCGCGGATCCGCGGCCGAGTCAGGCCGATCCACCGCGGATATACGGCCGAGTTGGGGCATCGGCGATCAGGAATTCTCCAGAAACTTTTTCTCAACAACTTAGCTTGCCGGGGACGTTTCATTGTAACAACCTTTTTCTGGAAACTTCTCTACAACAACCTAATTTGTTGATCAAGTTTCATAACTACCTAGCTTATTCTAGAAGCCTCCTTGTAACAACCTAGCTTATGAGAGAAGCTTGATCTAGAGCTATAAAAAGGGACCTAGGGCTAATGTTGTTAGGTTGTTGAAGGGTTGTTGATGATTGTCGATTTCTAGCACACAAACTAAAACCAAATCCAATTCAATTCCAAATCAAATCAAGAATCATCGAGAGTTTATCAAGCATTCAACGCAAAGAGCCTTTACGTGAAGCCAATCTTCATCTACGAGTGTGGGATCCTCGATAGAACCAAGTCTCACGGAGATCGAGCCAAGTGAAAGTCGACGGAGAAATTACCTCTTCAAGGGAGCGATCGAGAGCATTTCTTGTAACCTCAAACTGAAGGATCGTGTAATTTGAAGTTGATTAATAAAGGTGATCAATTGTAATTCTTGCTTGCTTTAAATTCTTGCATTATGAAATTTCTAATTCTTGATTCTTTTATTTTCATGATGCGTGAGTAAATCTCCTCTTGCTAAGGATTCGAAGGAACTCGGTGGATCAAATGGTAATGAAATCCTATAAGCAATCTTAAGTCTTATGAGAATTATGAACTTTAGGAAAAAGAATCGTCAATGACCAAATTTGGAATGAGATCACCGTTCTTGATAATCTCGTTGCAATTTGGGGTTAAATGATTGATGATTCTCTTGGCTAAAGGCTAGATTTGAATGATGATCAATGAAAAGACAAGAGATAGTGAAGGAGAAACCATAGTTTCTTCAATAGATCCCTAATCTTCAATCATCACCATCGTTCTAGCTATAATTAATCAATAAATAAGATAAGTCATTATTAGTATTTATCATTACTACTAATTCTTATCGAATCTTACAAGCTATTCTTCAATTTTCTTGATAACTAAAATTTATATTGGACATTTTCTTAATTATGAAATCTTAAACTCTGTCTTGATTTTCTTGAAATGACAAACTCAATTAAATCTTGAAATTTCATTTTCTTGAATTTTCTTTATTATTTTCTTTCGGCTCAACTAAAGCAAGAACGAATAAATACACGAATCTCAGTGGACGATCCGTACTCATTAACGAACTACAAACGACACCATTATTGATTGCGGTTATAAATTCTTTGATTGTGATAACACTTTATTCAATCGAATCGAACGATTAATCAAGGCCCCCGAGGGTGGGTATCCCCCTAAGCCCCCCGGGCGACAATTAATTTTGGGTACTTCGCTTTTGCGAAGGTTCATGCGATTTTCGAGTTCATTTCGACTCTCGGATTGGCTTAAAATATTAGATTTTTGGGGTTTAGTGAACCGTTTTTTCTTGTTTAGGAAAACTTGTGTTTGCTATTTTTGCACGGAATTCTATTGTCGTAGTTTTCGTTAATTGTTTTTGTGATGCGTATATGTGTTGTTTAACATCTTCTAATCGCTATACGTCGATTAGAAGGGGTTATACACATCTTGTTTACTTATGATGTTGTTTATGATATCTTTGTGATGGTTTTGATGGATTGTCATGATGGATAGCCTTTTGTGCAATGTCTGTTGTACAGTTTTGAATTCATTTGTATATTCATTATTACGGGGCGAGCGTCCGACATGTAGATAGCTATTTCTGCCTGTTTGTATATTCTTTTATTGGGACACGGACGAGTTGAGGTCGAGGTCACCGTTGTATATTATTTCTTTTTTATACTAGGATAAACCCTGCGGTGGAGTGCTCGAGTAGCCGGATTCTAGAGGGAAATGGGCCTCCATCTCATGGTGTTGAGACCGGGATGCCTTACTCTAGAATTGACAGCCTTTTCGCCTCACTCGTACGGGGTATTGGATGACCTTTGGTGGAATGCTCAAGTTACCGGATTTCATGAAGTGCTAGGTGGCCCACTCACTTCGTTGATTGGGGTTACCTTGCTTCTGGGATTGGCGGGTAACTTGCCGCACTCGTAGATATCTTGGTTCTACATTGTATAGGTTATCCATATGACCAAGGAACATCGAGTTTAATTTGCGGCTCAAATGAAACCTGTGGCTCCTAGATTATCCACTTTTCCACATTTCTTATCGTTTTTCTGTGATGTTGCTTATATCATACCTGAGATGACTATCTATTTATATATAGATAAATAAATGTTGTATATGTTTTGCGTCCGCGCTAGCCCTGCCCCCGCTCTGCTGTTAGCTAAGTAACCCAACGGTGCATGACGGGGCCCCGTGGCGAATGCGGATGGCATATACGTATATTCTGTTTTCGTTCTTTTCTGGTGTAATATGATTAATTGATGGGACCACATTAATTTTGATTAATGCAAGGAAAAATAAACCTAAAAGAATTCGTCGGAACAAATTTTCGAAAAACTATAGTCGTATTCTTTTATTTTGCATAGAGGTCTTCGGTCAGGAATATCTCGCACCTCATTCGAGAGGGCAAGAGCCTAGATCCCTTCATGGAGAGTGATCTCTTGGCAAAAGTTTTTGTTACTATAGATTACTTGGTTTTCTTCAAAACCGCCGGTTTCTTTAAAACCACCAGTTTTCAAAAGCGGATCCTAAACCACTTATTTCAAAACTGCTCGGTTTTTTCAACAATATCAAGTTCATTACGTTAAAGGTTTTTCGCCAAAAAACAGCTATAGCCCTCCGTCATTTCCTACAAATATTACTTAGTATTCGTGCTACGTATGTTGACATTGTTAAGGTGTAGTGATCGGTAGCTGAGCATTGCTTATTTGTGGCTTTGTTTCCGATTATTTAGGACAGCCGCATAGCTATGTTGGGATTGTCAAGGGTTATGTAGATGGGTCTAAGTTAATCAAGGTAATGACGGGCCAAACTTGACTAGCGACATATGATATGTTGGCATTGTCAAGGTCATAAAGTTGTTAGGGAAAAAAACACATCGGGAGTTTCAAATATACATGAAACTTGCTAGTGTTGCATACCTTCTGGAGTGTGATAACTAGAGTGGATTCTATATAGGTTATCATGCAATGATAGTTGGATCCCGATCCCACCGTGAGCATTTGTTACTCTTTAGGAGATATTTTTTACTTCACAATTAGCTAACCTATTAGGTGTCTAGAAAGGTGTTAACGGGGTTACGTCTTTGTGGAAATGAGGTTTTTTCTAATTAATTCTATGCGAGAGCATGTGAAACCTCCCTCGGAGTACCAATACCCACCTGGATGAATGGTCAGCGAACTTATAAGGTGTTAATGATCCCGACTAGTTCTCTTTTTAAAATTTGAAGGAGAATTCAAGAAAACAGTGGGAGCCATCCTGTTTAATAAAATAATAACCAATCTAAAATTGCAAGAGCGCACGCTAAGTGTTTCTTTTCTCTCTTTCTAGGTAGCAACCATATCACGCCTTAATCAAGATAATAAAATGTATGACTTGACTTATCCGGATTCTTATTCGGGGCCAGGGAACGTTGGATCGGCTCTGACTTGTGACAAATGTCATGAGCTTGAGTAAGAGAAAGAGGATTACATGAATTCCTTGATGACCCCGGTAAAGAAGAAGCATACTATTGCATCTCCTTCAGGTGTTCTCATTATTGAGAATTGTTTTTCGGATATTCTTACCTCCTGGGTACTAGATACCGGATCAGGATTTCATATTTGTAATTTATTGCAGAGACTGAGAAAAAGTAGGATGGTTGGACCTGGTGATATGTCCCCCAGAGTAGTGAACAGAGCACAAGTTGATACTGCTGTCGTCGGTGAATATCACCTAATATTACCAAGCGACAACACTATGATTTTGAACAACTGCTACTATGTACCTTCTATACTTTGCAATATCATATCAGTTTCTTTACTTAATGGATATAATTTTGTTTTAGATAGAAATATCATGAACATTTACCTTAATCAGGTATTGGTTGTAGAAGGTACACTGTGTAATGGAATCTATGTTCTTAATCAAAACACAGTTCTTAATATACAAAACACACGCAAAAGGAAGAGTTCAGATACGGACGAAACCTACTTGTGGCATTGAAGACTTGGTCATATCGGTGAGAAAAGACTAAGTAAGTTGTATAAGGATGGATATCTGAATCAGTTCGAATTTTCATCCTATGAAACTTGTTAGTCTTGTCTCAAAGGAAAGATGGCCAAATCTCCGTTCACCGTACATGGAGAAAGAGCTACAGAGCTCTTAAGACTCATACACAGTGATGTATGTGGTCCAATGTCTATACCTATAAAGGGTGAATTCTCGTACTTCATTACATTCACTGATGATCTCTCTAGATTCGGATATGTATTTTTCATAAAACACAAATATGATGGTTTTGAGAAATTCAAAGAATATAAAAGCGAAGTAGAGAACCAGACTGGAAAAAATACTAAAATTCTTTGATCTGATCAAGGAGATGAATACTTAAGCACAAAATTCCTTGACTTTATAAAAGAGAATGGAATTCTCTCTTAACTTACTCCTCCATATATACCACAGCACAACGATGTATCGGAGTGGAGGAATCGTACCCTATTGGATATGGTTCGCTCCATAATGAGCAATGCTGAGTTGCCTATTTCTTTTTGGGGACATGTGCTTCAGACAGTTGCATACCTATTGAATCGGGTTCCTTCTAAATCTGTGTCGAAGACTTCATATGAAATATGGAGTGGCAAAAGACCATATCTTGAACGTATTAAGATATGGGGTTGTCCGGCCTATGTAAAAGTATAAAATCTGGACATACTTTAGGCACAGTCAGTTTTGTGCAAGTTTGTGGGATATCCTAAAAATTCTCTAGGATATCTGTTCTACCATACTGAGGATCAGAAAATGTTTGTTGCTCGTCGCGCTACCTTTTTAGAATGAAAATTTCTTGCAAAAGAAATAAATGGGAGCACAGTAGAACCGGAAGAATTTCTGTAACCACAAACTCAAACTGAAGATCCGGTGGAACCTTAAGATCCAATAATCCCATACGAGCCTCGGCCACTCCACAGATCTAGTAGGATTTCTCATCTGCCCGAGAGATACTACGGTTTTCTCATAGACAGGGATCGAAAGGATTGTATCTTGGAAAAAAATGATCCTACTAGTTTCAAGCAGGCCATTACCAGTAGGGACTCTGATAAATGGTTGGATGCTATGCGATCAAACATGGAGTCCAAGAACACTAACAAAGTTTGGATCTTGGATATTGCTCCTCCTGGGGTAAAACCCGTTGGATGCAAATAGATCTTCAAAAAGAAAATTGGTGTAGATGGATAAGTGGATACCTATAAGGTTAGACTTGATGCAAAAGGTTTTCGTCAAAGACCTGGTGTGGATTATGACGAAACCTTTTCTCCAGTGGCTATGCTAAAATCCATTTGGATCCTACTTGCCATTACCGCCTTCCATGACTATGAAATCTGGCAGATAGACGTAAAAACGGTTTTTCTGAACGGAAGTTTAGAAGAGTGCATATATATGGATCAGCCGGAGGGATTAGAAGACAGTGGGAGCAGCGGGAAGGTGTGCAAGTTGTTTAAATCCATTTATGGATTAAAACATGCATCACGGAGCTGAAACATCTGTTTGATGAAACATTCAAGGAATTTGAATTCATCAAGAACGAGGATAAGCCATGTATATATAAGAAGATTGTAGGACGAACTGTCGTATTCCTAGTCTTGTACGTGGATGGCATTCTCTTGATTGGAAATGACATTCCTATATACAATCAATCAAGCTGTTCTTGTCACAAAGGTTCTCCATGAAAGACATGGGTGATGCCTCCTACATTCTGGGGATTAAGATCTACAGAGATAGATACAAAAGATTGTTGGAACTTTCACAGTCTAGGTATATAGAGGCCATACTAAAGAGATTTAGTATGGAAGATTCCAAGCTCGGTAATATACCCGCTTTGCACAGAATTACCTTATCCAAAGAGATGTCTTCCAAGACTGATGAGGAGAGGGCTCGCATGAGCATTATACCCTATGCTTCGGTAGTAGGATCTATAATATATACGATACTATGTACCAGACCAGATGTAGCTTATAAGCTTAGCATGGTGAGCCGGTATCCGTCAAATCCAGGAGAGAACCACTGGACAGCAGTGAAGAACATTCTTAAGTACCTGAGAAGGACTAAGAAATTGTTCTTGGTGTACGAAAATGGGGACATCCATGTTGATTCTTTTACTGACTCGAGCTTCCAAAGTGACAAGGATGACAACAAGTTTGTCTCGGATTTTGTGTTTATTCTCAACGGAGGGACGGTCTGTTGGAAGACTTCCAAATAGGACACCATCGCAGACTCGATGATGGAGGCTGAATACATTACTGCCAACTATGCTGCAAAAAAAATGGTCTGGATAAAGAACATTTCTGAACTTGAGGTGGTTCCGTCCATTATTGATCCAATACCTTTGTATTGTGACAACAATGGGGCTATGATTTTAGCGAAGGAACTATGGTCCTATCAGACATCCAGACATATCTTGAGATGGTATTACCTGATCAGAGAGATCGTAGATTGCCGGGAGATTGAGGTGCAGAGAGTAGAAATAAAAGAGAATACGGCGGATCCATTCAAAAAGGCCCTCCCTCAAGTACAGTTCGAGAGACTATTTGAGATATTGGGTATGCGATACACTAACTATTGGGTTTTGGTGCCTGCACCGCGGAAGCCGTGGCCGAGGCGGAAGCGAAAACAAAAAATTTACGCGAGCACCAAATACCCGTAACCCAAGAAAACGATCCAAAAACCTAAATTAGCTAACTAGAAATGTAAGGGTTGAGAAACTATAACCTTTGTCGCATGTCCACTCAATTGTGAAAGACCATTCCAAGCTCGTAGCCGCCGGGATCGCGCTTGAAAATCGATCACCCTCGCCGAAGACGATCCACCTGAGGGAAACCGGCGGAGGCTCTAACCGATGATTCAAACTTGCTAGGTGTGGATGGTTGGTGATGTAGGAATATTTCACTAAAAATTTCTCTCTAAAACCTTGCTCAAGGTAGAGTAAGAAGAGGAAGAAGGAGAAGAAGAGGTGAGGATGATGGTTGCCAACTCTTACAACCATGGAGCATGAAGCAACTCAAGAAGAAGAAAAATCATCAAGTCTCACATGTAGAAAAGAATGGCTACTATATAATCCAACCATGGTGTAATAGTGCATCCAAATCATTTTAACAATATAAAAACCGAAGCCATGCTTTCCTACATGTCCACAACCATGCTTCTTGTCTCCTCACTTTACACCTCATTTCCTTTTATTTTTCTAAATAGAAAAATAAATATGTGGTGTCCTTCTTCTAGAAGCATTCCCGTATAAATACAGAATACTTCACCCGGTATATGTATCGCTACATATACGCGTATCCATATAAAAATACGGATAGCACCAAAAAGAGAAAATGAATAGTGAATAATAATATCAAAATATATGTATCAAAATATATATATAAATTATTAAATCAAATCCCGATTTAATAATCCGGATTAATCCTAAGGCAGCTAGTATTATCAACCGCCCGATTAAAGTCTGTGTATCCCGTACATGTATTTAATCGGACCCCTGCACGTACCAACATACGGCTCCTACATCTATCGCCTGAACCGCAAAAACCTTCTGTGTGAGACTCTAAAGACTCGACAATACGCTGGCAGTGGGTTTAACCACAAGCACGCCAGCGACACTAGCTGTACGTAACAGCTACCCATGTACTTGTCAAAATGGGGGTTGACAATCAAGTACGTCCTTACCCTACTGAGCCTGAATGTGACAATCTCCGTACAGTCCGGTCTCTTCGTCAAAAAGTATCGCATATCGGGTCTAGGGGGTAGATAACGTCAGACACCTACTCCCTAGACTCGATAAGTCATGTCTGAGTCAAGCTCATCACCAACAGAGATACTATTGATCAACCATCAATAAATCCCATCTACCGTAGCCTCGGATTTCTGGTGATAGCCAACTGAACACAGCGCGACATCGACTCCTAATACCAGGAGATACGAATCCCTGACAGTCGACCACTGTCTCCATGTGGCTTGGGACTGCACCTAACTAAAACCTATTTGCACGACTCCTTTGAGCCGTGGTAGGATAGTAATCAAAGTACAGTGGGAACTCACACGAGATAAATGACGACTTCAGATCAAAGGACTAACCTGTACTCATGCCACCTGAGAACTTTCATTCGACGATAGATATAATACCATCTAGAAGTTCTCGGCGAGTCCGTCCAGTGTACTCACCTCCAGTGAGCACCTGTATACTATCTTAGGTGACATAACACCAATGGCATATGAGACTGGCCACCGCCCCTCGTCGGGGTCTAGAAGCGTATACACTAGTCTACTCCGGAATAGCGATGCCCAGTCTCGATACTCTCACGACTAGAGACATTTAAGGATGTGCTTATGGAAAACCCAGCTCCCATATATATGATCGCCATTATAATGCTGGTTGTCAAGAAACAATCCTATAGGCTTCATCAATGTTGAAAACAAACCAGATAGCATACTATCATCTCGAGTAAGACTGTTATACCCGAATAGGTCCTCCCTTAATTATCATAATCGCCTACTCACGATCACAATAATTTCCTTAAGGGCACTATATCCAACAATCTTCCACTTGCACTTAAGGCCAATTATTGCGGTATCGTGTAACCACAGCTCGTGTGGTACCAAATACCCAACTTCTCTACTAATCAGTTTCGCAAACTATATTTGTGAAATTTAATGTGTTCGAGAAATAGCCCCAGTGAGTAGATCCACTATAATGTTCCAACTTCATCTTTCTATATTTCAACTTTGCGGAGATCAACAATCTCCCAAACTGAGCGATATCCTGCATCAAGAATTTGTCTGGATACTTGATGGGACCAAGTTCATAAATGAACAACTCCTTCCAGCAAACTTCTTGGGCTGTATCCTCTGTTGAGTTAAACCAGCATCCTGCACCATGATTATCTCAGTATCCTTATTGGAACACTATCCAATATATTGATCCTCAGAAGAGGCTAAATTCAAAACCCTGACAGTATCTCTGTCATCCAGATCACTTTGGAAGCCTTAACCGATAACCGCCTTCTAGAGGAAGCTGCTGTTACCTTATATCAAGAACATCCACTTATGTCCATTACCGCTTCCCTTTGTTTCTCGAGGATTGGATTAATATATGCTTATTGCAGCTAGTGCAAAAGCAATATCTGATATTGTACAAGACATTGCATGATTGACTCAATTGCCTAAGCAAATGATATGTCATTTATGCCAGTCCCTCTCTTCATTAGTTTAGAAGACACCTCTTTTAGAGAGGGTGACTCCATCACCTGCAGGTACACCACCATGCCAGGAGTCGTCCATTCTAAAATACTTTTAGAATGCTGTCTAGGTACCTGATTGGGAAAATTCTTAAATCTAGATCTAAAACGAGAATCCCTGATATATTATCTATCTGGTTTTGTACAAGATATTGAATGATTGACTCAATTACCTGAGCAAATGATATGTCATTCATACCAGTCCCTCTCGTCATTATACTAGAAAACATCTCTTTAGAGAGGGTGACTCTATCACCTGCGGGTACTCCACCATGCCAGGAGTCGTCCATTCTAAAATACTTTTAGAATGCTGTCTAAGTACGTGATTGGGGAACTTCCTAAATCTAGTTCTAGTCACCAGAATTCCTGATATATTATCCACATCCAACATGGAGAAAACACTATGTGACAACCAAAGTTTGACCGATTGTAGTATAAGTATATCACTTCCTATCTGGAGTATGACATCCAAATCCAGGACAGTACTCCTTACATTCTTCTTATTAGGTTCATCTATTGTTTTGATGAAGTCAATTACCTTGACTGTCACATCAAAACAGATGATCCGTCTCCGTTATCCATACTTCAGTCTACGAATAGATACAAGCAACTTGCATACATTTTGCTGCTTCCACTGACTAAGATAACTCTCTGGCAGAGTCATATACACGTACACTTCCAAATTCCCATTTTGAAAGACGTTATAGTCATCCACCTGCCAGATATCATAACCATGAACTGCATCAGTGCCAAATCATATCCATATAGACTCCAGTGTAGAAACTGAATTAAAAGTCACATAACAATCCACAATGGGTATTTGATGAAAACTCATTACAACAAGTCTAGCCTTATTAGGTTAGTACCTTTCCACCTGCACAGATCTCGAAAGATTTACTTACTCCTAATGGGTTTAACCCCTTCAGGAGCACCCAGCAAAGTCCAAAATCCATGATTTGCTGAAGTGCGTGGAGTCCATCTTGGGTATGAAATACCTGGTCACCTGGAAATTACCACTTCCTATGATCTGCTGATAACAAGTAGAGGGAATAGCAGTGCCAAGTCATATCCGTATTGTAGGATATATGTATGCCCTAGAGGCCATTATATGATAGTGTATGTACCGACATGTGTGTATATGTGTGTGTGTGTGTGTGTATATATATATATATATATATTCAGGGGACATTCTTGCTTGACATGATAGTATGCTATCTGGTTGCACCTTTTATCTTGACATGTTCATTTGATCGTGCTTTCATTCATTTGGTACATGTTGATATAGCCCTTAGGATGATGCAGGATTACTAAGATTATGATGCGGATCATACTAGTGGGACAGAGTAGTCTATGAGAATATCCTTAAAATGTTCCTAGTCATGGGTGTATCGAGACGGGGCATCGATATCACCAGAGTAGACTAGCGTATACGTTGCTTGTCCTATATGACGGGCGATGGATGATCCCATATCCATTGGTGTGGTGACACCAAAGATCGTATACGGGTGCTCAGTGGAGACTGGGTACACCGAATGGACTCGCCAAGAATTCCTATGTGGTATTATATCTATTGTCGGATAGCAGTTCTCAGGTGACACTGGAACAGGTTAGTCTGTAGACCCGAGATCGTCATAGAGTCTTGTGTGTCTCCCACTGTACTTTGATCTCCACCCTACCACGGATTAATTGAGCCGTACAAATAGGTGGATTTTGGGTACAGTCCCGAGGCACATGGAGGCAATGAGCGACAGGAGGGGTTTCTTCTCTCCCGGTATTGGGGTTGATGTTGCACCATGTACGATTGGCTATAACAGGAAGTCCCTGGGCAGGGCTGCTGAGATTTACTGATAAGTGTTATCAGTAGTTTCTTGATCTATTATGAGCCATATACCGGCATGACTTATCTAAGTTATTGGGATCGACGATACCATCCCTGGACCAGATATGCAACATATTTGACGAAGAGACCGGACAGTACGGTAAGTATTGCCAGTTGGCTTGACATGAGTTTTAGCAGGTTTGCTTGTGTTTTTTCTGATCGCCCAATACCTAGGAGCCGTTACGTACTGCTGGTGCCACTGACGGTTTATGGGCATGTGATGTGATCACTGCCTACTGCTAGCATATTGATGAGTCTTAGAGTCCCACAATAGAGTCTCCTAGCTCAGGAGAAATGATTTGGGGTGCATATGTGATATGCGCGGGAGCTCGATTAAATGCGTGTATTGGATACCGTATTTTATTCGGGCGTTTTCTATTGGACGGTTCGTACATGATATGACCGGGTTATTAAATCAAGTATTGATTTAATATTAAGTCCATTAGCTCATTTATTTTAACCTATTTCTTTTGTTGCATGCATGAGTGTATGTATATGTTGATGTGCATGCACACATGCAAGCATACATGTGTCATGGTTGATAATACATTGGTGAAGGCAATGCAAGACTCACATGGTTACATATTTATACATATATTTTGTTAATCTGAGATTAAGCAAAATGACAAATGAAATCATGGTTGACTATTCAACTCTCATTTTCTTGTGTTGACAAGTCAAAACCATGGTTTCATTTGTCCATGGTTTTGCTTAAACTCTAGTTACAAAATATCTAGATATTATGTAACCATAGTTTGGTATGACATCTCTCTCTTACTCTCTTGAGTTAAGAAAAGGGTTATTCTCATTATTCTCTCCTGAGTTTAGTTTGAGCCATCTCCTTCTTCCTCTCTCTCCTCAAAGCTCACTAGGGTTTCAAAAGAAAGAGAAATGATTAAAAAGAAAATGTTTTTTAATTGAGATCCAAACCCAAATCACCATTCCACTTTAGTTTAGCCCACTAGATTGGAGGGTTTGCTTCTTCTTCTTCCTTGATCAAGAGAAGCTTGGAGCTTGGTGCAAAGAGACTTCATGGTGGATCATCGTGGACTCGGAAGGACACAAGCCAACCGGTTCAAACCTCTATTGATCTAAGGAGTCTAGGAGGAGGTCTACAAAGGTTGTATTCTCTCCCACTTAGTGTTAGACACTTGTAGTATATGATACTAACATGTTGTTACTCTATCTTTCTAGTTCGATTCATGGATGGAATTGTTTAGCACCCTCTAAAATTTTTGTTATAACATGTGTGATGCAATCCTAAAACTAGTGTGGTGCTATAGAATCCCTACAGTGGTATCAGAACCAAGCTAGAAACATAGACAATGTTAGATAGAATACGGAAATGAAACAACCCCGAATAACAAAAACTGCAACCTTAAAATTGCTTCTCTGTCAAATAATTAAAGTGCTAGAAATAAATTTCAAACAACTGCAGAAGCTTACTGACACAAAACTAAGAGCACATAACAAATTTGAAGCCTTCCCCTCGGATTTTGGCCGAGCCCGAGCCCATAGAATCTGGCGTCGCCGGCCCCCTTACCCCCTCTGTGCTTCGAAATTTTTCTATGCTCTGGTGTGTAGGTTTTGAGGTTTCAGGTATTGTTTGTTTAGGCCAAATTTTAATGTGATGCAAATTGTGCTTAGGGCCTTATTCGGAGTATTTCGTAGTCGTATTTTTTAACATTGTAATGGTAACTTGGATGATATTTGACAGTTCAAGCGAACATCAATAACCCCCTATTACCCTCGCTGAAAATTTCCAAGTGTTGGGATTTTCTTAAGTTAATTATATTCGATAGTCGTGCAAGTAATTCTATGGACCCTCTAAAAGAACAAAAACCTTAACTCGATTCTATGCCCTCGGAACCGCAACTGAACCTTAGGGTTTGCCATAGTTCCACGGTGTCATAGGTGAGACATTGGTTTGGGCCTTCTACGGATGGATCATAGGTACTGTGGCTCGTTTTTGGGTACTTTAACTTTGCTCAAGTGTTGAGCTCAATCGGGGTAATTTGTGGGTGCTTGTTGATTCGATCGAAACGTTTAACATTGTCTAAATATCTGTGATGTGATACAATAATTGGAATCTACACTAATTAGTTTTGTGAAAAGTAATTAGTTGCGTGTAAGTCTAATATTTCGGTCTCGGTAGAATCGGGAATCTTGTTGAATTACCCGTCTTCTTTTGAAAATGTGTTTTCATGGTTGAGACCTAAATATAAGATTTGCATTGTTAGGCATGAAATCCTCAATATGTGATATTCCGGGTTTATGATGTCTAAAGGCAGTGTCGATTCCAATTGTTGTAGTTTTTCACTTTCTTTTCTGCGACCAAGTGTAGTATGTGGTGTATCGCCGGTTTCGTTGTTATATATCAACTACAATTAGGTTACGCATACTTACTTACGTTGATGATATGTGATATTATGTGTTGTTGAGATATGATGTACATGATCGCCGCGAATGAATAGCCGGGGGTTTTATGTGAGATGAGAGTTTTTCTTTTCATTCATGTGAAATTAAATGTATGTAATATTCTTTTATTGGGGCACTTCCGAGTTGAGGATGATGTCACCATTGTTGTATATTATTTACTTTTCCGCATTAGGATAGACCCAAGGAGGGGAGCATAAGTGACCGGGTTCTAGGGTTCAGTGGGAGGCCATCTCGAGGAGTCGAGACCCGGTCTCCTAAACTCTAGAATTGGTAGGGTCACTTGCCACTCCCGTAGGGGTCTAGGGGTGTGGGCTTGGCTATTCATCGTGACCGTGGAATCCGTAGTTTCTATTGTTGGCTAAATACAAAATACGAACCTTCTAGTATATCCTGTATTTTCATATATGTGCTTCTACCGTGTATATTCTGTAATGTGATTACTCTATATGCTGAGACGAATGAAATATTATATATATGATATATAATAAACGTTGCTTATGTTTTTCATCCGCGCTAGTCCCGCCCCACTACATTGTTAGTTAAGTAACCTAACGGTTCATAATGGGACATTGTGGCGAATGCGGATGGCATAAGCGTACGTTCTATTTTCGTTTCTTTTCTATAATGGCTAAGAACTTAAATGATGGGACTATATTAATATGATTAATGTAAACAAAAGAAACCTAAAAAGATGTTGTTGAATCATATTTGAAATATACTCGGCTTTTTATGAAAAAGCAAGATTTCAAAAGACGGAGCTTAAGCCACTCCTTTTAAAACCATTAGATTCTACAACGATATCAAGTTTGAAGCGTTAATGATTTTCTTAAAAACTATACGCAGCCCTTCGTCATTTTAGAAAGTAGAGTACTTAGTATTCGTGCTACGTATGCTGATTATAGTCAAGGCGTAGTGTACGTTAGCTAAGTGATGTCTTCCTACACACCATATGATGGGATTAATTAGGACATTCATGTGATTATGTTGATTATAGTCAAGGGTCATATGGGTGGGTCTAATTAATCATGAAATGACGGGTAGAACTTGACTAGTACTTATGATATGTTGATTATAGTCATGGTCATAAGTGATAGGGGTAAAAACATATCGGGAGTTTCAAGTGTTGAAACTTGCAATGAGATTGCATACCTTCTATGTGATAATAGGATCCCGATCCCACTGTGAGCAATAGTTGCTCCCGGGAGAATTTTGCACTTTACAATTAGCTAATTCATCATGTGTCTAGAAAGGTGTCAACGGGGCTACGCCTCTGGGAAAATGAGGTTTATTTTAATTAGGTCCGTACGAAAGTACGGGGAACCTCCCTCAGAAGTACCGGCACTGGCCTGGCTGAACGGTTAGCGATGTTATAGAATATAATTAATCCTGGCTATATTTTTTCCTTTTAAGGTTTGAAGGAAAACTTGACAAAAGCAGTGGGAGACATCGATTAGATAAAATAATAAACCAATCTAATCTTTGCAAGAGCTTTCGCTGAGTGTATTTTTTCCTCTCTCCTAATGGCAGATAACCATGACTAGACTTAAGCTACTATTAGAGAAAAATAAGCTTACCGGACCGAACTATAAAGACTGGTTGAGGAACATTAACATTGCTCTCACATATGATAAAGTATCATATGTCCTCACTGCCACAGCCCCGCCCAAACCAGGCCATGAATCTTCTGTTGCAGATAGGGAGATCCACAAAACGTGCGATCTTGACTGTGCCACCGCCAAATGCCTCGCGCTTGCATCGATGGACAATACATATCAAAAGCAGCACGAGAAGATAGATGTTCAATCTATCTTTCTCCATACAAAGGAGTTGTATGGGGAGCAGTCTCGTATCTTACGATACGAAGTATCTCGAAAGCTGTTTCAGATGCGGATGGCTCCTGGCGTTTCAGTAGGCGACCACGTTTTGAAGATGATAGCTCTTATTGAAGAGCTTGAGGGCCTCGGATGGACAATGGACAACGAGCAATATACAGATATTGTTCTACAGTCTCTTCCCTCTGCCTTTGCTCCTTTCGTAGTGAACTTCAACATGCACAATATGGAGAAGTCACTACCCGAGCTTCTCAATATGTTGAGAAATGCGGAGAGCACGCTTAAGAAGTCTCCCTCTCTGCTTATTGGACAATCTTCCTCTTCTATCCCAAAGGTCAAGGCCAAGGGAAAGAAAAAGAAGAAGTTCACCAAGCCGAAAGGGGGAATCAAAAAGGCAAAGGGGAAAGACAAATCCAAAGCTGCGGAGTCGGGAAAAGGAGAATGTTTCTACTGTAAGAAGACGGGACACTTGAAGCGGAATTGTATTGAGTACCTTGGTCTCAAGAAAGGGAAGCATGTTGATGCTTCAGCTTCAGGTGTGTTCGTAACCGAAAACTGTTTTTCTATAAACTCTGCTTCCTGGGTATTGGATACCGGTTATGGTTCTCATATCTGCAATTCTGTGCAGGGGTTGAGAAATAGCAGAGTTTTGAAGACAGGTGATCATTCTCTCCGGGTTGGAAATGGTTCCAATATACATGTAGTTTCAGTGGGAGAGTATCATCTCGGGTTGACATCGGGTTGTATATTGGTTTTGAACCCATGTTATTTTGTACCAAGCATGCTTTGTAATATAATATCCATTTCTTTGTTGGACAATGAAGGATATCATTTTGTATTGGAGCATAATGTTAGGAACATTAAACTAAATCAAGAGTTGATTGGTTGTGGTACACTTAATAACGGGATATACGTCCTTAATCAACATACAGTTTTCAACATACAACGCACAAACAAAAGGAAATTTTCAGATATAAATGAAGCTTTTCTTTGGCATTGTAGACTTGGTCATATTGATGAAACAAGACTAAACAAGTTTCATAAAGATGGATATTTAAATTCTTTTGAGTATAAATCTTATGCGACTTGCCAGTCTTGTATCAAAGGGAAAATGACCAAAACTCCGTTTACTGGACACGGAGAAAGAGCTACTGAGCTCTTGGGCCTCATACATAGTGATGTATGTGGGCCAATGTCTACACATGCATGAGGCAATTTTTCTTACTTCATAACTTTTACTGATGATTTCTTAAGATTCGGTCATGTGTTTTTGATAAAGCATAAGTCTGAAGCTTTCGAGAAATTCAAGGAGTACAAACTTGAAGTAGAAAAACAAACTGGATTGAGAATCAAGATAGTTCGATCGGATTGAGGTGGAGAGTATCTTAGTACAGAGTTTTCGAACTTCCTAAAAGAGAATGTGATTCTCTCTCAGCTCACTCCCCCTTACACACCACAGCACAACGGTGTGTCAGAGCGGCGTAATCGAACCCTATTAGATATGGTACGATCCATGATGAGTGATGCTGAGTTGCCCCTCTTTTTTTGGGGGCATGCATTGGAGACTGCAGCTTTTCTGTTGAATAGAGTTCCGACCAAGACCATGTCTACCACTCCATATGAGATATGGTATGGGAAGAGACCATCTTTTAAGCGAGTTAAGATTTGGGGTTGTCCGGCATTTGTCAAAAAGCAGAATCCGGACAAACTCGAGACACGATCGTTCAAATGTTTATTTGTGGGATATCCAAAAGATTCATATGGGTATCTGTTCAACCACAAAAAGGAACAAAGGGTGTTTATTTCTCGAAATGCCACATTTTTAGAAAATGAGATTTTTCCAAATGATACCGATGGCAATGTGGTAGATCTAGATGAGGTTCTAGAAACACAAATTACAAATGACAACTTGGTTGAACCTGATGTTGCAACAGAACTTAATGAACCTCAGCCACTCCGTAGATCTGGCAGGACTTCTCGCCCACTGGAGAGATACTACGGTTTTCTCGTTGATGGTGATGGAGAACACTGCATCATGGATGATGATGACCCTACTAGTTTTCAGCAAGCTATCACGAGTGGTGACTCTGTGAAGTGGCTGGATGCCATGAGATCTGAAATGGAGTCTATGTACACCAACAAAGTATGGACTTTGGATGTTGTACCCTTTGGGGTAAAACCCATAGGGTGCAAATGGATCTTTAAGAGAAAGATCGGTGTAGATAGGCATGTAGAGACCTATAAGGCAAGGCTTGTGGCGAAAGGATTTCGACAAAGACCAGGACTGGACTATGACGAAACTTTTTCTCCTGTAGCTATGCTTAAATCCATTCGGATCCTACTTGCTATTGCTGCTCACTACGACTATGAAATCTGGCTGATGGACGTTAAAACGGCTTTTCTAAATGGTGATTTAGAAGAATGCGTTTATATGGATCAGCCAGAGGGCTTCATCGATAGTGGGAGCAGCGGGAAAGCATGTAAGTGGCTTAAATCCATTTATGGATTAAAGCAGGCATCACGAAATTGGAACATCTGTTTTGATGATGTTATCAAAGAGTTTGATTTCGTCAAAAATCTAGATGAACCTTGTGTTTATAAGAAGATTGTAGGAAGTACTGTCATATTCTTCGTATTGTATGTGGATGACATTCTTCTGATAGGAAATGACATTTCTATGCTACAATCGGTCAAACTGTTCTTATCACAAAGGTTCTCCATGAAGGATCTAGGTGATGCCTCGTACATATTGGGCATAAAGATCTATAGGGATATATCTAAAAGATTATTGGGATTGTCCCAAACTAGGTACATTAACAACATTCTAAAGAGATTTAGTATGGAAGACTCCAAGCGGGGTTCCTTACCCACTAGTCATGGAGTCACTCTCTCTAAGGACTTTTTCCCAAAGACTGATGAAGAGAGAGCTCGCATGAGCGTTATACCCTACGCTTCTGCTGTAGGATCTATAATGTATGCGATGTTATGTACACGCCCTGATGTAGCTTATGCACTGGGTGTAGTAAGCAGGTATTAATCCAACCCAGGGGAGAATCACTGGACAGCAGTGAAGAACATTCTTAAGTACTTACGAAGGACTAAAGAAATGTTCTTGGTGTATGGTAACGGAGAGCTCCAAATGGAGGCCTTTACCGATTCGAGCTTCCAGAGTGACAAGGATGACATCAAATCTATCTCTAGGTTTGTCTTTACCCTCAATGGAGTGGCGGTGTGTTGGAAGAGTTCTAAACAGGATACCGTTGCAGACTCCACGATGGAAGCGAGTATATTGCTGCAAATGATGCTGCCAAGGAAGCCGTCTGGATGAGGAAGTTCGTCTCGGAGCTAGGAGTAGTTCCGACCATTATTGATCCAATACCTTTGTATTGTGATAATAATGGGGCTATGGCATTAGCCAAAGAGCCTAGGTCCCATCAACGATCTAGACACATCCTCAGGCGATATCATCTGATCCGGAAGATAGTTGATCGCCGCGAGATCGAGATTCAGAGAGTAGATACAAAAGATAACACCGCGGATCCACTCACCAAGGCCCTCCCTTTGCCACAGCATGAGCGACTTTTTGAGAGGTTGGGTATGAGATACGCCAATAATTGGCCTTAGTGCAAATGGGAGATTGTTGGATATATGTATACCCTAGAGGCTATTATATGATAGTGTATGTACCGGCATGTGTGTGTGTGTGTGTGTGTGTGTGTGTGTGTGTGTATGTGTGTGTGTATTCAGGGGACATTCTTACTCGACATGATAGTATGCTATCTGGTTGCACCTTTTATCTTGACATGTTCATTTGATCGTGTTTTCATTCGTTTGGTACATGTTGATATAGCTCTTAGGATGATGCAGGACTACTGAGATTATGATGCGGATCATACTAGTGGGACAGAGTAGTCTATGAGCATATATTTGAAATGTTCCTAGTCGTGGGTGTATCGAGACGGGGTGTCGATATCACCAGAGTAAACTAGTGTATACGTTGCTTGTCCCATATGATGGGCGATGGATGATCCAATATCCATTGGTGTGGTGACACCAAAGATCGTATATGGGTGCTCAGTGGAGACTAGGTACACTGAACGGACTCGTCGAGAACTCCTATGTGGTATTATATCTATCGTCGGATAGCAGTTCTCAGGTGACACTGGTACAGGTTAGTCTATAGACCCGAGATCGTCATAGAGTCTTGTGTGTCTCCCACTGTACTTTGATCTCCACTTTACCATGGCTCTACTGAGTCGTGCAAATAGGTGGATTTTGGGTACAGTCCCGAGGCACATAGAGGCAATGAGCGATAGGAGGGGTTTTGTCTCTTCCGGTATTGGGGGTTGGTGTTGCACCATGTACGATTGGCTATAACAGAAAGTCTCTGGCCAGGGCTGCTGAGATTTACTGATAAGTGTTATCAGTAGTTTCTCGATCTATTATGAGCGATATACAGGCATGACTTATCTGAGTTATTGGGGTCGATGATACCATCCCTAGACCTGATATGCAGCATATTTGACGAAGAGACCGGACTGTACGGTAAGTGTTGCCAGTTGGCTCGACAGGAGTTTTAGTAGGTTTGTTTGTGTTTCATCTGATCGCTCAACACCTAGGAGCCGTTACGTACTGCTGGTGCCACTGACGGTTTATGGGCATATGATGTGATAACTGCCTACTGCTAGCGTATTGACGAGTCTTAGAGTCCCACAAAGGAGTCTCCTAGCTCAGGCGAAATGATTTGGGGTGCATATATGATATGCGCGGGAGCTCGATTAAATGCGTGTATTGGATACCGTATTTTATTCGGGCGTTTTCTATTGGACGGGTCGTATGTGATATGACCGGGTTATTAAATCAAGTGTTGAATTAATATTAAGTCCATGAGCTCATTTATTTAAACCTATTTCTTTTGTTGCATGCATGAGTGTATGTATATGTTGATGTGCATGCACACATACAAGCATACATGTGTCATGGTTGATGATATATTGTTGGTGGCAATGCAAGACTCACATGGTTACATATTTATACATATATTTTGTTAATTTGAGATTAAGGAAAATGACAAATGAAATCATGGTTGACTATTCAACTCTCATTTTCTTGTGTTGATAAGTCAAAACCATGGTTTCATTTGCCTATGGTTTTGGCCCATGGTTTTGCTTAAACTCTAGTTACAAAATATCTAGATATTATGTAACCATGGTTTGGCATGACATCTCTCTCTTACTCTCTTGAGTTAAGAAAAGGGTTATTCTCATTATTCTCTCTTGAGTTTAGTTTGAGCCATCTCCTTCTTCCACCCTCTCCTCAAAGCTCACTAGTGTTTCAAAAGAAAGAGAAAGGATTAAAAAGAAAAAGGTTTTTTAATTGAGATCCAAACCCAAATCACCATTCCACTTTAGTTTAGCCCACTAGATTGGAGTGTTTGCTTCTTCTTCTTCCTTGATCAAGAGAAGCTTGGAGCTTGGTGCAAAGAGACTTCGTGGTGGATCATCGTGGACTCGGAAGGACACAAGCCAACCGGTTCAAACCTTTATCGATCCAAGGAGTCTAGGAGGAGGTCTACAAAGGTTGTATTCTCTCCCACTTAGTGTTAGACACTTGTAGTATATGATACTACCATGTTGTTACTCTATCTTTCTAGTTCGATTCATGGATGGAATTGTTTAGCACCCTCTAAAATTTTTGTTATAACATGTGTGATGCAACCCTAAACCTAGTGTGGTGCTATAGAATCCCTACACGTATGGACTTCAGCATATCCATTGAAATAAAAGTCTCATTACAATCCACAACCGGTATTTGATGAAAACTCTTTACAACAAGTCTAGCTTTATTAGATTAATGCCTTTCTATTTGTACATATCTCGAAAGACCTACTTGCTCCTTATGGGTTTTACCCTTTCAAGAGCACCCAGCAAAGTCTAGAATCCATAATTTTGCTGAAATCCATGGAGTCCATCTTGGATATAAGCATCTAGTCACCTGGAAGTTACCACTTCCTATGACCTATTGATAACTACTAGGGTCATCATCACCATGATGCCGACCTCCCTGTCACCGTCTATGAGAAAACCGAAGTATCCATCAGGTGTCTCAGGTTACCTTCTAAAATCTACGGAGTGGCTAATGGTTTGTCAAGCCCAATTAAATTATTAGGTTTTACTAAATTTTCGGTAACCGTTTATGGTTCTGGAATTACTTTCAATTCTACCATACTCTCACTAGTTTCTTTTGCAAAAATATTCCTTTTTATAAAATGGTAGTGAGTCAAGAACAGTGTAACTATTGATCTTGAAAATGGGAGAAACAAAATCCCAGCGAATGCTTGGGATAATCCATATACCGCCATTACCGAAGCGTGCCTTGAGTTTATCCGGATTCTACTTTTAAACAGAAACCAGCTAGCTCCATATCTTAATAACCTCAAGATATGTAACCATCCTATGTCCAAATAGAATCAATGCACTAATTTAGAAGTAACCAGATTCAAAAGTCATGCAGCTGTTTCCAGTGCAAACCCCAAATGGAAAAAGGCCAATACAATATTGCTTATCATGAAGCATACTCATGGATGAGCAGCCTGCGAGAGAATCAAGTTCTCAATACTATGATGGAACACCTAGTATAAGTATCTATATCTTCGATCAGCTTGAAGAATCCTGATGCTTCCAATGTATGGTTCTCTACTTTATTCTTATACCTATAAACTTCTCAAAATCTTTGACCTTGCATTACTATGAATGCGTGTCTTAAACTAGAGAACTTATAGGTAAACCTGAATGAAGTAAGAGTACAAACCCCTTGTCCTGAAGGACACTGGACAACATACATTTTCACGTATAAGTCCCAAGAGTATACTAACTCAAACTCCGTGTTCTATAAGTTGAAAATTGTATCTTGGTTGAGAATGTCTTACACCGTTATTCAATACACCTTATTTTATCCTCAACCGATAAAGGTAAATGTTTATAACACAATTTTCAAAATGTATATCTCACTTTATAAAATAAAGGTACACATATTTCATTTTAAAATTTGGTGCATAACAACGGTTATTCGAAACCAAATATTTGCCGTTAAGCAAAGCTAAGCGATTTAATCCAATATCACCAATTGTAATGAATTCCTATATTGAGGATCAAATCGCCCATTTCTCAATATACTACTCCTACTCATCATCTGCAACACCATACAAATGTGAGATCCAAGTCTGGTAAATACATACCCTGGATTCAGAATTAATTTGAAGAACAGTTCTATTTTGCAAATATACAGAATATCTGAAACATGAATATGTTTCATAGGGAATGGCCAAGTATTCCTAGTAATGCCTTTTCCATTATCCAGATTCATGATAGTAGTTGCAATTTTCTTTTCCCTCACTTCAGTCTCTTTATATCTTTACATCTTACCTTCTGCACACCGTACTTAGGCTAATTGATTTTCTTCCTTCCCTACCTTTCGGCACCAGCCTAAGGTTTGGAAGAAGACTATCCAATAAGTGTAATAGGTGTACTCTCCTAATACAAGGAGCTCTCACAACCTGAGAGAAGGTAAAGGGAAGAGACAACCGAATAATCCTATTCAATTTCTTCAGAACCTGTGGCCATCCTCGACTGAAATAACTTCTTCGAGTTCGTATGTAACTATACGATGGCCGTTCCAAGCGATATGGATCATCGTAGTGATACAAAGTGTTTTGAAAAATGCAAAGGGTAAAGTAGGAGTGGCAGGGATATATGTGACTTTGTCTCAAATCAAGACAAGCCAAAGCCAAAGGGTGTAAAAAGGTTCGGTTAACTTGGTTCATGAGTTTTTAAGGTAAGTCATGGGTCGTTGTACCACAAAGAGAGAAAAGAAACACTCAGCGTGCACTTTATCAAGATTAGATTGGTTTTCACTTTATCTAATCAGGATGGTTCCCACCATTTTCTCAAATTCTCCTTCAAAACCTAAAAGGAGAACTAGTCGGGATCATTTACACTTTTCAAGTTCGTCAACTGTTCAGCCAGTCCAGTGTTGGTACTCCGAGAGAGGTTCTCTGTGCTTTCGCACGGACCCAATTAATAACCCCGTTTCCGCAGAGGCGTAACCTTGTCAACACTTTCTAGACACCTAATAGGTTAGCTAATTGTGAAATTAAAAATCTTCCAAGGAGTAATACATACTGATCAGTAGGAATCGGGACCAAACTATCATCAGGTGACAACCTGACGGAATCCACTTACGTCACCACACTCCAGAAGATATGCGCATTCCTGGAAAGTTTCCCGTATGTTTGAAACTCCCAATGTGGTTTTTGCCCCTAACGGTTTATGACCTTGACTAGGTCAACAAACCATAAACCGCTTGTCAAGTTCAACCCATCATTTTCTTGATTGCATTAAACCCACCAGCACGTGCCCTTGACTAGGTCAATAAGGCCGCACGATTGTCCTAACCAATCTCATTACAATGCACAGAAAAGCACCACTTAGCTACTGTTCACTACACCTTGACTAGGTCAACAAACGTAGCACGAATACTAAATAATACTAATATGAAATGATAGAGGGTTATGGCTGGTTTTTGGCGAAAAACCTTTAACGTAATGAACTTGTATCGTTGAAGGAACTCGAGTGGCTTTGAAATGGAGTGGTTTATGCTCCGCTTCTTAAATCTAGTAACATAAACCTTTGCTTAAGAGTGAACTCCCAGTGAAGGGATCAAGGATCTTCCCTCATAGAATGAGGTGCGAGATATTCCTAACCGAATACCTCTGTGCAAAGCAAAAGAATATTACTATGAGTTTTGAAGAAAACCGAGTAGTTTTAAAATTGATTCCGACAACATCATTTAGGTTTATTTTTCCTTGCATTATTCAGATAATGCGTTCCCATCATTTTAAGTTTCTAAACCACAAAAGAAATAACCAAAATAACATGCTATTTATATGCCATCCGCATTCTCCACGGGGCCCCGTCATGCACCGTTAGGTTACTTAACTAACGGCAGAGCGGGGGCAGGACTAGTATATATATATATATATCAACATCGCAGGCAGATAATAGTCATCACAGGCAGATAAAAATCATTACAAGCATACGAACAACAATATGGAATTGCGGATAATCTAGGAGCCCGCTTTTCCTTTGAGCCACAAATGAGACGCGATGTTCCCCGGTCGTGTGAATAGCCAGTGCAATGAAGAACCTAGACCCCTACGAGTGCGGCAAGCTGCCTGCCAATCCCCAAAGTGAGGCAACCCCAATCAACAAAGTGAATGGGCCACCCAACATTTCACGGAATCCGGTAACTTGAGCACCCCTCCGTGGGTCAACCTATACTCCCTACGAGTTCGGCGAATAGCCCGCCAATTCTAGAGTAAGCCCCCCAGTCTCAACGCTATAAGATGCAGGCCCATTGCCCTCTAGAACCCGGCTATTCGAGCACTCCTCCATGGGGTAATCCTATTACAGAAAAGAAATATATATACAACGTCGACATCGACCTCAATCCGGTCATGCTCCAATAAAAGAATATACATACTGGCAGAAACGACAGTCCACATGTCCGACGCTCGGCCCGTAATAATGAATATACAAATGAATCTGAATTGTACATCTAATATTGCACACAAGGCTATCCATCACGACAATCCATCCATAACATTAGTGTAACACAGAACATCAACGTGAATATCATGTTCGTAAACCCGTCTGATTATACATATAGCAACCAGTCGGATTGTACCGCGCTATGATATTCACGGTCGCAGAAACTAATAAACGCACTGAAAACCACAAATTCAAAATTTCGATCGATTAAAACTTTCCGCATTGGCCCTAAGTATAAACTAGTACTCAAACAAATCTGGGCCAAAACTAAATATCTCAAAAATCACATTTCCATAACCTAGAGCACCAGAAGAAATTTGGAGCACAACGGCCCAAAGTTGACCGCGGAACCGTGGCCAAATGCCATGTTAGGCGGCGGTTCCGCGGCCAAACTTTGGATTCATGTGCTCCAATTTCTTTGTGGCCTCTAGTATTGCCTGTACATAATTTTAAAGCAACCAGAACAAATTTTTGAACAACTTTAAAATTCGAACAACAAGCGATGATTGAGAAACGCGATTCGGAAAAATCCGTCGATCGAAGCTCTAAATAAGTGCAAACTCTCTAGTTAAGGTTTATGGAGTGGCTCTGATACCATGTTGGGTTTCGGTGCTCGCGCCACGGAAGCCGCGGCTAAGGCAGAAGCGAAAAAAAAAATATACGCGGGCACCAAACACCCGTAACCCAAGAAAGCGATCCAGAAACCTAAACTAGCTAACTAGAAATGCACGAATTGAGAAACTACAACTTTTTTCGTGTGTCTACCCAATTGTGTAAGACCCTTCCAAGCTCGTAGCCGCTGGGATCACGCTTGAAAATCGACCACCCTTGCCAAAGACGATCCACTTGAGTGAAGCTGGAGGAGGCTCTAACCGATGAACCAAACTTGCTAGGTGTAGATGGTCGGTGATGTAGGAATATTTCACTAAAAATTTCTCTCTAAACCCTTGGTCAAGGGAAAGCAAGAAGAAGAAGGAGAAGAAGAGTTGAGGATGATGGTTGCTAACTCTTGCAACCATGGAGCATGAAGCAACTCGAGAAGAAGAAAAATCATCAAGTCTTACATCTAGAAAAGAATGGCTACTATATAATCCGACCATGGTGCAATAGTGCATCCAAATCATTTTAACAATATAAAAGCCCAAGCCATGCTTTCTTACATGTCCACAACCATGCTTCTTGTCTCCTCACTTTACACCTCATTTCCTTTTATTTTTCTAAATAGAAAAATAAATATTAGGTGTCCTTCTTCTAGAAGCATTTCTATATAAATACGGAATACTTCACCCGGTATATGTATACGCGTATCCGTATAAAAATACGGATATCACCAAAGAGAGTTAATGAATAATGAACAATAATACTAAAATATATGTATCAAAATACATATATAAATTATTAAATCAAATCCTGATTTAATAATCCGGTTTAATCCTAAACCGACTAGTATTATCAACCGCCCGATTAAAATTCGTGTATCCTGTACACATATTTAATCGGATCCCTGCACATGCCAACGTACGGCTCCTACATCTATCGCCTGAACCAGGAAAGCTCTCTGTGTAGAACTCTAAAGACTCGACAATACGCTGGCAGTGGGTTTATCCACAAGCACGTCAGTGGCACTAGTTGTACGTAACGGCTATTCAGGTACTTGTCGAAAGGGGGTCGACAATCAAGTGTGTCCTTACCCTACCGAGCCTGAATGTGAAAATCTCCATACGGTCCAGTCTCTTCGTTAAAGAGTATCACATATCGGGTCTAGAGGGTGGATAATGTCAGACCCCTACTAACCCGATAAGTCTTGTTTGAGTCAAGCTCACTAACAGAGATACAACTGATCGACTATCAGTAAATCTCATCCACCGTGGTCATGAATTTCTTGTGATAGCCAACTGAATACAGCGCGATATCGACTCCTAATACCAGGAGAGAGACGAATCCCTGACAGTCGACCACTGCCTCCATGTGGCTCGGGACTGTAACCAATTATAACCTGTTTGCGCGACTTCTTTGAGCCATGATAGGGTAGTAATCAAAGTACAATGGGCACTCACACAAGACAAATGATAACTTCAGGTCAAAGGACTAACTTGTACTCATGCCACCTGAGAACTTCCATATGACGATAGATATAATACCATCTAGAAGTTCTTGGCGAGTCTGTCCAGTGTGCTCACCTCCAGTGAGCACATGTATAATATCTTAGGTGACACAACACCAATAGATTGTGAGACCAGCCACTGCCCCTCGTCGGGGTCTAGAACCGTATACGCTAGTCTACTCCGGAATATCGATGCCCAGTCTCGATACTCCCACGACTAGGGACATTTAAGGATGTGCTTATGGGCAACCCAGCTCCTGTTAGGAATATGTATGCCCCATAGGCCATTATTGTACATGTGATGTATATTATAGTGGATGCTTGGACATTTATATAGAGGGCTTTCTTGCTCGACATGATAGTATGCTATCTGGTTACTCTTTATCATAACATATTGACCGGTATTCTTTACTGTCTTTCTCTCACATGTTGATAAATCCCTTAGGATATGTACTTGACTACCAGGACTATAATGAGATCATACTAGTGGGGCCAGGGTGGTCCAAAAGTACATCCTTTAATCAGTTTCTAATCGAGGAAATATCGAGACTAGAGCATCGATATTCCAGAGTAGACTAGTGTGTACGTTTCTTGTCCCTTAGAGGGTGATGGTTGATCCTACAACCATTGGTGTATGACATCAAAGATTGTACACATGTGCTCATTGGAGAATGAGTATACTGAACAGGACTCGCCGAGGACTCTTATGTGGTAGTATACCTATCGTCAGATAGAAGTCCTCTGGTGACACTGGTACAGGTTAGTCTGTAGACTCGAGATCTTCATAGAGTCTTGTGTGGCTCCCACTGTGCTTTGATTTCATCCCTACCACAGCTCAAAGGAGTCGTGCAAACAGGTGGATTTTGGGTACAATCCCGAGTCACATGGAGGCAATGAGCGATAGGAGGGGTTTCATTTCTCCCGGTATTGGGGGTTGATGTTGCGCTATGCTTGATTGGCTATAACTATCACTACTACGAATAAGGGTTGCCCCTACGGATTTACCCGTAGTGGCAAACCACTGCCCCTACGGATATATCCGTAGGGGCAAAAAAATAACCTGTAGGTGCAAACGCCGTAGGTGCAAGTCGAAGCCCTGCACTTGCCCCTACGGACAAAAACTTGCCCCTACGGAGTTCTGTGTAGGTACATTTGCACCTAGGGATTAGGGCGTAGGGGAAAAAAGTTATTTTATTTACGGTTATTTTAATTATATTAACTGTACCTACATATATATCCGTAGGGCTAAGAAGTATCCCTTACGGATATATGAGTAGGTACATATCCGTAGGGGCAAAATATGAGGACTCCTGATATTTTGCCCTTACGTATATATCTGTAGGGGTCTTGGTTTGCCCCTACGGATATATCCGTAGGGACAAGCCCAACCCCTCTGACACTGAGATCGGGGGAAAATATCAGTTACCGCTGATATTTTTCCCCTACGGCTTAATCCGTAGGGGCAGCATGTGTACCTACGGATTAATCCGTAGGTACACATTATCTGTTTTTTTAAAAAGGGGCTGCCTTATTTTTTCTGGCCCTGTGCACAATAATATATATATCAGTAAAATATAATATTAATCATCACATAACATATATCGCAGTATTCATAATCACATCTCACGCATATAATATTCAAAAGAAACCCAAATACTGAATATGATATAAATATAAACCAATATCAATATCAATATCGTTTCAAAATATAGTACAATATGTATTATATAAATAAATACATGTTTCAAAAAATAAGAACCAAAAAAGCTACCCTAACTCGGTCCAGCTCCACCTCTGAATAACGATAGAATAACGCGCGCCTGCTCCTCGGTCAATAAACTTTGCAATTCGTCGCGAGCGGGAGTCTGAGCGTCCTGTGGAGCTGGCGATGTGGTCTGCGCAGCCGCCATCGAGGGAGTCGCTTGCGGAGCCGCCGCTGCGGGAGTCTGAGCGGGCGCTGGAGCTATAGGAGCTGTCTGCGGAACCGTAGCCGATGTAGTGGCTTGCGGAGCCGCAGCCGAAGGAGATGCATGACATGTACCCTGTCGCGTCTGGACCTAACGTGTGTAAGAAGCGAGTAAGAACTGTGTATTACTCGAATTCGTATCATTATCAAGTTATTTCGAAATCCCATTTGGATATCTAGTTTGGATAACCGTTGTTTATTTTAATTACATATGTATGTATGATTAATCAAACCTAACTCTAAAACCAAATAAGCTCAAGCTACGTACTAATTATGGATATGTTGATATGTATAATATGACATGATATTTTACTATAAAGTAGTATACATACCAGAATCTCCTTCAACTCCTCAACGGTGGCCCTCAAGCTCTCCAGTTCCTGCTGGACACGTCGCTCACTGGAGACGGAGGAAGTAACCGCCGGGGTGGAGTCCAACCTCATATGGGCCCTGCTAGGGCCCAGCCCCCGGCCTCTCTCCCAACCTCCGCGGTGACCTCCGTGTGCGGCGTCCAGAACTGGGGTCAGCAGCCTCGGATCGTTCTGTCCGGTAAAATCGATCCCCGAGGCCTCGGCCTGCTCAACCACCCGCTCCTACACCCACATTAAGCAGTAAAGTATAAGTATAAAATTTAAACTTGAAGCTTCCAAAACTAAAATTTTAAATATGGGTAGAATAAATATTTAACACTTACGCAATACTCCTGGGTAGCGACGTCGGGATATCGAAGCTCGCCCGTGGCGGGATCTGTCGAGGTGCCATGGACGGCAAGATATACGGACAGCACGCTCGGTGTACCGCCTTGCGCCACGGTCCGAGCTGTTTGCAATATTAGAAAATAACTCTTAATATTAGAAATATTAGAAAATAACTCTTAATATTGCAGAATTTCAGAAAAGTCGGTCTATTGTAATTTACCGATAACTCCATGGCTCGAGTAATATTCCTCGAGCCACTTGTGTAAGTGGGGCAACTCCTCTTCGCTGACTTCCTGTTCTCTGTATTCTGAGCTGCCTGTTTCTGCACAACGCATTAACATTTAGTTTTCTAATTAAGGAATACAAAGAAATAAATTATATCATAAACAATGAATTACATTTAAAATACATACCTGTTTGCGTTGGGAGTCGAAATAATCGCATAATAGAGGCCATGTCTCTACGTCGACTCTCGCAAACGCCGGAGTAGATAGGAGGGCCACTCTCTCTGCCTCGAGGGTCGCCATCCACAGGGAGTAGCAGTCGGCCTTCAGCTCATTCCTGTTGTATCGGACCTTGGTCTGCATGTTCTTCATCAGGCTATTGTACAGAGCATGAAGATCGAGCACCCTCCCAGGGTGATCAGGGTCGGCTACAGGCTGAAAATCGTAATCCAACTGAAAATACAAAAAAACATTGTTATTAGATTGCAAATGTTAATAATAAATATATTGGATAAATCAAATGAAAATAGGCCGTTAATACGTACCCGAGCCTGATCAAAGAAGAGGGCGAATGAGCGTCGGTGCTGCTCGCCCCACTCAACGTGAAGTGCTCTCATCCCCCATATACCGGCCGAACCTCTCGGCATGAGGACCGGTATAGCGATAGTCAAGGGTAAAAAGGAGGGGGAATGGTGCCTCCCCCTAGCTCTGTCAGGCTTCAGCCTATGGGACTGATTCGGGCCTCGAGTCCCCCTCTGGGGATGGGGAGGCCCTGCGTCTGCATGAAATATCAAGACAATCAATATTAAGACAAAGTTGTATTAAGAAATCAAGCTTAAGCAAAAATTGAAGTGTGATATATACCTCCGGTGACTATCGCACGAGCCTGGGCCCGGGCAGCAGCATGAGCGGGACGATAGTTCCTCCGGTGAGGAACAACCGGGGTCCCGGATGCGGACGCATCCCCTGCAACTAGAAAATAAACATTGACGCTAAATTTCCATGAAGTTCATATTTATTCTATAGAGCTTATGTAAAATGAATAAATATTTTATATTTATTCATACTAACCTGCAGACGATGCGGATGGTATGGAAGCGACAGGAGTGTCCCCTGCGAAAGATGTGGATGCACCACCTATAATTAGAGAATTAAAAATAGATTATATAAGTAATTGCAAAAAGAATGTGTAGATCAATAATATAACGTTCTAAATCAATATGCATGCACTATAGGATATATAAACATACCCGCAGGTGCGGTGGTGTCACCACCTACTGCTAGACAATAATAAAAATTGCTAAGTAAGAGCAAAAGGAATGTGTGTATATTTATGATATAGCATTCTAAATCAATATACATGCACTATATGATATATAAACATACCTGGAGGAGCGGGAGTGGCCTCTGTCCCAGATGTGGACGCATCACCAATAACTAGACAATCAAACAATGACAATATAAGTAATTTTGACATAAACATGCATGAATATCTGTAATATTACATTCAAAATGGATATGCGTGCAATATACCTGGATGTGTGGAAAAATGCAGCCCTCTGAAGCTCCCTACGGAGCTCTCCGGGCGGCAGAACCGCTTTGTCTCTGCCGCGGCTGGAGCTCCTGCTGCCCCTCGCTGCTTCCGACATCGTCATCAAATCTAGATAAACGGTTTGTGGACGCATTAGACAATCATTAAAAGTATTGACTATATATGTGTAGAGCGTAAAATGTGAAGTAATAATATAACATTACTGATAACCCTTTTCGTTTCATGGGCGCATTATACATATCTACTTGGATTTCATCGTCGATGTCATTTCTAACCCACGTAACTTCATAATCGGTCGAAGACAACCCGTCTTTCGAAACAGACGGTCGGAGCACTTTAAGCCTTCTGTCTTCTTCGTCCTCATCGCTGTCCTTGTATTCTGGGACATCGTAGACATCTCTGGATTTCCATCGGCATACAACACTCCACCCCGGATGCTTCAAACATTGTGAGTAGTATACTTGGAACGCTTGGTTCGGAAAGATAAACGGATCTTCCTGACAGTAAAATCGAAGTGTGTTCATACTGGTCAATCCATATTCATTTTTCCAAGTCCCAAGATTACTTCTCCACCTGTCCGTATCGGTTCGCGTATTGTGCCAAGTACACTGGAATATATAAAAGGGTTCTGACCGTCCGGGATAGTGGATGCCGAGTATACAATTTAGGTACCCATAATAAATCACACCGTCCGATCCTACCGTCGCAATCCCACTATTCTGAGTGGTTCTAGATGTTTCTAATTCCTTAACTTCGAATTTGTATCCAAGGACACCATATCCTTTGTAATATGCAGCCTCCGTACTAGGAAATTGAGCAAAACATCTTGAATCACTCTCAAATGATGCAGACAAGTTCGGATCGTGGATCTAACAAAACAAATTTTACGACAAATACATAACGATACAAGTTTAGATTAAAACTGCTAGCAATAAAATGTTATTCGAATAACTTACATGATCTGTGACCCAATCACAAAAATTATCCTGATGATATTTTTCAAATTGTTCTTCATTCCAATCAGGATGCCCCTCACGTACCTCGTTAAAATGAATTCTGTTTTCGACAAATAATGGTGACATTAATATTATATCATTTCATACACACACAAATACAGATATAACAATTAATCCAAAAAAACTTACTCTCTAATTTGTTCAAGACATTCGCAATTAAGCAAGATAAACCGGTATATCTTGTTGATAAACATAGTGTCTACCCTCTTATACTCGGCTTTACCATATGGTCCGTCTTGAATTCTTCGTGGTCGGTTAAGCCTTGTCTCAATGTTCTCATCCAGATACCGGGAACAAAATGTGGTTGCTTCATCAAGAAGATAACCTTGCATGATAGAACCCTCTGGTCGATTTTTATTGCGTATATACTTCTTAAGTGTGTAGAGGTACCTAATGAAAATATGTTGAATAAATAAATATGGGCATACAGGACAACAATAAATTTTTAAATTGCGTGAAACAAAAAATTACACGTACCTCTCGACGGGATACATCCATCGATATTGTACCGGTCCGGCTAATTTCGCCTCAGTTGCAAGATAAACCGTCAATTGTATTATGATATCGAAGAATGACGGTGGGAAAATACGTTCAAACTTGCAAAGTATCAACGCAATAGAATTTTCTAGTTTATCCAGTGTCACAACCTCCAGTGTTTTAGCACACAACTCCCTGAAAAAACAACATAGGTCGTTGATTACTAGACCAACCGAGTCGGGGAGAGAAGTCCTGAGGGCTAAGGGAAGAAGGTGCTCTAAGATAACATGGTGATCATGACTTTTCGGCCCATCGATCTTGCCCTTCACAATTTTTATTTTCTTGCTGAATGATCCTGAGAAACCTGTGGGGATTTTCAAATCATGCAACACCTGCAGGAATTTTTTCTTCTCCGGTTGTGACATATGATAAGCAGCATTGGGAAGTACAAACTTGCCCGGTTTACCCGTTACCGGTCTAGGGTGCAATTCACTTCTTATTCCCCACTCTTGTAGATCCATCCGAGCATTCGTGTTGTCTTTAGATTTCCCGTCTTTACAAAGAAGCAAGTTAAGTATGTGCTCTGATACTCCCTTCTCTATATGCATGACGTCCAGACAATGACGCACTGAATTTGTAGACCAGTACGGAAGCTCGAAGAAAATGCTTAACTTGTTCCAATATGGTGGTTTGACCTGTTTCTTCGGATCCATCCCGAAGGTCACGTTATTGTAACCATCCCATTTAGCAGCCACGTCCTCTTCGGACAATGGGGATGGAGGTCTAAGAAGCTCCTGATGACCATCAAAGTAAACCGTATCTAACCTATATGGGTGGTCTGAAGGCAGGAAACGTCGATGGCCGTAATAACAAACCTTCCTGCTAAAATTCAAGAATTTCGATGTTGTGTGTTCATGGCAATGAGGACATGCTTTGTGACCATGTATGGACCTACCTGATAGCATTCCATATGCAGGAAAGTCATTAATTGTCTACATTAAAGCCGCACGCAGTATGAAGGTTGTCTTTGTGTTTGCATCATATGTCTCTACACCATCAACGAACAAAGATTTCAACTCCTCGATCAGAGGTCGGAGATAGACGTCGATATTGTTCCCCAGTGAGTTTGGTCCGTCGATAAGAAGAGGCATCATAAAGTATGATTGGTCCATAGCCAACCAAGACGACAGATTATAAATTATCATTACAACGGGCCATGTGCTGTGACTTCCAGCCATATAGTTGAATGGGCAGAAGCCATCAGTAGCCAGTCCAAGCCGGACATTGCGAGGATCGGTACTGAATATTGCGTGCCTCCTATCGAAATCCTTCCATGCCGGTGAATCTCTTGGATGGCTCATTTTTCCATCTTCACTTGGAGGAGCACGGTGATGCCAAATCATTGCCTCGGTTGTTTTCTTGCACCTGAATAGCCTCTGTAGCCTCTGTGTTATAGGAAAGTATCGTGCTATCTTCACAGGTATATCAGGATTCTTATCAGAATCTTTCGGCTTATACCTGGCCTCTCCGCATGTTGGACACTCTTTCAAATCTGAATTCTCTTTCCGGTACAACACGCAATTTTTAGGACATGCTTGAATCTTCTCGCACTTTTGACCCAAATCAGACATCATCTTCTGGGCTTCGTACCAGCTGTCGGGCACATTATTTCCCGGAGGCATAGAATCTTTCAAGAACGAAAGAAGCATTGTGAATGACTTGTTGCTCCATCTATTTAGACACTTAATCTGGAAAAGTTGGACGAACCATGAGAGGGTGGAATACTTCGCATTCTCATAAATTGGTTTCCTAGCATCATTCATGAAATTTTCATATTTATCCGCACGAGGTCCTTGACCGGAAGGAATGTCATCTTCGGTACGAATAGATTCACCTAGGGCAGGCTCTACCATATCCTCCATTTCTTCTGATGGAAATAAATTACCGCCTTCTCCTTCTACCGCATTACCGAATTCTTCTTCTCCTGCCGCATTATCGTGTTCTACTTCTTCTGCCGCAGTACTGCATTCTTCTCCTTCCCCGTGATATTTCCAAGTTGTATAAAGTCTAGTAAACCCATGTTTTTCAATATGAAGCTCTGCCAATTCTACCTTCTGCCAGTACTTATTGCCACATCTATCGCACGGACAGAGAATCTTCTCTATTATGATCTTATTATGTGCGCGTGCAAATTCAAGGAAAGCAGCAACTCCTGCGACAAACTTAGGTTGCATACGTTGTTTCCAATCCACATACATCCAGTCCTTAGCTCTGACGTACTCATGGGTTATGTTAGACTGTATAACATATAAATTGTAGGTTATGATTACTATATTGAGAAATATAAGAACGGGATAGTTACTGACAAAGGAGAAAATCCGTGTATATGCATTAGACTTAAGCTCCTACGGAGAACGTATCTCCTTTTAATATTATTAAATGTTCTCATGTAGTGCGCACGTGCATTGCACGTGGTGCACGCATAGCGGGCATACGTGCGTTGTACGTAGCGCACATGGCGCTTGCGCATATGTGCATTATGGGGAGGAGCAGGCTCCTAACTTGGAGAACTAAGCTCCTTTTAATATTATTGAATATTCTCATGTGGTGCGCACGTGCATTGCACGTGGTGCGCGCATGGCGGGCACACGTGTGTTGCACGTAGCGCACATGGCGCTTGTGCGTATGCGTATTATAGGGAGGAGCATGCTCTTATCTTGGAGAACTAAGCTCTTATGGAGAACTAAGCTCCTTTTAATATTATTAGATATTCTCATGTGGTGCGCACGTGCATTGCACGTGGTGCGCACATGGCGGGCATACGTGCGTTGCACGTAGTGAACGTGGCGCTTGCGTATATGCGCATTATGGGGAGGAGAATGCTCCTATCTTGGAGAACTAAGCTCCTATGGAGAACTAAGCTCCTTTGAGAATTGAGCATTAAAGAACTAAGATGCATTAGACTTAAGATTGAGATACATACCTGCAACATAGAAAAGAAATCAATAAACAAGATGAATATAATATAAATTTAAGTTGAAAGAATATATATCCTCCTTTCAAATGCAATTAAGTCTCGATGATGCTGAAGATGTTACCAGAAAAACATCTTCTGCCAAGCTTCATGTGTGAAGGGGTGTGAGTGGGAAAATTGGGTACACGGTGTCAGAAAAAACATTTTCTGCTTTTTCCTAAATACACGACTCATCCTTTTTATTATTCGTTACTTGTTGTTCTTGGTATCAGACTGCAGGACAAATCGTTAGAAATGCATTTCGTAGAGCATATCAAAGCCCTCCAATCTCATTAGACAACTTTAGAAAATACTAACATTGCAACACAAACGACAAGAACCCAACAATTCAAACCTGATCAAATTATAAAGTAAATATTTGATCTTCAAAATTGCGTTCCAAGATCAACCAGATAGCTAATACCTAACCCTAAATTCACCCTTCACCTAAGAACCAGCAACAAAACAAAACCATTCAAAGAAAAAAGCTTAGACCCTGAAATCCAAAACCCCAACCCCAACCCTAACCCCAACCCCAACCCCAACCCCAACAGCAACCCCTTGCCGAACCCCAACCCCAACCGCAGACCGAGCCCTAGCCCCAGTCCCAACAGTAACACTAACCGCAGCCCGAGCCCGAGCCCTAACCCCAACCACAGCCCTTGCTGCAGCCCGAGCCCAGCCCCAACCCTAGCCCGAGCCCCAGCCCTAGCCCCAGCCCCAGCCCGCAGCCCCAGCCCCAACCCCAATCAAGAAGTGCTCAGGGACACACAACCCCAACCCCAACCCCAACCGCTACCCCCTGCCGAACCCCAACCCCAACCGTAATAGTAGTCCCCCAGCCCCACCCCTAACCCTAACGCTAACCCTAACCGATGACTACCCAAACCATGAACCATAGATCTAAAACAATCAAAAAATTTTTTAATTAAGATTTCCTAACCTGTGCAAGCGGTGGCGACGACGAATCGGTGGCGACGACGAATCGACCGTGGGTTGAAGAAGCAGGCGATGGTGACGACGAACGGAGATGAGGAAGAAGCAGGAGGTGGCGACGACGATTCGGCCGGCGCTGGCGACGACGAGAATGGTGATCGGCGGGAACGTCGAGGGTTTGGGGATTTGGGTTCGCGCGCAACTGTGATCGATAAAGGGAATAAGAAATAATCAGCGTAGGGATCGATCACTTAAATCCCTATTTAGATGCCCCTACGGATATACCCGTAGGTTCTTGGTTTGCGGTTCCGTAGGGGAAAACAACACTTTAAGATTTAATAATTTTTAAATAAATATGGAAAGACTGTAGGGGCAACCGTTTGGCCCTACGGATTAATCCGTAGGGCCAAACTTTATCTGCCCCTACGGATGTTGTTATCCGTAGGGGCGACCCCTTATTTTACTAGTGTATAAGTCCTTGGCCAGGGCTGCTGCTGAGATTTACTGATACGAGTTATCAGTAGTTTCTCGAATCATTATAGGCCAGACATCGGCATGACTTATCACGTTACTGGGGTCTAACGTTTACCAACCATAGACTTGATATGCGATATATCAGACAAAAAGACCGGACTGTACGGTAGTGTTACTGATAGGTTTCATGGACAGTATGGACGAGCTTGCTTGTTGATCTTCATATCGCTCAATACCCGGTAGCCGTTACGTCCAGCTAGTACTGCTGACGGCTTGTAGGTGACTGATGTGATCAGTCACCTACTGCTAGCGTATTGACGAGTCTTTAGAGTCCCATACAGAAGTTCCCTGGTTCAAGCGAAACGAAGTGGGACACATATGTGATATGTGTGTGGGCCCGATTAAATACGTGTATGTGATACCGTATTGTAATCTGGCAGTTATCTGTTATCGGTTCGGTTATATGTGATATAACCAGATTGTCGAATCAAGTGTTGATTTGATAATGTGATATACAGATTAATGATATTAGTCGGTCATATGTGATATAACCGGATTATTAAATAAAGTGTTGATTTAATAATGTGATATACATTATATGTGATATAATTATAACTTAACTAATATCATTAGCTCACTAATTATTTCTTCATTATATATATTAATATATATATATATATATATAATAATAATAATAATAATAATAATAATAATAATAATAATAATAATAATAAAGCATGGCTTGATTTTCTATTTTTGAGAAAAATAGAAATGAGGTGTAAATTGAGAGCATGGTTACAAGCATGGGAGTTATATTTGTTTATTCATCTTGACTTGCTATTCAAGCATGGTTGCAATTTTATATTGCAAAATTCTATGCTTGAATGAGTGGGAGTCAAGGGTTGCCATTCATTCTAGTCTCATTCTCAACACTTAGCCATTTTGCTTGCTTTGCTCGTATGGTTGCTCTCTAGCTTCTTCTTCTTCTTCTTCCTTAATCCTATGGTTGAAGCTTCATCCCTCACATGTGATCTGAACCATGAAACTTGAACACAAACTAGTGAGCAAATTAAACCCCTACCTCACTATCACACATTAGATTAGCAATTTGATGTGGAGTGTTGCATTCACTAATTAGATTAGTGAAGGGTTAGCTTGAGCTCGTTGACTTCTGATGGATCGTCTTTGGCGTGAAGATCACGAAGGAGGTTTGTTCAACTTAAAAAGGAGACTAGTAGAGTCACGTCGACTTCAACTCAGAGCTATTAAAGAGAAGGACTCGAACTACAAAGGTTGTAGACTCTTTTCTTCTCTTGAGTTCATCACATCATAAAGGCAAACCCTAATAATCTAGCAAAGATCTTGTTAGTCTAACTTAGTACCTAATAAAATTAAAATTTGGTGTGCTTGATGCCTTTAGAACCTCATGGTGGTGTTAAGGTCGACTTTCAGCTCCCACATATATGATCGCCATCATAATGCTATTTTTCAAACAACAATCCTACGGGCTCCATCAATGATGAAGACAAACCAGATAGTATACTATACTCTCAAGTAATACTGTTATACCTGTATAGGTCCTTCTTCAATTATCATAATCGCCTACTCGTGATCACAATAATTGCCTTGAATGCACTATATCCAACACTAATAACTGGCCCTAGAGCAGATGTTGGGTACTCGATACGCCAATATATGGTCTTAGTGCAAGTAGAAGATTGTTGGATATGTATACCTTAGAGGCCATTATTGTATATATATAGTGGACGCTTGGACATATGTATGTATAGGACAATTTTGCTCGATATGATAGTATGCTATTTGGTTTGTCTTTATTTTAACATGTGTATATGTTTTACTAGTTATTACATATCGTTAATATATGTTGATAAATTCCATAAGATTATTGCTTTACTGCCAGCGTTATGATGGCGATCATACATGTGGGGGCTGGGCAGTCCATAAGCACATCCTTAAATGTCCCTAGTCGTGGGAGTATCGAGACTGAGCATCGATATTCCAGAGTAGACTGGTGTATATGTTTCTAGACCCCAACGAGGGGCGATGGTTGGCCCCACAGCCATTGGTCTTTGGCACTTGAGATGTTTACAGGTGCTCATTGGGGTGAGTACACTGGACAGACTCATCGAGAACTTCTAGATGGTATTATACCTATCGTCAGATAGCAGTTCTCAGGTGACATGAGTACATGCTAGTCTTTAGACCTGAGATCTTCATTTGTATCGTGTGAGTTCCCACTGTACTTAGATTACTACCCTACCACGGCTCTACTGAGTCATACAAACAGGTTTTAGCTGGGTACAGTCCCGAGCCATATGGAGGCAGTGAGCGATTGTTGGGGATTTGTCTCTCCCGATATAGGGAGTCGATATCGCACTGTTTTTGGTTGACCAGCACCATAAGACCTTGGCCAAGGCAGTTGAGATTTACTGATAGTTAGATTAGTTATTTCTTGGATTGGTCTTGGGCCATATTGGCACGAAGTTTCGGGTTATTAGGGTTTGATGTTTACCACCCCTAAACCCGGTATGCGATACTCTTAGAAGAAGAGACCGGACTGTACGGAGATTGTCACAGATAGGCTCAGTAGGGGTTCAGATGAACTTGCTCATCGACCTTCCCTTTTGATGGATACCGGGGTAGCCGTTACATACAGCTAGTGCCCCTGACATACCTATGGTTATTGATTTATCTAGTAACTCACTGCCGGCGTACTGTCGAGTTCTTAGAGTCCCATACATAGGGTTTCCATGGTTCAGGCGAAATAATGTAGTGGCCGTATTTTGATACATGCAGGGTTCCGATTAAATACGTGTACTAGCTATACAGATTTTAATCGGGTGGATGATAATACTGGCCGGTTTAGGATTAAGCCGGATTATTAAATCAAATATTGATTTAATAATAATTATATATATATATTTCGATATGTATATTCTAGTATTATATTCATTGTATTATTCCATCTCTTTGGATATTCGTATTTTGATACGAATACGAGTATGTATATACGGGAATGGATTCTTATATTTATACAAGAACACATTCTAGAAGGTGGACACCTCATTATGGATTTTCTATTTTGTTAAAAATAGAAATGAGATGTAAAGATGAGTCATGGAGAAAGAATGGTGATGGAAATGGTTTTGTATTTGTTTATTGTATTTGTATGCACTATTCAAGTATGGTTGCAATTTTCTATTTGAAAATTTCTTTGATCAAAACCATGCTGGCCATTTTCATTTTGATTTTGATGATTCATTTCACCATTCTCTTTCTCTCTCCATTTCTTGAGCTTCTCTTCCTTCTTCCTCCCTACACTCTCATATGTTGAGAATCAAGGGTGAAAGTGAGGTAGAAAAATAGTAAAACAACTCACCACATCTCTAGACATCCTAGTGTAGCAAGTTAGGACCTTTATTTGCTCTACTTGATTTTTAGTGTGGAGCTAAAGCCTTGAACCATATCTCTCGGGTGGATCATCTTTGACAAGGGGAAGACCGGCGGTCATGCTTGATCATGGAGACTATGAGGAGCTAAGGAGGAGAATAGAAGACTGAAGAACACGGATTATTTGATATAATCCTTTTCATATTAGCTAAAACCTCTATGTTGTTTTCTAGTTCATATGTTTGGTTTAGATTCTACGGTTTAGAGTTTCTAGCGCCTCTAGATTTTTGTTTTTCATTCCACATAGGCCACGATTGTAGTAGCAAGGGCGCTAGGAACTGTAACACATAGGTCATCCTGATTTTTCTACTTTTACAGTAATTAGTTCCGTGTTTATCTAGTTCGTCATCTTTAGAGTGTGTCGCTTGTGAGATGGGAAAACACACTTGCGCTTCCTATCTGTCTAGAGTTAACAAGCGTACTGAGAAACTGTTTGATTTAGTATATTTTGATTTTTGGGGGCCATGTCCTATTACATCAAAGGTCGGTTATCGATATTTTGTTATTTTTATTGATGATTACTCTCAAGTGACATGTCTATATTTGTTGAAATCTTGAGCTGAAGTCTTTGATACCTTTAAATCATTTGTTACTGAGGTGAGAAATAAATTTGGTATCAATACCAAAACTTTGAGAAGCTATAATGCAAAGGATTATTTTAATAAAAAGTTTACTCAATTTCTTGACACCTTTGGTATTATACATCAATCCTCATGTCCCTTTATACCTAAAAAAATGGTGTTTCTGAACGAAAGAATAAATATCTATTAAAGGCCACACGCTCTCTTTTGTTCCATATGAATGTTCCTAAACATTTTTGAGATGATGTTATTCTCACTTCTTGCCAACTTATCAATCGTCTACTAAGTTCAGTCTTAACAGGAGAAATTTCAATCTCTATTTTATTTCCTCCTAAACCTTTATTTTCTCTTCATCCACGTGTTTTTGGTTGTACTTGTTTTATTCACAATCATTAACTGAGCTTATCAAAGCTCGATCCCAAGTCTATGAAGTGTGTTTTCTTAGGATATTTTCGGAGTCAAAAGGGATACAAGTGTTATAGCAAAAAACACGATAGAGTTTTCGTCTCTGCTGATACGACCTTTCATGAAAATACCCCTTTCTTTGGTACTAATCTAATACCCCAATCACTTAGAGATGATTTTCCTATTAATGAAAATGATGTTTTTGTTGTTGAATCCTTTCCAGCTAATCTTCGTGTCTGAGCAGCACTAAATACTCAAAAACTAGATGATCACTTAATTCAGCAATCAACTCAGGTGGAAGAAAACGAGGAAGAGGGGCATCCGGTCATTGAAAAACCTATACATGTTCCATACTCAGATCTGATTCAAACCGATCTTGATCTTCCAAGTGCCATTCGAAAATGTATTTGTATCACTAAGCCTCTCTATCCTCCATCAGATTATGTCACATATGCTAGACTTTCTTCTTCGTATAGAACATTTGTTGCTGCTGTTAATTCCTATGCTATTCCTTCTTCTATATTTGATGCTCTGGCTCATTCTGTATGGAGGAAGGCCATGGAAGAAGAAATGTTGGCCTTACACTTGAATGGTATATGGAAGCTTACTCAGTTGCCTGCTGGAAAGAGAGCAATTGGTTGCAAATGGGTATATACTATAAAACTTAACCCAGATGGCTCATTGGCTTATTTAAAGGCCATACTGTTGCCAAGGGCTATTCTCAGACTTATGGAGAAGATTATGATGAGAAATTTTCTCCTGTGGCAAAGATGACATCTATACCTATATTCCTATCACTTGCAGCTACGTACAATGGGCCACTACATTAGCTTGATGTGAAGAATGCATTTTTCACGGTGACTTGAAGGAGGAAATATATATGAAGCAACCGCCTGGTTTTTTGGATATAGGCGTCCTTAAGGAAATTATTGTAATTGAAGGAGCACCTATACGGAGAATAATCTTACTCAAAATAATAATATGCTATCTGGTTTGTCTTCATCGTTTATGTGTATACGTTTTACTTGTTATTACATATCGCTAATACATAATGATAAAGCCCATAGGATTTTTGCTTAACTACCAGTATTATGACAGGGATCATACTAGTAGGGCCTAGGTAGTTTATAAGCATATCCTTAAATGTCCTTAGTCATGGGAGTATTGAGAATGAGCATCAATATTCCAGAGTAGGCTAGTGTATACGTTTTTAGGGCCCGACCGGGGCGATGGTTGATCCCATAGCTATTGGTGTTTGACACCAAAGATGTATACATGTGCTTATTAGATGAATGAATTTCACTGGACGGACTCACCAGAGAACTCCTAGATGGGATTATACCTATTGTCAGATAGCAGTTCACTAGTAACATGAGTACAGGATAATCTGTAGACCTAATATTGCTAAAGTTTCTTCTGTATGTTCCCACTGTACTTTGATTACTACCCTACTATGGCTTTAAAGAGTCATGCAAACGTGTTTTAGTTGGGTACAGTCCTGAAGCACATGGAGGCAGTGAGCGATCGAAGGGATTTTGTCGCTCTCGGTATAGAGAGTTGAGGTTATGTTGTGCCGGATCGACTATAACCATAAGTCCTTGGTCAAGACAGATAAGATTTACTAATAAGTGTTATTAGTAGTTTCCTGGGTGGTTATAAGTGTAAGTCCACGGTAGCGCCCCGGCCGTCTAACAGACGCTAAATGCGGAACAAAAACTTTTACAATTGGCGCTATCGTATACTATATCCCGGATCTGCCATTAAAGCTAAACTAACAAAGTACAAAGTGGGTAGAAATGTTATACCGAACTATCTGAGTCCTTCGGTCTTCAACCATCATCCCACGCTTTGTTGCGGCTGTTCCGATCTTCTGAATCTCCAGTCTTCTCGTCCAGGTAGCACCACGTCGACGGATCTTTAAAAGGGCTCCCGCCTCTGAACCGAGGCAACTCGATCCTCAAGTTTGCTAAAAGAGATGACCAAGATTGATGTAGAGAATGAGTAGAACACTTTGTCTCGCTTCGTCCAAAGCTATGGACGAACGGTTAATGAAGTTGCCTTTTGGATCGGGTGAAATGAGGAATGAGGCTATCTAATTTCCATGAATCCAAAACTATAATCTTTTCCAAATTAACAACCATCTTATTTTTCTCACCATCCATACCTTTGCAATGAGGGGCCGACCACTATATGAAGGTGGGGGGTGAGTGTAGGAGGAAGGAGGTGACCACAAGGATAAAGATCATGAAGAAATATCTAAGCAAGAACAAAACCACATTAATGCAATGAATGACTCATCTTAACCTAGTCACCATGCAATTAATGCTAATGAATGAGTCACAATCCTTGTCACCAATATAGAAGCTTCTAGAACCTTCCACACTCATCAAGAAAAAATAAATCCGTCTTTAACCGAATGTTAAAGACGGGTGATAGAAAACTGGAAACTGGCAACTTCCAAAAGTGATCCTGAAATGAATTTCAGGATCACCCCGTAACAGTATAAACATACCCGCATTTGTATTACGACCGAATACAAATGCAACCGAGACAAAGATATTATATCTACACAGTATAATACTCGGATCCGGCTTAAACCAAACCCCATCAGTATTATCTGCCCGAAATATGAGACGTGTGTAAATGCACGTGCATTTTTCGAACCCTGCCATAAACACATACGGCCTCTACAACGTTTCGCCCGAACTTGGGAAGCTGTCTGTGGGGGACTCTAATGACTCATCAACACACTAGCACTGGGTATAACCACTAGCACATCAGAGGTACTAGCTGTACGTAACGGTTGCCTATGTATTGATTGGAAGGGAAGCTGATGAGCGAACTCATCTAGAAACCCTACTGAGCCTAACAGTGACAATATACATATAGTCCGGTCCATTCATCTATGAGTATCGCATATCGACCTAGGGGGCTGGCAACGTCAGACTCCCAATAGCGGTATAAGTCGTGTCAGAGAGTGGCCCAGAACACCCTGAGATACTACTGGAGTACCTACCAGTAAATCTCCTGCCTCGGCCGAGGGCTTTGTGTAATGGCTCTTCTAGACACAGCGCGATCTCACCCCAAATACCGGGAGAGACGAATCCCCTGCCGATCCGCTCACTTCCTCCATGTGGCTCGGGACTGTACCCAAAAAAGACCTGTTTGCACGACTCCTTTGAGTCGTGGTAGGATAGAAATCAAAGCACAGTAGGAACTCACATGAGACAAATGACGATCTCAGGTCAATGAACTAACCTGTACACATGTTACCAGGGAACTGCTATCTGACGCTAGGTATAATACCAACTAGCAGGTTCCCGGTGAGTCCTGTCCGGTGTACTCATAACCCAATGAGCACCTGTATACATCTTAGGTGATCCAACTGATACCAGTGGCTTGTGAGACTGGCCACCGCCCCTCGTCGGGGTCTCGACTGTATACACTAGTCTACTCTGGAGTATCGATGCCCTGTCTCGAAACTCCTATGACTAGGGACACTTTAAGGATGTGCTTATAGACCCCAGCTCCCACGTATATGATCGCCATCATACTGCTGGCAGTCAAGCAAGAATCCTATGGGCTCTATCATCATGCAATAGTGAACTAAAGCATATATACGATGACAAAGACAAACCAGATAGCATACTATCATCTCGAGCAAGACTGTCATATCGGTATAGGTCCTCCCTCAATCATTGCAATCACGTATCTGCGATCCAATAATTGACTTAGAGGGCACTATATCCAACAATAAGTTCATGATCGACATGATTTATCAGGTTATTGAGAGTTTGATAGTTTCCACCCCCAGACTCGATGTGCGACACTCTTAGATGAAGAGACCGGACTGTACGGTGACTGTCACCGATAGCCTCTGTAGGGTTTGGATGAGCTTGCTCGTTGACCTTCTTTCGATCAATACATGGGTAGCCGTTACGTGCAGCTAGTACCGCTGACATGCTTGTGGGTTATGGATATGATCCTAAACCTACTACCAGCGTATTGTTGAGTCTTCAGAGTCCTACATAGAAGTTTACCGGCTCAGGCGAAACAATATATGCTGCGTATGGTAATACGCACAGGAGTTCGATTAAACTCGTGTATTTGATACACATATGTTAATTAGACGTTTTAATAATAATAGCCGAATCTTGTTGAAGACGGATTATTAAATCAAGTGTTGATTTAATAATTAGATATATATATATATATATATATATATATATTCTAGTATTATGTCCATTTCATTATTCTCTCATTTGTAGGTATAAGAATACAGCTTTCAACCTACGACACATGGAATTTGAGTTAGTATACTCTCTGGACTCATATATGGTAATGTATATTGTCTGGTATCTTTTAGGACAAGGGGTTGGTAATCTTACTTCATTCAGTTTACCTATGAATTCTCTGGTTTTAAACACATTCGTTGAAATATAAGGTCCAAAGATTTTCAGAAATTTATAGGTATAAGAATAAAGTAGAGAACTATACGTTGAAAGTATCAGGATTCTTTGAAGGGATCGAAAATGTAGATACTTATGCTAGGTATTCTATCATAGTAATATTGAGAACTTGTTTCTCTCTCAGGTTACTCATCGACGGGTGTGCTCCATAATGAGTAATGTTATCTGGCCTTTTCCTATTTTTGATATGAACAGGAAACAGCTGCATGACATTTGAATATGGTTCTATCTAAATTAGTGACTTTTATTCTATATAGACATAAATAAGTTGCATATCTTGATGTTGTTAAGATATGGAGTTATCCGTTTTCTGTTTAAAAGTAGAATCCGGAAAAACTCATGGCATGCTTCAGTAATGGCAATTTATGGATTATCCCAAGCATTTGCTAGGGTTTTGCTTCTACCGTATTCAAGATCAAAAATTTGTATGTTCTCGATTCGCCACCTATTTTATAAAATGAATTATTTTGCAAAAGAAACTAATGGGAGTATGGTAGAACTAAAAGTGATTCCATAACCATAAACGGTTACTGAAAATTTAGTAGAACCTAAGGATTCAATTGGACATGACAAACCATTAGCCACTCCGCAGATTTTAGTAGGTGACCTCAGCCACCTGAGAGATACTTCGATTTTCTCGTAGATGGTGAAAAGGAGGTCAGTATCATGATGATCCTACTAGTAACCGGCATGTCATAGGAAGTGGTAATTTTCATGTGACCGGATGCGACTCCACGCACTCTAGCAAATTATGGATTTTGGACTTTGTTGGGTGCTCCCGAAGGGGTAAAACCTATTAGGAGCAAGTAGATCTTCCGAAATCTGTATAGGTGGAAAGGTATTAACCTAATAAGGATAGACTTATTGTAAATATTCTTGTCACATATCTGTTGTGGATTGTGATGAGACTTTTACTTCAGTGTCTACGCTAAAGTCCATACGGATATGACCTGCCATTGTTACTATTCAAGACTATGATATCTGGCAAGAGGATGGCTATAATGTCTTTCTAAATAGGAATTTAGAAGTGCACGTGTATATGACTCTGCCAAAAGGTTATCATAGTCAGTGGGAGCAGCGGAAGGCGTGTAGGTTGCTTATATCTATTCGTAGAATAACGCATGCACAGCGGAAATGGATCATATGTTTTGATGTGACTGTCAAGGTGATTGACTTCATCAAAACAACAGATGAACCTGATAAGAAGGATGTAGGGAGTTATGTCCTGAGAATTGGATGACATACTTCTGATAGAAAGTGATGTTCCTATAGTACAATCGGTCAAATTTTGGTTGTCACAGATATTTCTCCATATAGGATATGGATAATATATCAGGAATTCTGGTGATTAGATCTATGGTTTTAGATTTAGATTTGGGAAGTGTCCTAATTCGGGTACTTAGACACCATTTTAAAAGCGGTTTAGAATGGACGACTCCTAACGTGGTAGTATACCCGCAGGTGATGGAGTCACTCTCTCCAAAGAGATGTCTTTCAAATTGATGATGAGATATACTCACATGAATGACATGTCATTTGCTTAGGCAATTGGATCAATCATGTAATGTCTTATACCAAACCAGATATTGCTTCTGCACTTACCGTAGTAAGCAGATATTAATCCAATCCTGGAGAAACAAAAAGAAGCAGTTAAGAATATAAGAGGATGTTCTTGGTATATGGTAAAAACAGCCTTCTCCAGGAGGTGGTTATCGGTTCAGGCTTCCAAGGAGACCCGGATGACAATGATGTTGTCAGAGTTTTGAGTGTACCCTTTTCGGGTTCTAATAAGGATACTGAGGGTTTCCGGGTTATTAGGGGTCTGACGTTATCCACCCTCTGACTCGATATGCGATACTCTTTGACGAAGAGACCAGAATGTACGGAGATTATCACATTTAGGCTCAGTAGGGTATGGATGTACTTGATTGTCGACTTCCCTTTCGGTATATACCTGGTTGCTATTACGTACAGCTAGTGCCGCTGACGTGCTTGTGGTTATGGATTTATCTATTACACACTGCCAGCGTATTGTCGAGTATTTAGAGTCCCACACAGAGGGATTCCCGGTTCAGGCGATATGATGTAGAGGCCGTATATTGATATGTGCAGGGGTATGATTAAATACGTTTACTTGCTACACAGACTTTTAATCGGACAGTTGATAATACTAGCCGGCTTAGGATTTAGCCGGATTATTAAATCAAGTTTTGATTTAATAATTTTTCATATATTCTAGTATTATTGTTCATTATTCATTTTCTCTCTCTTGGCTATTCGTATTTTTATACGGATACGCGTATATGTATTTCTATACGTATACCGGGTTGTATTCCGTATTTATATGGAATATTTTTAGAAGGAGGACACCTCATTTGTGAATATTCATTTATGAATATTCATGGAAATGAGGTGGAGGGTGAGGTGGTTTTGGGTAAGGTTGTAGACATGTAGAGAGGGATATGCTTGATTTGTATATAGAAAAAAATGGTTGTGATATTTTTAAGTATGGAAAAAATTATGAAGCCATTCTTGGACTCTCTCATTCACAACATGCTAACACTTAGCCATTTTGTGAGATGGCTACCTTTTTCTTCTTCCTCCTCAATCTTTATCATGCTCTCTTGAGCTTGAGTTTGAGAATGAAAATGATAGTGGGAAATTTCTACATCCCCACTCTCCATTCTTAGCGAGCTTGAATTATCAGTTGCTTCACTAGATGAAGCTGGAGCTTGGATCGGTTCACTCGGATGGATCATCTTCGGAAAAGGCGGTTGCCTCTCAAGCTTCTTTCCGACGGTCTATGGGGAGCTTGGAGGCGTCTTCCATGATTAGGTGGACACACGAGAAAGTTTGTAATCCATAAACCTTGCATTCTTATTTTCTAGTTTAGTGTTTGGAATGATCGCTAGAGATTAGTTTCTAGTTCTCTCTTGAAATTTTTTGTTTTTCGATTCCGCATTGGCCGTGTTAGTAGCGGCAAGAGCACTAGAAACTTTCAATGGTATCAGAGATAAACCAAACACTAGAACTAGATTAGACGATATTTTAGTTTCGAGACTGAAAATTTACCCGTATTTATTTTTGAATTCCAAGTTTCTGTCCATTTCAAAACGGAACCTAAATTTTTTTTTGTATATGTCAGTGAACTACATTTTAAGAAAGAAAACTTGGTACAAAATTCGAGGACAAACAGACAAAGTGTGGCTGAGATTTGGCCGAGATCCACTTCCCAATTTTTCTGTTATCCCCAAATTTTGTCAGTTGCTTGGAATTGCAGAAACTAAATTTCTGGTATACCTCTTTTTGCCCCAGATTTTGCTTTGTACTGTTTGTGCATACGAGCAATTCGGGACCGTTTTCGGTCGAAATTTTAACATTGTTTATGTTTGTGTCTTGGTATATGTGTTTTTAACGTCGTTTAATTGCTATATGTTTTATTAAATGAGGTTGCACACTTGCTTGTGTTGCTTGTTTCTGTGATATATATATCTTGTGTTGGTTTAGTCGGATAATCATGTTGGATAGCCCCACGTGCGTTTGCTTGTATAGTTTTGTTTTATTTTGTTGTATTCATTTGTTCAGGACGAGCTCTAACTTGTGGCCGCCGTTTTCGTATTATATATAGTCTTTTGTTGGGGGTCGAACTGGATGCGGTTGTTGTCACCCTTGTATATATTTTATTTCTGTATTAGGATTTACCCTATGGAGGAGCGCACGAGTCACCGGATTTTAGAATTCAGAGGGTGGCCATCTCTTGGAGTTAAGGTTGTGTTGCCTATTTTTAGGATTGGCGGGTGGCTCGCCGCGCTCTTAGGGGGTTAGGATCGATGTTGTATAGGCTATCCACATGACTGGGGAATGTCACATTTTATTTGTGGCTCAAATGAAACGTGAGGTTCCTAGTTTATCCGCTATTCCATATTGTTTGCTACAAGCTTATGATGTTATTACATGCCTGTGATGTTGTGATATATATATATATATATATATATATATATATATATAATAGATACTTCTATATGTTTTGAATTTATGCTAGCCCTGTCTCTTCCCTGTCTTAAGTTAAGTAACCTGACGGTGAAGACCCGGGACCCTATGGCGAATGCGGATAGCATATAAAAGCCTGCTATTTTGGTTGTTTCTGGTGTGGCTTAGAAACTTGTTTAATGAGACCGCGTTATATGTTTAACGCAAGGAAAACAAACCTTACATGATGTTATCGGAACTAATTTTTAAAACTACTCGGTTTTCATCAAAACCGTAGTCGTATTCTTTTGCTTTGCATAGTGGTATTCGGTTAGGAATACCCCGCACCTCATTCTATGAGGAAAAAGCCTTGATCCCTTCACGGGGAGTTCACTCTTAAGCAAAAGTTTATGTTGCTAGTTTTAAATGTGGAGCTTAAACCACTCCAATTCAAAGCCACTCAAGTACTTTTAACGATATCAAGTTCATTACGTTAAAGGTTTTTCGCTAAAAACCAGCCGTAGCCCCCCGTCATTTCATACGAGTAGTAATTAGTATTCGTGCTGCGTTTGTTGACCGTGACAAGACGTAGTGTGCAGTAGCTAATTGCTTGTTTGTAGCATGTGATGCAATTGGTTAGGATAGTTGTGCGGCCTTGTTGACTATGTTAAGGTCTCGTACGGGTGGGTTTAATGCAATCAAGATAATGATGGGTTTAACTTGAATATGACCTTTTGATTTGTTGACTGTGTCAAGATCATTTAGGTTCTAGGGGTAAAAACCATATCGGGAGTTTCAAATATAAGGGAAACTTGTCAAGTTTGCGCATACCTTATGGATTGTAGTAATTTTGGTCGGCTTCTGTCAAGATTGTCACACGATGATAGTTGGTTCCCGATTCCCACTATTGTGTAGGTATTACTTGGGAGATTTTCACTTCACAATTAGCTAACCTATTAGGTGTCTAGAAAATGTTAGCGAGGTTACGCCTCTGCGTAAACGTGGTTATTTAATTGGGTCCGTGCGAAAGCATGGGGGACCTCCCTCAGAGTACCAACACTGACCTGGTTGAACGGTTAGCGAACTTATAAAGTGCACATGATCTCGATTAGTTCTCCTTTTAGGGTTTGAAGGAGAATTCGAGAAGATAGTGGGAGCCATCCTGGTTAGATAAAATGATTAACCAATCTAATCTTAATAAAATGCACGCTTAGTATTTCTTTTCTTTTTCTGATTATATGACCATGACTTACCTTAAACTAAAACTCATTAACCAAGTTAACCGAATCTTCTTACACACTTTGGTTTTGGATTGTCATAATTCACGACATTGTCGCATATTTCCATGCTACTCCTAATTTCCCTTTGCATATCTCTAGAACAATTTATATCACTACAATCATTTATATTGTTTGGAAAGGCCATCGTTTAGTTACATACGAATTCGAAGAAGTTACTTTAGTCGAGGATGGCTACTGGTTCTGGAGAAATTGAATAGAATAATTCGGTTGTCACATTCCTTTACCTTCTCTTAGGTTGGGAGAGCTCCTTGTATTAGGAGAGTATACCTATTATCCTTATTGGATAGTCTTCTTCCAAACTTTAGGCTGGTGCCAAAAAGTAGGGAATGAAGAAACCAATTAGTCTAAGTGTAATGTACAGAAGGTAAGATGTAGAGACATATAAAGAGGTTGAAGTGAGGGCAAAGGAAATTGCAACTGCTTTCATGAATCTGGGTAGCGATAGAGGCATTACTAGGAATACCCGGTCATCGCTAGAAACATTTTCATATTTCAGTTTTTTTGTGTAATCGTCACTGAGATCTGTTTTCCCAATTAATTCTGATTCCAGGTATGTATATACCAGATTAGGATCTCACATCTGTATGATGTTACAGATACTAAGTAGGAGTAGAATATTGAAAAATGGGCGATTTGTTTCTCAATATCAGAATTCGTAGCGATTGGCGATATTGGATTAAATCACCTGGCTTTGCGTTATGACAAATATTTGGTTTTGAATAACCATTGTTATGCACCAATTTTTAAAATGATATATTTGTATCTTTATTTTATAAAGTGAGGTATAAATTTTGAAAATTTTGTTCTAAATATTTACTTTTATCAGTTAAGGATAATGTAAGGTGTATTGAATAACGGTGTAAGTCATTCTTAATCAAAATACAGTTTTCAACCTACGACACGGAATTTGAGTTAGTATACTCTAGGGACTTATACGTAGTAATGTATATTGTCCAGTGTCCTTTAGGACAAGGGGTTGGTAATTTTACTTCATTCACTTTATCTATGAGTTCTCTGGTTTTATACACACATTTGTTGAAATGCAAGGTCCAAAGATTTTGAGAAATATAAGAATAAAGTAGAGAACTATACGTTGAAAGTATCAGGATTCTTCAAAATGATCGAAGATGTAGATATTTATGCTAGGTATTCTATCACAGTAATATTGAGAACTTGTTTCTCTCTCAGGTTACTCATCCGCGGGTGCGCTCTATGATGAGTAATGTTGTTTGGCCTTTTTCCATTTGTGATATGCATTGGGAACGGCTGCATGTCATTTGAATCTGGTTCCATCTAAATTAGTTCCTTTGATTCTATATGGACATAGATAAGTTGCATATCTTGTGATTGTTAAGATATGGAGTTATTCGGTTTCTATTTAAAAGCAGAATTTGGACAAACTCATGTCACACTTCGGTAATGGCATTTTGTGGATTATCCCAAACATTCACTAGGGTTTTGCTTTTATCATTTTCAAGATAAAAAATTGGGCTGTTCTCGACTCGCCATCTTTTTTTTATAAAAGGAGTATTTTTGTAAAAGAAACTAGTAGGAGTATGGTAGAACTGAAAGTGATTCCAGAATTACAAATGGTTACTGAAAATTTAGTAGAACCTAAGGATTCAATTGGACTTGACAAACCATTAACCACTTCACAGATTTTAGTAGGTGACTTCAGCCACCTGGGAGAAACTTTGGTTTTCTCGTAGACGGCGACAGGGAGGTCAGCATCATTATGATGATGGCTCTACTAGTAATCAACTGGTCATAGGAAGTGGTAACTTCCAGGTGACCAGATGCTATATATCTAAGATAGACTCTACGCACTCCAGCAAATTATGGATTTTGAACTTTGCTAGGTGCTCTTGAAAGGGTAAAACCCATTAGGAGCAAGTAGATCTTTTGATATCTGTGTAGGTGGAAAGGTATTAACCTGATAAGGCTAGATTTGTTGTAAAGATTCCCATCAAATACCTGTTATGAATTGTGATGAGACTTTTACTTTAGTGTCTACGTTAAAGTCCATACGGATATGATTTACCACTGTTGCTATTCATGACTATGATATCTGAAAAGAGGATGAAAATAATGTCTTTCTAAATGGGAATTTAGAAGTGCACGTGTATATGATTCTGCCAGAGGGTTATCGTAGTCAGTAGGAGCAGCAGAAGGTGTGCAGGTTGCTTATGTCTACTCGTAAAATAAAGCATGCATAGCAGAGACAGATCATATGTTTTGATTTGACAATAAAGATGATTGACTTCATCAAAACAACAGATGAACCTGGTAAAAAGGATATAAGGAGTTCTGTCCTAAGATTTGAATGACATACTCTTGATAGGAAGTGATGTTCCTATACTACACTCTGTCAAACTTTGGTTGTCACAGACGTTTCTCCACATAGGAGATATGGATAAGATATCAGGAATTCCGGTGACTAGATTTATGGTTTTAGATCTAGATTTAGGAAATGTCCCAATCTAGGTACTTAGACACCATTTTAAAAGTGGTTTAGAATGGACGACTCCTGACGTGGTAGTGTACCTGCAGGTGATGGAGTCACCCTCTCCAAAGAGATGTCTTTTAGACTGATGAGGAGAGGGACTCACATGAATGACATATCATTTTCTTAGGCAATTGAGTCAATCATGCCATGTCCTGTACTAAACCAGATATTGCTTCTGTACTTGCCGTAGTAAGCAGATATTAATCCAATCCTGGAGAAACAAAAGGAAGCAGTTAAGAACATAAGAATATATTCTTGATATATAGTAACCGTAGCCTCCTCCATGAGGCGGTTATCGGTTCAGGCTTCCAAGGTGACCCGGATGATAGAGATGCTGTCAGAATTTTAAGTTTACCCTCTTCTGAAGAGCAGTATATTGGATGGGGTTCTAATAGGGATACCGAGGTAGGAATGTTGCAGGATGTTGGTTATGACTCAATGGAGGATATAACCCAAGAAGTTTGTTGAATAAATTGTTCATTTATGAACTTGGTCCCATCATGTATCTTGACAAATTCTTGAGGCGGGGTATCGCTCAGTTCTGAAGATTGTTGATCTCCTCGAAGTTGAGACATAAAGAGAGGAAGTTGGAACATTGTAGCCGATCCACTCATTGAGGCTATTTCTCGAATACGGATGTTCATAAACAAGGTTTGCGAAACTTAATAATAGAGAAGCTGGGTATTCGGTAGTACACGAGCTGTGGGTATGTGATACCGCAATAATTAGCCTTAAATGCAAGTGGGAGATTGTTGGATACAGGGCCCTCAAGGAAATTATTGTAATTACACGTAGACGATTATGATAATTGAAGGAGGACCTATACAGGTAGAACAGTCTTGCTCGAGATGATAGTATACTATCTGGTTTTTATTTATCATTTATGTGTATACATTTTACTTGTTATTACATGTCGTTAATACATAATGATAAAGCCCGTAAGATTCTTGCTTGACTACCAGCATTATGATAACGATCAAATATGCGAGAGCTGGGTAGTCCATAAACACATCCTTAAATGTCCTTAGCTATAGGAGTATCGAGACTGGGCATTGATATTCCGGAGTAAACTAATGTATATGTCTCGAGACCACAACGAGGGGCGGTGGATGGTCTCACAAGCCATTGGTGTTATGTCACCTAAGATAGTATACAGGTGCTCACTGGAGGTGAGTACACCTGATGGACTCCCCGAGAACTTCTAGATGGTATTATATCTATCGTCAGATAGAAGTTCTCTAGTAGCATGAGTATAGGTTAGTCCTTTGACCTGAGATCATCATTTGTCTAATGTGAGTTCCCACTATACTTAGATTACTACCTGACCATGTCTCAAAGAAGTCATGCAAATTGGTTTTAGTTGGGTATTGTCCCGAGAAACTTGGAGGCAGTGAGCGATTGTCAGGGATTCGTCTCTCCTGGTATTAGGAATCGATTTTGCGTAGTGTTCGGTTGTCCATCACCCTAAATTCATGGCCACGGTGGATGATATTTACTGAAAAGAGTTCATTAGTTTCTCGGTTGGTGATGAGCTTGACTCCGGCACGACTTATCTGGTTATTAGGGGTTTGACGTTATCTAGACCTTAGACCCGGTAAGCAATATTATTATATAAAGAGACCGGACTGTACGATGATTGTCATATTCAGGCTTAGTAGGGTACGTACGAATTTGATTGTCGACATCCCTTTCGGCATATACCTGGGTAGCCGTTACGTACAGCTAGTAACTCTGACGTGCTAGTGGTTATGGATTTATTCAGTAACTTACTGCCAGTGTATTGTTAAGTCTTTAGAGTCCCACACAGAGGGTTTCCCAGTTTAGTCGATATGATGTAGAGGCCGTATATTGATACGTGTAGGGGTCCGATTAAATACGTGTACTTGCTACACGAAATTTTAATCGGGCAGTTGATAATACTAACCGGCTTAGGATTAAGCCGAATTATTAAATTAAGTTTTGATTTAATAATTTATATATATATATATTCTATTATTATTGTTCACTATTCATTTTCTTTCTCTTAGCTATTCGTATTTTTATATGGATACACGTATATATATTTCGATACGTATACCGGGTTGTATTCCATATTTATACGGAATACTTCTATAAGGAGAACACCTCATTTGTGAATATTCATGGAAATGAGGTGGAGGATGAGGTGGCTTTGGGTATGGTTGTAGACATGTAGAGAGGGTTGGGCATCATTTGTTTATAGCAAAAATGTTTGAGATATTTTTAAGTATGGAAAAATTATGAAGCCATTCTTAGACTCTCTCATTCACAACATGCTAACACTTAACTATTTTGTGAGATGGCTACCTCTTCTTCTTCCCCTTCCTCCTTCTTCATCATACTCTTTTGAGCTTGAGTTTGAGAGTGAAAATGATAATAGAAATTCCTACATCCCCACTCTCCATTCTTAGCGAGCTTGGAGTGTCGGTTTCTTCACTAGGTGAAGTTGGATCTTGGATCAGTTCTCTCGGGTGGATCATTTTCGGCAAGGGCGGTCGTCTCTCGAACTTGTTTCCAACGGCCTACGAGAAGCTTGAAAGAGTCTTCCATGATTAGGTGGACATGCGAAAAAGGTTGTAATCCATAAACCTTGCATGCTTGTTTTCTAGTTTAGTGTTTGGAACGATCGTGGGATTAGTTTCTAGTGCTCTCTTGAAATTTTTTGTTTTTCGATTCCGCATTGGCCGCGGTAGTAGCGACAAGGGAACTAGGAACTTTTTTTGTTTTGATGGATGCGACCGTTGTAGCCGACTTTTCAGATTCCTCCTCAATGATGAGGTTTTATTTTATTATGGAGACGCTTTTTCTTGCAGGCGTAACCCCTTGCTGCTAATTACGTTATTTCTACGTGATAACAATTTTCTCTACTCCAGATATATCCCTTCGTGTTGTGTTATGGTTTGTTTATTTTGGGATTGCCCTTGGATTGTATAAAGAGACTAACATTGTCGTCGCCAGTAAGGCGCAGATTAGTCTAAATCTGTACATATTAAATTTGGGTGAACTTAGGTAATATATTCCATCAGTTTAGAGGGATATTTCATCTAAGGATCGTTAGTCTTATTTGGGACTAAGATCAACTTAGGCATATGATTGAGGATTGTTAATCTTGTTTTACATTAAGATCAACTTAAAATATATGAGCATATAAGTTGAATTTATTTTAACTAAGGAATTTTAGATTAAGATCAACTTAAAATATATGAGCATATAAGCTGAATTTATTTTAACTAAGGACTGTTAGTCTTGTATGTGACTAAGGTCAACTTAGAAATATGGATAATGATCGTTAATTTTATTTTAGATTAAGGTTAAATTAAAATATAATGAGCATATGGGCTCAGGGAATATCATAGAAGTTTAAGCTTCAATATACTTAGGCAATTTAGACTAAGATTCTTGTATAAAGGGCATAGCCCAGTTTTGGCGCATGTCACCATCGGTGCAAGCTACGTGTCATCTGAGTATTGATGCAGGGGCTATGGCGCATTGATTATGGCGCTTTAAATATTGGCGCCTAGGGGCTCTGGCACATGCCACGTGTCGCATGGCTATTGGTGCATGCCCATTGACATTTGGGTAATGGCGTATGGACTTAAGTTCTCAATATATGTATCATTGGAACATGGATTTAAGTCTTCAGTATATGGATCATTGGCGCATGGGCCATTGGCGCTTGCCACGTGGCGCATTCCCATTGGCACATATGCCTCTGGCGCATGCCGCGTGGGATTTTTCCTTAGAGATTAATTTCTTTATATTTTTGAAACTTAAATTTCAGGAGAGTTTAAGCTTCTTTTAATAGCTATTTTAGCTATTAACAACATCAAGGTCACAACTTTCGTGATCTTGAGTTTTTTTGTATTCGGTGCATAAAAGGGGATGGCTGTTTGAAATATAAACTCCATTATTATTTTCATGGAGATCTTAAGATTATATGTCCATCGATCCAATAAAAAGGGGTTTTGATTCTCTTCTCAAAACTCTAGATCCTAAGATCAAAAGAACTCCTCTGTAAAAACTTAAGTTTTCACGCGGAAGACGTTTGATTTAAGGATCTTAAGATCCGAAAAGAGAACTTAAGTTCTATACATGAAGGTTAATCTTCTCATGAAGCTTTAGCTTTTTTATTTAATGGAGATCGATCACTTATCTATATTACCTCGGTTATTGATGGAGGAAGAAGACGAGAGCTTTTGGCAGAGAACTTAAGTTCTTGATAAAAGCTTATGGGGTCGATTTGGTATATGAAATTTGACCTCAAGGGTCCTTTATATAGGGTATGGATTTGTTGGAAAAGTAGAGAAAATCTATCATTTAGTTTTCTCCAATTGATCTTAAGATCAGTCCCGGATGCTTAAGCACCGTTGGATTACATATCCGAGGGCCTTAATTAACCCATTTTATATTTTTTATGAAATTATATGATTGATTTCTTGTTAACAAGATTGTTATTTTTCTGTTTATGAAAGATATGAGAAATTAATTTCCAAATATAGCTTAAGCTATAATGAAGCGAGAGTTTCAAAGCTTTGGCGCATTTATGCTAGTGCCAGAGATCATTGGCCCTTGCCCATGTGCCTTGCACGTGAGGCAGCGCCATAGATTTTTGGTGCATGTCTTAGGCAGTCCTATTGATCTTCTGGCGCATGGACTTAAGTCCTTTTGACCAATTAATTTGATGGGAATAAATGCCCCTACTATTTTGCCCACGTAAGTATGTACATAGGTTAAGTAGTGTAAAGTAATGCATCGCCATAGATTTGATGGCTTAAGAAACATGTTTAGATTCCTATCACCTAAGGCTCTTCAATCTTCATGAGTCGTAAGGATCTCATGAAGGCATTTCTCCCTACGTGTCGAGAGGATCTTGTAGGTGTATATTCTCTTTAGGGATCGTGAGGATCCCTAAGTGTCTTTTTCCCTTGTAAGTCGTAAGGATCCTACAAAGAGTTTTCTTCTTACGAATCGAGAGGACACGCAAGTGGCTCCTTCTCATCATTGGTAGCTTGGTTAGTTAATGGAGGATGTCTTTGATGCAACATTTTTGTATGTGAACCATGGATAGTATAGGTTGTTAGTATGGAGACAGTCCGCAGGGCAGCGATGGCTTAGGAACCGGGTTTAGATATCTGTTCCGTAAGTCTTTTCAATTTTATGAGCCGTGAGGGTCTCATAAAATTATTTCTTCCTACGAGTCGAGAAGATCTCATAGGTGCATTTTCTCCTTAGAACTCCTGAGTGTCTTTTTTCTCTTGAGAGTCGTAAGGAACTCACAAGAGTATTTTCCCATTTTGAGTCGAAAGGACCCGTAAGTGGCTTCCTTTCCTCGTTGTTTATGCTGGAATGACTTAGCTTAGTTTATTTACTCGTTCCGGAGCGTTCACTTTACGCATCCCTTAAACTCATCCTAACGTTAAATATACCTAACCCATTTTATCATAGGATTCCGTTAGGTTTCTGGTGCTGGGTTTAGTCCATTGCACCATTACGTCATTCGATTTATCTCGATCCACGCCCACTCGGATCGCTGGTTCGAGTAGCCGCGTACTTGCTGTATCATCCAACCCTTCCGATACAGGTTACAATGTCTCAAGTTATCTTCGTAGGCTGGGATACATGTTTCCATCAAAGGATTCAGCGTTAGGCGTCACCGTGGCGCTTTACCTTGATGTCAGACTCTATTCTTCGAGTCCCAAGAAAGTCATAGCCGCATTCGTCTGAGGTGGGATAACATCCAATGGTCTTTGAGCTTGCATGTATAGCTATCGAGACCTCATTCTTCTTTCAACAATTCATGGTAGAATATGCTGCTCTTCTTCGTTTATTTGTGCCCGTGGATTGTCTACAGGAGTCTATATTGACATACCTGCAGGGTAAATTTTTTTCTTTTTTCAATATATATATCCATGATGCTCTGCTATTTCAGCTTTTCTTACCACGAAAGTCGTGATTGCTTAATCATTTCGGCTATTTATTCGCGGTACCCAATCATATCTGCCATTTCATATATATTTACTCGCTGATCTTTATTGCGAGTTGCCCAATCATTTTGGCTATTTTATTTTTATTTTTATCATTTTTTATATTTTCTAATTTAACGACTTAGGGGTCGAGTGTTTGTAACTCGGAATTTTGGGTGTCGTTTGGCATCAGTATCGCTAACACCAAAGTGTAATGTTAGGAGCGATTCATCATTTGCCATTGCCTATTTCGGGCAAAGGTGGCTTAAAAAACAGGTTTAGGTCCCCGTTGTTAGATATAGTGTCCTCAAGGCAATTATTATAATTACAGGTAGGCGATTATGATAATTGAGGAAGGACCTATACATGTAGAACAGTCTTACTCACAATGATAGTATGCTATCTGGTTTGTTTTTATAAGTGATGTGTATACGTATTATTTGTTATTACGTGTCACTAATACATAATGATAAATCCCACAGGATTCTTGCTTGACTACCGGCATTATAATGGCGATCATATACGTGAGATCTAGGTAGTCTATAAGCACATCCTTAAATGTCCTTAGTCGAAAGAGTATCGAAACTGGACATCGATATTCCGGAGTAGACTTGTGTATATGTTTCTAGACCCCGACGAGAAACGGTGGTCGGTCTTACAAGCCATTGGTGTTGTGTCGCCTAAGATAGTATACAGGTGCTCACTGGTGGTGAGTACACCGAACGGACTCGCCGAGAACTTCTAGATGATATTATATCTATCGTCAGATAGAAGTTCTTTAGTAGCATGAATACATGTTAGTCTTTTGAGCTGAGATCATTATTTTTCTTCTGTGAGTTCTCACTGTACTTTGATTACTATCTTCCATGGCTCAAAAGAGTCATGCAAACATGTTTTAGTTGGGTATGGTCCCGAGCCACAAGGAGGCAGTGAGCGATTGTCAGGGATTCGTCTCTTCTGGTATTAGGAGTCGATGTCGCGCTGTGTTCGGTTGGCCATCACTCTAAATCCGTGGCCATGATGGATGAGATTTACTGATAGGAGTTCAGTAGTTTCTTGGTTGGTGATGAGCTTGACTCCGACACGACTTATTGGGTTAATAGGGGTCTGAAGTTATCCACCCATAGACCCGGTATACGATTCTCTTAGACGAAGAGACCGGTCTGTACGGAGATTGTCACATTCAGGCTCAGTAGGGTATAGACAGATTTGATTGTCGACCTCCATTTCGGCATATACCTAGGTAGGCATTACGTACATCTAGTGCCGTTGACGTGCTTGTAGTTATGGATTTATCCAGTAACTCACTGCCAGCGTATTGTCGAGTTTTTAGAGTCTCACACAGATGGTTTTTCCGGTTTAGGCAATATGATGAAGATGATGTATGTTGATACATACAAGGGTTGGATTAAATACGTGTACATGCTACACGGATTTTAATCGGACGGTTGATAATACTAGCCGGCTTAGAATTAAACCGGATTATTAAATCAAGTTTTGATTATATATATATATATATATATATATTCTAGTATTATTGTTCAGTATTCATTTTATATCTTTTAGCTATTCGTATTTTTATATGAATATGTGTATATGTATTTCGATAAATTTATCGGGCTGTATTCCGTATTTGTACGGAATACATTCTAGAAAGAGGACACCTCATTTATGAATATTCATTTATAAATATTCATAGAAATGAGGTGAAGGTTGAGATGACTTTGAGCATGGTTGTGGACATGCAGAGAGGGATGGGCTTCATTTGTTTATTACAAAATGGCCATGATATTTTTATCTAAGGGTAGAAAATGATTATGAAGCCATTCTTTTATTCCACCAACACTAAGCTCTCTTTTGTGATGGCTAACCTCTTCGTCCTTCTTCTTGCATGCTCTCTTGAGCTTGAGTTTGGGAGTGAAAATGATATTGGAAAATTCCTACATTCCTACTTTCCATTTCTAGCAAATTTGGTCGGTAGTTTTACCAGGTGAAGCTGAAGCTTAGATTGGTTCTCTCAGGTGGATCATTTTTGGAAAAGGGCAGTCATCTCTCAAGCTGGTTCCTGACGTCCTACGAGGAGCTTGGAGGGGTATTCCACGATTGGGTGGACACGTGACAAAGGTTGTATTCTCTACGAACCTTGTATGTTTAGTTGCTAGTTTTGTGTATGGAATGATTCTATGGTTTGAGATTCCCTCGTGTTTTCTAGAAATTTTTGTTTGTAATTCTCTTTTGCTATATCCGCGAGCACTGGGGAACCTAACAATGGCATCAGAGCCAACCATACACCAAAACTTTCTTGCATGACCAAAGAATTCCGTCGCAAATAGCATTTTTTTCCTCACGGTTTTCAGCTGTAAAACCAGCGACAATTTGGGTTTCAAACTGATATTTCTTGCGTGTTGTCGATGCCCGGAGCTCTCATTTTGTAACGGGGACTCCGTAGGGTATTGAGGGTGACCCGGGGTGTCTCGGGGAGCTGATTTTTCAAAGTTATATCGAGTTTAGTCGCTGTTTTTTCCACGTAGAAAATTGTTTTGAACTGCTGATTTCAGCCAAGTTTTCAGCCGTTGTTTCGGTGTTTCCGTTCTTTTACTCAATCCCTGGAGCTCTCGTTTTTGAACGTGGACTCCGTAGAGGATCGAGGGTGACCCGCCAAGGCTCGGGAAGCCATTTTTGCAAACTTTGTTTTGAAATTGTGGCTGTTTTTTGTGCTTGTTTGCTGCTGAAATCTTGGCTGTCCATACTTTTTCCGTTTTGCGACCCCCGCGGGCCCGTAGTTTAGACCGAGAACCCACGAGGCGGATCGGGGGCATCCTGGAAAGTTCCTGGAGGCCTTGGGTGGGTTGTTCGGACTCTTGGTATTGGCAAAAAGTTTGGTTTTTTGGATGTTGACGTGCACTTAATTTTCGTCGTTTGGAATATTGAGTGTTCGTTTTGGGGTGATGAATTCGATGGTCACGATTTCCGTATATTTGTATATGTGTTGTTAAACGTTTTCTAATTGCTATATGTTCGATTAGACCCGGTTGCACATATTGTGATGTTGCTTGTTCAGTGATATATATATATATATCTTGTCATGGTCTAGCCGGATTATTGTATTGGATAGTTTCTCGTTCGATTGCTTGTACAGTTTTGATTCATATTGTTATATATTCATTTGTTCGGGACATGCTCCGACTTGTGGCCGCCGTTTCTGCTTTATATATATTCTATTATTGAGGCTCAACCAGGATGCGGTCGATATCACCATTGTATATATTTCATTTCTGTACTAGGATTAACCCAGTAGAAGTGCTCGAGTAACCGCGTACTAGAGTGCGTCAGGTGGCCGTCTCATTGTGTTTTAGACCGGGCCGAATCGCTCTAGAATTGGCGGGTTGCACGCCGTACTTGTAAGGGTTATAGGATCGACCCGCGAAGGAGTGCCCAAGTTACCGGATTCTAGAAAGCGACGGGTGACTGACTCATGGTGTTGAGAGCGGATTACCCAGTTTCTAGAATTGGCAGATGGCTTGCCGCACTCGTAGGGGTCTAGGATCGATATTGTATGGGCTATCTACACGATCAGAGAATGTCGCGTCACATTTGCGGCTCAGATGAAACACGGGGCTCCTAATTTATCTGCTATTCTATATTATTGTTCGCATTCCTTTGATGGTTATTATCTTCCTGTGATGATTATTACTTGCATATATATATATATATATACATATATATATCTTAGATGTTTCTATATGTTTTGCATCCGTGCTAGCCCTGTCCCCACCCTGCCGTAAGTTAAGTAACCTTACGGTGAAGACCCGGGACCTCGTGGCGAATGCGGATGGCATATAAAAGCATGCTGTTTTGGTTGTTTCTGGTGTGGTTTAGAAATTTGTAATGATGGGACTGCATTATATGTTTAATGCAAGGAAAATAAACCTTATTGATATTGTTGGAACCAGTTTTTAAAACTACTCGGTTTTCTTCAAAACAATAGTCGTATTCTTTTTTTTTTTTGCATAGTAGTATTCAGTTAGGAATATCCTGCACCTCATTCTATGAGGAAAGAGTCTTGATCACTTCACGGGGAGTTCGCTCTTAAGCAAAAGTTTATATTACTAATTTTAAAAGTGGAGTTTAAACCACTCCATTTCAAAGACACTCGAGTTCCTTCAATGATATTAAATTCATTACGTTTAAGGTTTTCGCCAAAAAACAGCCGTAGCCCCATGTCATTTCTTACAAGTGTTATTTAGTATTCGTGCTACGTATGTTAGCATTATTAAGGAGTAGTGATCGGTAACTAAGTATTGCTTATTTGTAGCTTTGTTTCTGATTATTTAGGACAGTTGCATAACTATGTTGGCATGTCAAGAGTTATGCGGGTGGGTCTAAGTTAATCATGATAATGACAGGCTGAACTTGACTAGCGGCTTATGATATGTTGGCATTGTCAAGTTCATAAAGTCGTTAGGGTAAAAAACCATATCGGGAATTTCAAATATAAGAGAAACTTGCCAAGTTTGTGCATACCTTCTGGAGTGTGATAATTTTCGTTGGCTTCCGTCAAATTTATCACACAATGATAGTTGGGTCCCGATTACCACTGATAAGTAGATATTACTCCTCGGAAAATTTTCTCTTCACAATTAGCTAACCTATTATGTGTCTAAAAAGTGTTAACGAGATTACGCCTATGAAAAATGGGTTTATTTAATTTAGTCCACGCGAAACCACTGGGGATCTCTCTCGGGGTACCAACACTGGTCTGGCTGAACGGTTAGCGAACTTGTAAATGATCCTGACTAGTTCTCTTTTTAGGTTTTGAAAGAGAATTCGAGCATATAGTTGGAGCTACCCTGATTAGATAAAATGATTAACCAATCTAATCTTGATAGAGTTCACACTGAGTGTTTTTTCTCTCTCTGTGGTTATATGACCATGACTTATCTTAAACTAAGTCTCAATAACCAAGTTAACCGAACTTTCTTACACACTATGGTTTTGAATTGTCATGAATCATGACATTATCATATATTTCCCTGCTGCTCCTATTTTCCCTTTACTTTTCTCCAGAACACTTCATATTATTACAATGATCCATATTGTTTGGAAATGCCATCATATAGTTACCTACGAACTCGAAGAAGTTGCTTTAATCGAGGTGACCACTGGTTTTGGAAAAATTGAATAGGATAATTCGATTGTATCTTCCTTTTACCTTCTCTCAAGTTGCGAGAGCTCCTTGTATTAGGAGAGTACACCTGTTACGCTTATTAGATAGTCTTCTTCCAAAACTTAGGCTGGTGCCGAAAGCTAGGGAAGGAAGAAAACCAATTAGCCTAAGTGTGGTATACAGAAGCTAATTTGTTTTCTTCGAAATGATCGAAGATGTAGATATTTTTGCTAGGTATTCCATCGTACTAATACTGAGAACTTGATTCTCCCTCTCAGGTTACTCATCCGTCATTGCACTTCTTGATGAGTAATGTTGCATGACCTTTTTCCATTTAGGTGATATGCACTGAAAACAACCGCATGACGTTTGAATCTGGTTCTATCTAAATTAGTGCCTTTGATTCTATATTGACATAGATTGGTTGCGTATTTTGAGGTTGTTAAGATATGGAGTTTTTCGGTTTTTATTTAAAAGCAGAATCCGGACAAACTCAATGCACATTTCGGTAATGGCAGTTTGTGGATTATCCTAAGCATTCGCTAGGGTTTCGCTTCTACTATTTTCAAGATCAAAAATTTGTTTGTTCTTGACTCGCTACATTTTTATAAAAGGAATTTTTTTTATAAAAGAAACTAGTGGGAGTATGGTAGAACTGGAAGAGATTACAGAATTACAAACGGTTACTGAAAATTTAGTAGAACCTGGAGATTGAATTGGACTTGACAAACCATTAGTTACTCCGCAAATTTAGTAGGTGATCTTAGCCACCTGAGATATACTTCGGTTTCCTCCTAGACGGTAACAGGGAGGTCAGTATCATGGTGATGATGGCCCTACTGGTTGTAACCATGCCATGAGAAGTGGTGAATTTAGGATGATGACTGGATGATTTATTTCCAAGTTGGACTCCATATACTTCAGCAAATTATTGAATTTTCTGGGTGCTCCTGAAGGGATAAAACCCATTAGGAGCAAGTAGATCTTTTGAGATCTGTGCAGGTAGAAAGGTATTTACATAATATGGCTAGACTTGTTGTAATGATTTTTATCAAATACCTATTGTGGATTGTGATGAGACTTTTACTTCAGTATTTACGCTGAAGTCCATACGGATATGACTTGGCACTGCTATTATTCTTGATTATGATATTTGACAGGTGGATGACTATAACATCTTTTTAAATGGAAATTTAGATGTGCACGTGTATATGACTCTGCTAGAGGGTTTGTTGGGGTTCGGTGCCCATGCTACGGAGGCCGCGGCTGAGGCGGAAGCGAAAACAAAAATTTATGCGAGCACCAAACACCCGCATTACCCAGGATATGTTCCAAAAGCTTAAACTAGCAAACTAGAAATGTAAGGGTGCAGAAACTACAACATTCGACGCGTGTCGACCCAATCTTATAGCCCCCTCCAATCTTATAGCCCCCATGATCGCGCTTGAAATTCGACCACCCTCGCCGAAGAAAATCCACCTGATGAAAATCGGAAGAGGCTCTAACCGATGATCCAAACTTTCTAGGTGTGGATGGTCAGTGATGTAGGAAATTTTCACTAAAAATTTCTCTCATATTCTTAAGCTCAAGTGAGCAAGAGAAAGAAGAAGGAGAAGAGGTGTGGAATGGGTAAGTCTCTCATAACCATGAAGTATGAAGCTAAGCCAAAAAAATGTGGAATGAATAATCTCACTATGTGTAGAAAGAATGGATCCAAATAAACCAACCATGCATCAATAGTGCATCAAAATGATTTTATCAATAAAAAATCCATGACATACTTCTCGACATGTTTGCACCCATGTCTCATTACACCTCACTTTGCACCTCATTTCCTTTTATTTTTCTAAATAGAAAAATAAATATGAGGTGTCCTTTTTCTAGAAGTATTCCCGTATAAATACGAAATACTTCACCTGGTATATGTATTGCTACATATACGTGCATCCGTATAAAAATACGGATAGCACCAAAGAGAGAAATGAATAGTGAACAATAATACTAAAATATTGTATCAAAATACATATATAAATTATTAAATTAAAACCTGATTTAATAATCCAGCTTAATTCTAAGCCGGCTAGTATTATCAACCGTCCAATTAAAATCTGTGTATCCCATACACGTATTTAATCGGACTCCTGCACATACCAACGTACGGCTCCTACATCTATTACCTGAACCGGGAAAACCCTTTGTGTGGGGACTCTAAAAACTCAACAATACGCTGGCAGTGGATTTAGTCACAAGCAAGTCAGCGGCACTAGCTGTGCATAACGGCTACCCAGGTATTTGTCGAAAGGGGGGTCGAAAATCAAGTACGTCCTTATCTTATTAAGCCTGAATGCGACAATTTCCATACAATCCGGTCTCTTCGACAAAGAGTATCGCATATCGGGTCTAGGGGCGGATAACGTCAAACCCTTACTTACCCGATAAGTCGTGTCTGAGTCAAGCTCATCACCAAAAGAGATACTACCGATCAACTATCAGTAAATCTTATGCACCGTGACCATAGATTTCTAGTGATAGCTAACTGAACAAAGCGTGACATCGACTCCTAATACCAGGAGAGGTGAATCCTTGACAATCGATTACTGCCTCCATGTGGCTCGGGACCGTACCCAACTAAAACCTATTTGCACGACTCTTTTGAGCCGTGGTAGGGTAGTATCAAAGTACAGTGGGAACTCACACGAGACAAATGATGATTATAGGTCAAAGGACTAACCTGTACTCATGCCACCTGAGAACATCCATCTGACCATAGATATAATACCATCTAGAAGTTCTCGGCGAGTCTGCCTGGTGTACTCACCTCCAGTGAGCACATGTATACTATCTTAGGAGACACAACACCAATGACTTATGAGACCGGCCACCGCCCCTCGTCGGGGTCTAGAAACGTATACATTAGTCTTCTCCGGAATATCGATGCCCAGTCTCGATACTCCCACGACTAGAGACATTTAAGGTTGTGCTTATGGACTGCCCAGCTACCACATATATGATCGCCATCATAATGATGGTTGTCAAGACACAATCCTATGGGCTTCATCAATGATGAAGACAAATCAGATAGCATACTATCATTTCGAGTAAGACTGTTCTACCTGTATAGGTCCCTGTTCGAGAAATAGCCTCAGTGAGTAGATCCGCTACAATGTTCCAACTTCATCTCTCTATATCTCAACTTTACGGAGATCAACAATCTCCCAAACTGAGCGATACCCCGCCTCAAGAATTTGTCTGGATATTTGATGGGACTAAGTTCATAATGAATAACTCTTTCTAACAAACTTCTTGGGCTGTATCCTCTGTTGAGTCATAACCAGCATCCTGCATCATGATTACCTCAGTATCCCTATTAGAACACTTTCCAATATACTGATCCTCAGAAGAGACTAAACTGAAAACCCTGACAGCATCTCTGTCATCCAGGTCATCTTGGAAGCCTGAACTGATAACCGCCTCTCAGAGAAAGTTGCCGTTATCTTATACCAAGAACATCCTCTTATGTTCATTATAGCTTCCCTTTGTTTCTCGAGAATTGGATTAATATATGCTTATTGCAACTAGTGCAAAAGCAATATCTGGTGTTATACAAGATATTGCATGATTGACTCAATTTCCTAAACAAATGATATGTCATTCATGCCAGTCCTTCTCCTCATCAGTATAAAAGACATTCTTTTTAGAGATGGTGAATCTATCACCTGCGGGTATATCACCATGCCAGGAGTAGACCATTCTAAAATACTTTTAGAATACTGTCCAAGTACCCGACTGGGAAACTTCCCAAATCTAGATCTAAAACCAGAATCCCTGATACATTATCCATCTGGTTCTGTGAATGACATTACATGATTGACTCAATTGCCTAAGCAAAGAATATGTCATTCATTCCAGTCGTTCTCTTCATCAGTCTAGAAGGCATCTCTTTAGAGAGGGTGAATTCATAACCTGCGGGTACAACACCACACCAGCAGTCGTCTATTCTAAAATACTTTTAGAATGTTATCTAATTACCTGATTTGAGAAACATCCCAAATCTAGATCTAGTCACCAAAAATCCTGATATATTATCCATATCCAATATGGAGAAAACACTATGTGACAACCAAAGTTTGACCGATTGTAGTATAAGCATATCACTTCCTAGCTGGAGTATGTCATCCAAATCCAGCTAGTACTCCCTACATCTTTCTTACTAGGTTCATCTATTGTTTTGATGAAGTCAATCATCTTGACTGTCACATCAAAACAGATGATCCGTCTCCACTATCCTTGCTTTAGTCTCCGAATAGACATAAGCAACATGCACACTTTCCGTTGCTCCCACCGACTACGATAATCTTTTGGCATAGTCATATACACATGCATTTACAAATTTCCATTTAGAAAGACGTTATAGTCACCCACCCGGCAGATATCATAGCCATGAACTGCATCGGCGCAAAATTATATCCATATGGACTTCAGCGTAGACACTGAAGTAAAAGTCACATCACAATCCACAATGGATATTTGATGAAAACTCTTTATAAAAAGTCTAGCCTTATCAGGTTAGTACCTTTCCACTTGCACAGATCTCGAAAGATCTACCTGCAGCTATTTCATATAGAATCAAGGCACTAATTTAGATGGAACCGGATCCAAATGTCATGCAGCTGTTTCCAGTGCATATTACCTAATGGAAAAAGGCCAATACAATATTACTCATCATGGAGTGCACCCACGGATGAGTAACCTGCGAGAGAATCAAGTTCTCAATACTATGATAGAATACCTAGTATAAGTATCTACATCTTCGATCATCTCGAAGAATCCTGATACTTCCAATGTATGGTTCTCTACTTTATTCTTATACTTACAAACTTCTTAAAATCTTTGGACCTTGCATTACAACGAATACATGTCTAATACCAGAGAACTCATAGGTAAACCTGAATGAAATAAGAGTATCAACCCCTTGTCCCGAAGGACACTGGACAACATACATTTTCACGTATAAGTCCCAAGAGTATACTAACTCAAATTCTGTGTTTTGTAGATTGAAAACTGTATTTTGGTTGAGAATGTCTTACACCGTTATTCAATACACCTTACCTTATCCTCAACTGATAAAGGTAAATGTTTATAACAGAATTTTCAAATTGTATATCTTACTTTATAAAATAAAGGTATAAATATTTCGTTTTAAAATTTTGTGCATAACAATGGTTATTCGAGACCAAAAATTTGTTAGTTGTATGTATGCCCTAGAGGCCAGTATTGTACAGATGATGTATATTATATTGGATGCTTGGACATATATAGAGATGACTTTCTTGTTCGATATGATAGTATGCTATCTGGTTGCACTTTATCTTAACATGTACACTAGTATCTTTATACTGTCTTATAGTTACATGTCGGTAAAGCCCTTAGGATGTGTACTTGACTACCTGGACTATGATGCAGATCATACTAGTGGGGACATGGTAGTCCATAGGTACATCCTTCAAGGTCCCTAGTCGTAGGTGTATCGAGATGGGGCATCGATATACCAGTGTAGACTAGCGTATATGCTTCTCGACCCAAGAGATGGGCGATGGATGATCCCATATCCATTGGTGTTTGACATCAGAGATGGTATACGGGTGCTCAGTGGAGACTGGGTACACTGGACGGACTCGCCAAGAACTCCCAGTTGGTATTATACCTCACGTCAGATGGCAGTTCTCAGGTGACACTTGTGCAGGTTAGTCTGTAGACCCGAGATCGTCATAGAGTCTTGTGTGATTCCCACTGTGCTTTGATCTCCACCTTACCACGTCCATGAGGGCGTGCAAAACGGTGGTCTTTGGGTACAGTCCCGAGTCACATGGAGGCAATGAGCGATAGGAGAGGTTTCGTCTCTCCCGGTATTGGGGGTTGATGTTGCGCAGTGCTCGATTGGCCGTAACAGGGAAGTCCCTGGCCAGGGATGATCAGAGATTTGCTGGTAAGTGTTACCAGTAGTTTCTCGACCCGTTATGAGCCTCACATCGGCACGACTTATCGGTTACTGGGGTCTGACGTTTACCACCCCTAGACTTGATATGCGACATATCAGACGAACAGACCGGACTGTACGGTAAGTGTTACTGGTTGGATTCACAGGAGTGTGAGCGGGCTAGCTCGTCGATCTTCTGATTGCTCAGTATCCGGGTAGCCGTTACGTTTAGCAGACCGCTTGCGGCTTGTGGGTGCTTGATATGATCATCATCTGCTACCGGCGTATTGACGAGTCTTTAGAGTCCTACACAGAGGTTTCCTGGCTCAAGCGAAACGAAATAGGAGCGCATATGAGATATGTGCGGGACCGAGAATAATGTGAGTATGTGATACCGTATTTCATTCTCGCGATGAATGTTTCGATTGGTTGTATGCGATATAACCTAGTTATCGAATCTTTGATTCGATAAATCGATACATTGTATACTAGTCGGTTATGTGCGACATGACCGGATCATTGAATCAAGTGTTGATTTAATGATTTAATGTATAATTATATATTTAATATATTAATTTGCATTAACTAGTATTGGTTCATTTTAAAAAGGATTTTCTCACTTGATGTGCACATTGTATATGTGATATATTTTGTGTGCACTTGATTGTATCATGTTTGATGATACATAATCACTTGGATTTGTGTAAAGACTTAAACCATGTTTAGTGAATGGTTAGGGTTTCATATTTTCACTTAATTATTTATCTTTTCATTTTTGTGAAAAAAAGATATTAGAAAACAAAATGGTTTCTTTCTTTCATGAAGCTTGTTGAAGCTTCATGAAGCTTTGACTAAAGTGACCATTTTGTCTTCATCCTTAACCCTAACCATTCCCACTAACCATGGTCTATTCTCTACACTCAACTAAGGTTAGTATATGATAAGTATTTCTTTTATTTTCTAAATAATTCAAGACTTATCATATTCTATCTTCTTCTTCTTCTTCATCTTCATGAAGAAAACCTTGCCTTCATCAATGGCACCTTGAGAAAAAGTGTGAGAAATCCAATTCTAAAGTGAACCCACCTCCTATTTCTTCACCCTCTACCTCTTTCCAAGTAGTATAGGGTGTTTTCTTCACAAGTTTCACAACTTGGTGAAGTTGGAGCTTGATCTTGTGTAACCTCGACGTAGATCATCTTCGGCATCGTAGCCGACGACTAGTCCGCTCATTTCTCCGATGAAGCCGATGCAAGAGTCCGGGATTCGAGATGGACAGCGAGGGGACGACTACGTGGAGCTAAGGAAGTGGATAACCGGATCTACAAAGGTTGTAGCTTCTTACCTATAGTTAAGTTGTTAACTAGTTTATTGTTTCGCCTAAAATTCTAGTCGACGATCCGTATTAGGTTTTCTCGGCACTCATAAAATTGGAAATTGGCATGGTTGATGCCTTGTGAGACCTCTATTGTGTGCCTAGGAACCCTACAAAATTTGCCGTAAAGCAAAGCCAAGCGATTTAATCGAATATCACCAATTGCAACGAATTTCGATATTGAGGATCAAATCGCCCATGTCCTAATATACTACTCTTACTCATCATCTGTAACACCGTACAGATGTGAGATCTAAATCTGGTAAATATATACCCTGAAGTCAGAATTTGATTGGGAAAACAGTTCTCTTTTACAAGTACACAGAAATACTGGAATATGAAAATGTTTCATAGGGGGTGGTCAGGTATTCCTAGTAACGCCTTTTCCATCATCCAGATTCATGACAGTAGTTATAGTTTCCTTTGCCCTTATTTCAATCCCATCATATGTCTCTACATCTTATCTTCTGCACACCGTCCTTAGGCTAATTGATTATCTTCCTTCCCAACCTTTCGGCACCAGCCTAAGGTTTGGAAGAAGACTATCCAATAAGCGTAATAAGTATACTCTCCAAATACAAGGAGCTTTCGCAACTTGAGAGAAGCTAAAGGGAAGAGAAAACCGAATAATCCTATTCAATTTCTTTAGAACCTGTGGCCATCCTCGACTGAAGTAACTTATTTGAGTTCGTATGTAATTATACGATGGCCGTTCCAAGCGATATGGTTCATCAAAGTGATTCGAAGTGTTCTGAAGAAATGCAAAGGGTAAAATAGGTATGGTGGGGATATGTGCAACTTTGTAGTGAATCATAACAATCCAAAGCCCAAGTGTGTAAGAAGGTTCGGTTAACTTGGTTCATGAGTTTTTAAGGTAAGTCATGGGTCGCTGTACCAGAGAGAGAGAGAAAAGAAACACTCAGCGTACACTCTATCAAAATTAGATTGGTTATCACTTTATCTAATCAGGATGGCTCCCACTGTTTCCTTGAATTCTCTTTTAAACCCTAAAAGGAGAACTAGTCGGGATCATTTTCACTTTACAAGTTCGCTAACCGTTCAGCCAGGCCAATGTTGATACTCCAAGGTAGGTCCCCCGTGCTTTCGCACGGACCCAATTAATAACCTCGTTTCCATAGAGGCATAACCTCGTTAACACATTCTAGACACCTAATAAGTTAGCTAATTATGAAGTGAAAATCTACCGAGGAGTAATACATACTCATCAGTGAGAATAGAGACCCAACTATCATTGTGTGATAATTTTGACGGAAGCCGACCAAAATTACTACTAGGTTCGCATAGCACCCCGACTCGGTTTCGGCAAGCCGACTAAAATTACAACCTTTGTAGACCGGTCCTTCACTTCTAAAACTTCGTGTAGTAGTCCCTTAGCTCCAAGTAGTGGCCTCCCGGACTCTCGTTAGGCTCCATAAGGAGAAATGAACAATCTTGCTCAAAGATTTTCGAGGCCGAAGATGATCTACGTCAAAGAATCTCTAACTCAAGCTACCTCTTCACTAATTGAGAATTAGTGAAGCAAACAACCTATACTAAATGGCTAGTTTGGTATAGATTGATGAAGTTGGAATTTTGCTTACTTTAGAATAATTTTTCTCTCTTTTCTTTTTCACCTCACTCAAAACTAGAGAGCAAGAAAGAGATGAAGAAGAAGCTCTCAAGTCATGAACCATGGATGAGAAAATATCTCATATAACTCATGTAGAAACTAAACCATGGCTAAAAATAATAGTTAGGTTAATAAATATCTAGAGTAAAACAAAATTAGTGGACTAAAGTCAAAGTTTCTCCATGCTTTCACAAGCATCTTAGCCATGCTAATTTCCACCTAATTTTGATTTTCCCCTTAATATTTAAATACCCAAATTATCTTAAGTTAGGTATGGGTCTCATACACCCAAGTCCAATGTATCATCTAGCATGACACATATTAGATACATTAATATATATCACATATATATTTAAATGTATTTAGAGAAAACATTTTCTTAAGTGAGCTAATATTAATTAATGTATATTAATATATCAAATATATAATCATACATTAAATTATTAAATCAACACTTGATTTAATAACCCGGCTGTATTGCATACAACCGACTAATATCATTTATATGTATATCATATATACATATAACATATCATTGAATCAACACTTGATTCAACAATCCGGTTATATCATATATAACCTGTATCGCGAGATTAGAATAAGGTATCACATACACGTATTAATCTCAGTCCCGCACATATCACATATGTGCCCAACTTCGTTTTGCTTGAGCTCGGAAACCTCTGTGTAGGACTCTAAAGACTCGTCAATACGCCGACAGTAAGTGATGATCATATCAGTCACGCAAAAGCCGTCAGCGGTACTAGCTGGACGTAACGGCTACCCGGTTATTGAGCGATCAGAAGATCAACAGGCAATCTTGTTCATACTCCCATGAATTCAGAAAGTAACACTACTGTACAGTCTGGTCTCTTCGTCTGATATGTCGCATATCTAGTCTGGGGGTGGTAAACGTCAGACCCCAATAACTTGATAAGTCATGCCGATGTGAGGCTTATAACGGGTTGAGAAACTACTAATAATACTTACCAGTGAATCTCAATATCAGCCTGGCCAGGGACTTCCTGTTATAGCCAATTGAGCACAGCGTAATATAAACCCCTAATACCGGGAGAGATGAAACCCTACTATCGCTCATTGCCTCCATGTGACTCAGGACTGTACCCAAAAACCACCATTTTGCATGCTTTTTTGAACGTGGTAAAGTGGAAATCAAAGAACAGTGGGAATCACACAAGACTCTATGACGATCTCGGGTCTATAGACTAACCTGTACCAGTGTCACCAGAGAACTGCTATCTGACGATATGTATAATACCATTTAGGAGTTCTCGGCGATTCCTGTTCAGTGTACCCAGTCTCTACTGAGCACCTGTATATAATCTTTGATGTCAAACACCAATGGATATAAGATCATCCATCGCCCATCAAATGGGTCAAGCAACGTATACGCTAGTCTGCTCTGGAATATTGATGCCCTGTCTCGATACTCCCATGACTAGGAACAATTAACGGATAAATTTATGGACTACCCTGGCCCCACTAGTATGATCTCCATCATAGTCCTGGTAGTCAAGTACACATCCTAAGGGCTTTATCAACATGTAACAGAGAGACAGTACAAGTATACATGTTAAGATAAAGTGTAAGCAGATAGCATACTATCATGTCGAGCAAGAAAGTCCTCCCTATATATGTTCAAGCATCCACTATAATATACAATCATGTACAATAATGGCCTCTAGGGCATACATACAACTAACAATCTCCCACTTGCACTAAGGCCAGTTATTGTAGAATTTCATACCCAACATCTCTTAAAGTCTCTCTAGGGAAATACCTTCGTGAGTGGATCCACTGTGTTATTCTTCCTGTCAACTCTCCTGACCTCGATCTCCCGGAGATTCACTGTTTCCCTGATCAGGTGATACTGCCTAAGAATATGTCTGGATCACTGATGGGACCGGGGTTCGTAGGCCAAAGCCACGACCCCATTGTCACCACAATAGTAGGAACCTTACCAAGTTTATCTCATGAACATTTTTATCCAGATGGCCTCTTTGGTAGCATCGCTGGTAGCGATATATTCAGGCTTTATCATCGAGTTTGCTACGGTATCTAGCTTGGAACTCTTCCAACATACCGTCCCTCCACTGAGGGTAAAGAAAAAACCTGCGACTGTCTTACAATCGACCTTATCATTCTGGAAGCTCGAATCGGTAAAGGACTCAACATGGAGTTCACCGTTACCAAACACCAAGAACATTTCTTTAGTCCTTCTCAAGTACTTAAGAATGTTTTTCACAGCTATCCAGTGTTTCTCGCTAGGATCTGATTGACACCTACTCACTACATCTAGTGAGTATGATACATCCTCTTAGATCTATCTCTATAGATCTTAATCACTGGATGTTGGAGGCATCACCCAGATCCTTTATGGAGAAAAATTATGATAAGAAGAGCTTGACCGAGTGTAGCATATGAACACCATTTCCTATCAAGAGTATGTCATCCACGTACAATACGAGGAAGAAAACCTTACTCTCTACAACTTTCTTGTATATACAAGGTTCATCTACCTTTTTGATGAAGTCAAACTCTTTTGGCTGCCACATCAAAACAGATGTTCTAACTCCGCGATGCCTGTTTTAATCTGTAAATTGATTTAAGCAACTTTCACACCTTTCTGCTGCTCTCACTGTCTACGAAGCCCTCTGGCAGTGTCATGCACATGCTCTCTTCCAAATCACCCTTTAGAAAAGTGGTCTTGACATCAATCTGCTAGATTTCGTTGTCATGGTATGCAGGAATGGCAAGTAGGGTCCTGATGGACTTAAGCATAGCCACATGAGAAAAGGTTTCATCATAATCCATACTTGGTCATTGACGAAAACCTTTTGCTACAAGTCTAGCTTTGAAAATCTCAACTTTTCCATCTACGCCATGAATCTTCTCAAGATTTACTTGCTCTCGATCGGTTTTACGCCTTCAAGTGCAACTTCCAAAGTAATACTTTGTTGGTGTACATGGATTCCATCTCAGATCGCATAGCATCCAGCCATTCCACAGTGTCCTTACTCGTGATGGCCTGCTCGAAACTAGTTGGGTCATCATTTTCCATGACGCAATTCTCGCTCCTACTGTCATTGAGAAAACCGTAGTATCTCTCAGACGGATGAGGAACCCTACTAGATCTGCGGAGAGGCTTAGGCTCGTCAAAAACTATTGAATCCTCCGGCTCCACCAAATCATCAGCTGTAGTTTGTGTAGCTAGAACTTCTTCCAGTTCTACTTCATGACCACAAATTTCTTTTGCAAGAAATTCTTTTTTTAAAAAGGTGGCATGCCGAGAAATAAAACACTTTTTGTTTCTCGGTGTGGTAGAAGATATACCCTTGCGAATGTTTGGGATATCCAACAAACTTACACAGAACTGACCTTGCCTCGAGCTTGTCCGGATTTTTCTTTTTGACATAGGCCGGACAACCCCATATCTTAACTCGTTTAAGACATGGTCTCTTTCCATATCATATTTCATATGGAGTGGTAGGCACCGATTTGGTTGGAACCCTATTCAATAGGTATGCGGCTTCTCAAGCGCATAACCCAAAAAGGAGATAGGCAACTCAGCAGTACTCATCATAGAGCGCACCATATCTAATAAGGTGTGATTTGTCGCTCCGATACGCCGTTGTGCTGTGGTGTATACGAAGGAGTAAGCTAAGAGAGAATCCCATTCTCTTTTAGATGGTCACGGAATTCCTTGCTCAAGTATTCTCCTCCTCGATCGGATCGAAGGATTTTAATACTTTTACCCGTCTGGTTCTTAACTTTATACTTATATTCTTTAAATTTCTCAAAAGTTTCAGATTTGTGTTTCAACAGGAATATATGTCCGAAACTTGAGAGATCGTCAGTGAATATAATAAAGTACGAGGAACCAATCCTGGCATGTGTAGACATGGGACCGCATACATCACTGTGTATCAGTCCCAAGAGTTCAGTAACTCTTTCTCCGTGTCCTGTAAACGAAGTTTTGGTCATCTTGTCTTTGAGACATGACTGGCAAGTTTCATAAGATGAAAATTCGAACGGATTCAAATATCCATCCTCATGCATCTTTGCTAGTCATGTTGCATTGATATGACCTAGTCTACAACGCCACAAGAAGAATTCGTTCATTTCTGAACTTTTTCTCTTGTGTGTATTCTGTACGTTAAGAAATTTTGTTTGATTTAGAACGTTTATGCCATTACATAATGTGCCTGATCCAATCAACTTTTGATTTAGGAAAATGTTCATAAAATTATCCTGCAATACAAAATTATATCTTTCTTTACATAATAAAGAAATTGCTATAATATTGTATATCAGGTTCGGTATATAATAACATTTGTTCAGAATCAATTTATTACCAGTTTGTAATACAAGGTGATATTCGCCAACTGCTTTGGCTGCAGCACTTGCATCATTCCCTACTACTAGAGAATGATCACCTATTCCCAGTTCTTTACCTTTCTTTAGCCCATGTAACAAATTATATATATGGGATCCTGATCCGGTATTTAATACCCAGGACGTAGATTGTACTGAGAAACAGTTCTCGGTAAAAAACACACACGAAGAAGATGCATCAACATTCTCATTCCTCGTTTGGGTTGCATGGAAATATGGATATTCCCCTATTTTCTACTCAGACTTATAACAATTATAAGGTAGAGCGGAACCAACGTTCCCAGCTTAGTATAACAAGCATGTTTGGTCAATACATCCATATTATTATCTTGATTAAGGCATGTTATGGTCGCTACCTAGAGAGAGAGAGAAGAAAACACCCTGCGTATGCTCTTGCTAGATTAGATTGGTTATTATTTTATCTCATCATGATGACTCCTACTGTTTTTATCAAATCTTCCTTCAAATCCTAAAAGGTAAGACTAGCCGGGATTAATTACACTCTACAAGTTCGCCAATCTTTCAGCCAGGCCAGTGTCGGTACTTTAAGGGAGGTTCACCGTGCTTTTGCACGGACCTAATTAAAATAAACCTCGTTTTCCCAGAGACATAACCCCGTTGACACCTTTTTAATCACCTACTTGATCGGCTAATTGTAAAGTGCAAAATTCTCCCAGGAGTAAATTTTACTCGCAGTGGGTATCGGGATCCAACTATCTCATAGAAGCTATGCAATCTCATTGCAAATTTCAACACTTGAAATTCCCAATAATATTTTGCCCCTAGCAACTTATGACCTTGGCTATGGTCAACAAATCATAAGCTCTATCCAAGTTCAACCCGTCATTTCCTGATTGAATTAAACCCACCCGTACGACCATTGGCTATGGTCAATAAAGTCGTACGACTACCCTAATCCAATCGCATCATATGCTTACAGATAATCACTAATTAGCTACCGCACACTACGCCTTGGCTATGGTCAACAAACGTAGCATGAATACTAAATAGCACTTATCTGAAATGACGGAGGGCTACGACAGGTTTTTAAGAAAACCTTTTGCATAATGAACTTGATATCGTTGCAGAATCGAGTGATTTTGAAAAGAAGTGTTTTTGAGGTTTTACTAGTTTCCCTAAAAAGGCCACTCCCGGTGAAGGGATCTCTTCTCTTTCCTCATTGAATGAGGTGCTGGATATTCATCAAGGAATATCACTATGCAAAGCAAGAACTAGAGAAGCATCTAAAGACAAAACCGAGTGGGTCGTAGCATCTGCTAGCTTTTGCTAAAGAGGTCACTCGGTGAAAGGATCTCGGCTCTTTCCTCATCGAATGAGGTGCTGGATATTCATAAAGGAATACCGCTATGCAGAGCAAGAACTAGAGCTACCAGTTTTGAAAAAGGATTCTACAATATCTTTAAGTTTCTTTCTTTTTCATTAATCTCATTAATGAAGTCCCTTCATTTATGCTTCTTAAGCATCACAGATAAAGAAATGAAAATACAACGTACGCTTTTGCCATCCGTATTCGCCACAGAGTCCCGTCATACACCGTTAGGTTACTTAACTACTAGCAGAGCGGGGCAGGACTAGCACGGATGCAAAATATAAGCAGTGTTTATTATATATCATATATATAATATTAAGCATTCGTCTCACGCAATTATATGATCTCATCACAGCACATTGCAGCAGAGGTCAACATATGAAATATTGGATATATTAGGAGGTCCGTGTTTTAAATTAAGCCGGTAAAAAACATGGATTCCACGGTCATGATGAATAGCCAAACCCACATCCTTAGATTCCTACAAGAGTGGCAAGCAACTCTGCCAATTCTAGAGTTAGGAGACCCGGACTCGACTCCTCGAGATGGTCTCCTACTGGACTCTAAAACCCGGTCACTTATGCTCCCCGCCTTAGGTCTATCCTAATACGGAAAAGTAAATAATATACATCAATAGTGACATCATCCTCAATCCGGAAGTGTCCCAATAAAAGAATATTACATACAAGTTTTTACATGAATGAAATTGAAAAACTCTCATCTCACGCAAAAACTCCCGGCTATTCAAACACGACGATCCAATATAACATATCACAGCAACACATATCATCAACGTAAGTAAATATGCGTATCTCAATTGTCGTTGACGTATAGCAACGAAACCGACGATACACCACATATTACACTTACGGTCGCAGAAAAGAAAGTGAAAACTACAACAATTGGAATCCGCAATATCCTTAGACATCATAAATCCGAAATATCACATACTTCGAATTTCATGCCTAACCATATGAATTCCTTAGACATCATAAACCTGGAATATCTCATATTCCGAATTTCATGCCTAACCTTATAAACCCCGCATTTTAGTCTCAATATTGAAAATACTTTTCAATAACCAGTCGGGTAATTCAACAAGATTCCCGACAACCTGATCGAATGATTGTCGGAAACTTTAGGAGACGGCCGCACCCCCCGATGGCGTCAACGAAGTGCACTTAGGTGGAACACCGTGGCCACGAGCACCCGGGAGGATGCTTTTGGCAACGGGGTTCTCCTACAGTCAATTGGTCGGGGCTATGGGCCATGGCTATCTAGTAATGTTACCCGGCGAGTATCCGCTTACACTACGTGATTAAGATGGTGTTTTGATCCGAATCAAAAACCCCGCGGCAACCGATCAAAAGAGAATAAATTGCTAGATTTAAAAAATTCAAATCAGTTTACACAAAACTAATTATTGTGGATTTTGTATCACAAATCACAGATAGTTAGACGATGTTAAACATTTCGATCGAATCAACAAATATCCACATTTCCCAGAGAGCTCAACACTTGAGCATCAGAAAAAATACCCAGAACATGCCAAAAGCACTTACAGACCTACACAAGAAGGGTCGTTCCTGGACTCACCAACGGCGCCGCGGAACCGCCACAAACACTAGGGTTTGGCAGCGTGGTTCCGCGGTCGTACAGTCGAGATAGGAGTTCGTTCTCCTTTGAGAATCCATAGAAAACTTTGCATGATTTTTTGAATATTTTTAATTTTGAAAATTCCAACATTTGGGAAAATTACCAGAGAGCATGGAAAATCGGGTTTTCGGAGTTCGATCGAACATTTTAACGTCGTCTAGGCCACTCCTAATGCTCTAGCTTGGCTCTGATACCACTGCTGGGTTCGCTTAGCATCCCGACATGGTTTCGGCAAGCATCAAGTATGCTATTTTAAAATTTTAGGGTGTCGAGCGAGCCCGAACCAAGGATCTAACTAGAGAATTAGGGTTTAACTAAGCAAGTAAACAACTTTACTTTAAGTGAACAAGGAATACAACCTTTGTAGACCGGTCCTTCTCTTCTAAACCTCTGTGTAGTAGTCCCTTAGCTCCAAGTAGTGGTCTCCCAGACTCTCGTTAGGCTCCACTAGGCGAAAGGAACAAGCTTGCTCAAATATCTTCGAGGCCGAAGATGATCTACGTCGAAGAATCTCTAACTCAAGCTACCACTTCAATAATTGAGAATTAGTGAAGCAAACAACCTATACTAAATGGCTAGTTTGGTATATATTGATGAAGTAGGAATTTTTGTCACATCAGAATAATTTTTCTCCCTTTTCTTTTTCACCTCACTTAAAGACAGAGAGTAAGAAGGAGATGAAGAAAAAGCTCTCAAGTGATCTCAAGTCATGAACCATGGGTGAGAAAATATCTTATATAACTCATGTAGAGACTAAATTATGGCTAAAGATAATAGTTAGGTTAATAAATATCAAGAGTAAAACAAAATTAGTGGACTAAATTCAAAGCTTCTCCATACTTCCACAAGCATCTTAGCCATGCTAATTTCCACCTAATTTTGATTTTCCCCTTAATATTTAAATACCCAAATTATCTTAAGTTAGGTATGAGTCTTATACACCCAAGTCCAATGTATCATCTAGCATGACACATATTAAATACATTAATATATATTACATATATATTTAAATATATTTGGAGAAAACATTTTCTTAAGTGAGCTAATATTAGTTAATGTATATTAATATATCAAATATATAATCATACATTAAATTATTAAATCACCACTTGATTTAATAACTCGGCTGTATCGCATACAACCGACTAATATCATTTATATGTATATCATATTTACATATAACATATCATTGAATAAACACTTGATTCAACAATCCAGTTATATCACATATAACCTATATCGCGAGATTACAATTCGGTATCACATACACGTATTAATCTCGGTTCCGGCATATATCACATATGTGCCCCACTTCGTTTCGCTTGAGCTAGGAAACCTCTGTCCAGGACTCTAAAGACTCGTCAATACGCCGGCAGTAGGTGATGATCATATCGGTCATCCAAAAGCCGTCAGCGGTACTAGCTGAACATAACGGCTACCTGGGTATTGAGCGATCAGAAGATCAACAAGCAAGCTTGTTCATACTCCCGTAAATCCAATAAGTAACACCACCATACAGTCTGGTCTCTTCGTCTGATATGTCGCATATCTAGTCTGGGGGTGGTAAACGTCAGACCCTAATAACTTGATAAGTCATGCCGATGTGAGGCTCATAACGGGTCGAGAAACTACTGATAACACTTACCAGTAAATCTCAATATCAGCATTGGCCAGGGACTTCATGTTATAGCCAATCGAGCACAGCGCAACATCAACCCCCAATACCGGGAGAGACGAAACCCCTCCTATCGCTCATTGCCTCCATGTGACTCAGGACTGTACCCAAAAACCACCATTTTGCACGATCTCTTGAACGTGGTAAGGTGGAAATCAAAGCACAGTGGAAATCACATAAGACTCTATGACGATCTCGGGTCTACAGACTAACTTGTACCAGTGTCACCAGAGAACTGCTATCTGACGATATGTATAATACCATCTAGGAGTTCTCGGCGAGTCCTGTTTAGTGTACCCAGTCTCCACTGAGCACTCATATACAATCTTTGATGTCAAACACTAATGGATGTGGGATCATCTATGGCCCATCAAATGGGTCAAGAAACATATACGCTAGTCTACTATGGAATATCGATGCCCTGTCTCGATACTTCCACGACTAGGAACAATTAAAGGATGGACTTATGGACTACCCTGGTCCCACTAGTATGATCTCCATCATAGTCCTGGTAGTCAAGTACATATCCTAAGGGCTTTATCAACATGTAACAGAGAGACAGTACAAGTATACATGTTAAGATAAAGTGTAACCAGATGCATACTATCATGTCGAGCAAGAAATTCCTCCCTATATATGTCCAAGCATCCACTATAATATACAATCATGTACAATAATGGCCTCGAAAGTATACATACAACTAACAATTACCACACTTCAAAAGGTATGCGCATGCCTGACAAGTTTCCCGTATGTTTGAAACTCCCGATATAGTTTTTTCCCCTAACGCTTATGACCTTGACGTAGGCCAACATATCATAAGTCATTAGTCAAGTTCAATCCATCATTATCTTGGATTAATTTAGACCCACCCGTACAAGTCCTTGATGTAGGCTAAAATAACTGTACGATAGTCCTAAATAATCGTATATCTATGCAGCAAACATGTATTGCCCAGCTACCATTCATTATTCCTTAACGTAGGCCAACATACATAGCATGAATACTAGATGATATTTGTAAGAAATGACGGAGGGCTATGGCTGATTTTTGGCAAAAAACCTTTAACGTAATGAACTTGATATCGTTGAAGGAACTCGAGCAGCTTTGAAATAGAGTAGTTTAAGCTCTGCTTTTTAAAAACAGTAACGCAAACCTTTGCTTAAGAGAGAACTCTCAGTGAAGGGATCAAGGCTCTTCCCTCATAGAATGAGGTGCAGGATATTCCTAACCGAATACCTCTATGCAAACTAAAAGAATATGACTATGAATTTTGAAGAAAACCGAGTAGTTTTAAAATTGGTTCCGACAACATTATTTATGTTTATTTTCTTGCATTTTCAGATAATACGTTCCCATCATTTTAAGTTTCCAAGCCACAAAAGAAACAACAAAAAAATAACATGCTATTTATATGCCATCCGCATTCACCACGGGGCCCCGTCATGCACCGTTAGGTTACTTAACTAATGGTAGAACGAGGGCAGGACTAGCGCGGATGCAAAACATATGGAAGCATCTACTAAATATATATATATATATATATATATATATATATCAACATCGCAGGCAGATAATAGTCATCACAGGCAGATAAAAATCATCACAGGCATGGAATCAACAATATGGAATACCGGATAAACTAGGAGCCCCGCGTTTCATTTTAGCCGTAAATGAGACGCCACGTTCCCCTGTCGTGTGGATAGCCAGTGCAATAAAGAACCTAGACTCTTACGAGTGCGGCAAGTTATCCGCCAATCCCGAAAGTGAGGCAACCTCAATAAATAAAGTGAATGGGCTACCCAACACTTCACAGAATCCGGTAACTTGAGCACCCCTCTATGAGTCAACCTATACCCCCTACGAGTGCAGCGAATAGCCCGCCAATTCTAGAGTAAGGCCCCCTCCGGTCTCAACGCCATGAGATGCGGGCCCGATGCCCTCTAGAACCCGGCTATTCGAGCACTACTCCGCAGGGTAATCCTAGTACAGAAAAGAAAATATATATAAGGGTGACATTAACCTCAACCCGGTCATGCCCTAATAAAAGAATATACAAATTGGAAAAAATGGAAGTCCATATGTCGGATGCTCGCCCCGCAATAATGAACATACAAATGAATCTGAACTGGACATCTAACACCGCACACAAGGCTATCCATCACGACAATCCATCCATAACATCAGTGCAACAAAGAACATCAAATCGAATATCTTGTTCGTAAACCCGTCTGGTTGTACATATAGCAACCAGTCGGATTATACCGCGTTATGATATTCACGGTCGTAGAAACTAACAAATGCACTGAAAACTACAAATTCAAAATTTCGATCGATTAAAATTTTCCGCATTGGCCCCAAGTACAAACTAGTACTCAAACAAATTTGGACCAAAACCAAATATACCAAAAATCACATTTCCATGATTTAGAGCTCTCGAAAATTTTTGGGGCACAACGACCAAAAACATGACCGCGGAACCACAGCTAAATGGCACGTTAGGCGGCGGTTCCTCGGTCGAATTTTGGGCTCATGTTCCTAAATTTCTTTCTGGTATATAGTTTTTCCTGCATATAATTTTAATACAACCTGAACAATTTTTTGAACAACTTTAAAATTCAAACAGTAAGCAATGAAGGGATATGCGAATCAGAAAATTCCATCGATCGAAACTCTAAACTAGTGCGAACTAGCTAGTTAAGGTTTATGGAGTGGCTCTGATACCATATTAGGGTTCGGTTCCCACGCCGCGGAGGCCGCAGCCAAGGCGAAAGCGAAAACAAAAATTTATACGAGCACCAAACACCCACATTACCCAGGATACGTTCCAAAACCTTAAACTAGCAAACTAGAAATGTAAGGATGCAGAAACTACAACCTTTGACGCGTTTCCACCAATTGTGGAAGGTCCCTCCAAGCTCGTAGCCGCCGGGATCGCGCTTGAAAGTCGACCACTCTCACCGAAGAGGATCCATCGGAGGGAAACCGGATGAGGCTTTAACTGATGATCCAAAGTTGCTAGGTGTGGATGGACGGTGATGTAGGAATTTTTCACTAAAAATTTCTCTCATATTCTCAAGCTCAAGTGAGCAAGAGGAAGAAGAAGGAGAAGAAGTGTGGAATGGCTATGTTTCTCATAACCATGAAGCATGAAGCTAAGCCAAAAACATATGGAATGACTAATCTCACCATGTGTAGAAAGAATGGCTCCAAATAAATCAACCATGCATCAATAGTGCACCCAAATGATTTTATCAATATAAAATCCAAGCCATACTTCTCTACATGTTTGCACCCATGCCTCATTACACCTCACTTTACATCTCATTTCCTTTTATTTTTCTAAATAGAAAAATAAATATGCGGTGTCCTTCTTCTAGAAGCATTCCCGTATAAATACAGAATACTTCACTTGGTATATGTATCGCTACATATACGCGTATCTGTATAAAAATACGGATAGCGCCTAAGAGAGAAAATGAATAGTGAACAATAATACTAAAATATATGTATCAAAATACATATATAAATTATTAAATCAAAACCTGATTTAATAATCTGGCTTACTTCTAAGCCAGCTAGTATTATCAACTGTCCGATTAAAGTCCGTGTATCTCGTACACGTATTTAATCAGACCCCTGCATGTACTAACGTACGACTTCTACATCTATAGCTTGAACCGGGAAAACCCTCTGTGTGGGACTCTAAAAACTCGAAAATACGCTGGCAGTGGGTTTAAACACAAGCACGTCAGCGACACTAGCTGTGCGTAACGGCTACCAAGGTACTTGCTGAAAGAAGGGTCGACAATCAAGTACGTCCTTACCCTACTAAGCTTGAATGCGACAATCTCCGTACAGTCCGGTCTTTTCTTCAAAGAATATCGCATATCGGGTCTAGGGGGTGGATAACGTCAGACCCTTACTAACCCGATAAGTCGTGTCTGAGTTAAGCACATCACTAACAGAGATACTACAGATCAACTATCAGTAAATCTCATGCACCGTGGCCACGGATTTCTAGTGATAGCCAACTGAGCACAGCGCGGCATCGATTCTTAATACCAGGAGAGACAAATCCCTGACAATCGACCACCACCTCCATGTGGCTGGGGACTGTACCCAACTAAAACTTATTTGCAGGACTCCTTTGAGCCGTGGTAGGCTAGTAATCAAAGTACAGTGGGAACTCACACGAGACAAATGATGATTATAGGTCAAGGATTAACTTATACTCAAGCCACCTGAGAACTTCCATCTGACAATAGATATAATACCATCTAGAAGTTCTCGGAGAGTATGTCTGGTGTACTTACCTTCAGTGCGCACCTGTATACTATCTTAGGTGACACAACACCAATGGCTTGTGAGACTGGCCACTGCCTCTCGTCGGGGTCTAGAAACGTATACACTAGTCTACTCCAGAATATCGATGCCCAGTCTCGATACTCCCACGAGGACATTTAAGGTTGTGCTTATGGACTGCCCAGCTCTTACATATATGATTGCCATCATAATACTGGTTGTCAAGACACAATCCTACGGGCTTCATCAATGATGAAGACAAACCAGATATCATACTATCATTTCGAGTAAGACCGTTTTACCTTTATAGGTCCCCCTTCAATTATCATAATTGTCTACTTGCAATCATAATAATTTCCTTGAGAGCACTATATCCAACAGGGTTATCGAAGTCAGTGGGAGTAGCGGAAGGTGTGTAAGTTACTTATGTCTATTCGTAAACTAAATCATGCATAGCGGAGACAGATCATCTTTTTTGATGTGACAATCAAGGTGACTGACTTCATCAAAATAACAGATGGACCTAGTAAGAAGGATGTTGGGAGTTATGTCCAGGGATTTGGACGACATACTCCCGATAGGAATTGATGTTCCTATACAATAATCGGTCAAACTTTAGTTGTCACGAGTGTTTTTCCACATTGGATATGGATAAAATATCGAGAATTCTGTGACTATATCTATGGTTTTAGATCAAGATTTTGGATGTGTCCCAATCCAGGTACTTGGACACCATTCTAATGTAGTTTAGAATGGATGACTCCTGGCATGGTAGTCTACCCGCAGGTATTGGAGTTACCCTCTATAAAATGATGTCTTCTTGACTGATAAGGAGAGGGAATTGCATGGATGACATATCACTTAAGCAACTGAGTAAACATGTAATGTCATGTACAAAACTAGATGTTGCTTTTGTGCTTTTTGTAACAAGCAGATGTTAATCCAATTCTGGAGAAATAAAGGGAAGCAGTTAAGAACATAAGAGAATGTTCTTGGTATACGGTGATGGCATCCTCCTGTAAGAGGCAGTTATCGGTTTAGGCTTCCAAGGTGAACTAGATAACATAGATATTGTCAGAGTTTTGAGTTTACTCTCTTCTGAGGAACAGTATATTGATAGAGTTCCAATAGGGATACTAAGGTAGATGTGGTGCAGGATGTTGGTTATGACTCAACAGAGGATACAACCCTTGAAGTTTTTTGGATAAAGTTGTTCATTTATGAACTTGGTCTCATCAAGTATCCAGACAACTTCTTAAGGCGGGGTATTGCTCAGTTCAGGAGATTGTTGATCTCTGCGAAGTCGAGATATAGAGAGATGAAGTTGGAATATTGTAGCGGATGCACTCACAGAGGCTATTTCTCGAACATGGATGTTTCTCATACGAGCTTTGCGAAACTAATTAGTAGAGAAATTGGGTATCTTCTAGCAGTCGAGGTGTGGGTATGTGATACTGCAATAATTGGTCTTAAGTGCAAGTGAGAGATTGTAGGATATCGAGTCCTCAAGATAATTATTGTAATTGCATGTAGACGATTATGATAATTGAAGGAGGACCTATACATGTAGAACAGTCTTACTCGAAATGATAATATACTATTTTATTTGTCTTTATCATTGATGTGTATATGTCTTATTTGTTATTACGCGTCGCTAATACATAATGATAAAACCCGTAGGATTCTTGCTTGACTACCAGCAGTATGATGGCGATCATATACGTGAGAGCTGGGTAGTCTAGAAGCACATTCATATATTTCTATAGTTGAGAGAATTTTGAGACCGAGTATCGATATTCCGGAGTAGACTAGTGTATACATTTCTAGACCCCGACGAGAGGCGGTGGCTGGTCTCACAAGATATTGGTGTTGCATCACCTAAGATACTATATAGGTACTCCGTTCATCATGAAAAACTGCATTTCAATACCGTTCATTCATTATCAATTTTGTGATATATCGGTACTATTAATCCGTGTCTACTCAATAAGTACATATTACAGATATTCATGAAAATACACTGGAAATATACTCAAATACACGGATACAACATTTGTGAGCCGACACTGCAACCGGAACGGAAAACCGATCAATATTCAAGAAGATTTTGCAAAACAATTCAAGTATACACATTATTTTATTCAAAATGGCCAAACATAATACAAGTTGTATGTGAAAACTATATTTGGGTGCATGAACCTTGGTGGGCAGTAATGATGTGGTCTGAACATATTGTGCAAGTGGGCAAGTGGATGAGCAAGTGGGCTTAGCATGATGAAGTGATAAAGGTGTGATGTGATATGTAAATGCTTGCATTTCCCTCTAAATCTACATATTTCAACCCAAGTGGATATAAAAGAATCAAACAATACCAGAGGGATCATGGAGGGGACATGAAATCACCACAAGAAAATGGGCCGCACTACTCAATATAAAACCGCCAGAATTGGCAAAAAAACCGCAACCGGCGGTCCCACTTGTACCAAACTGCTCCATTTTTCTTCTGGTCATTCAAAGTTGTCACATTATCTCAAATTTATTGTTTGTTTTTGTTGATGAAGTGCCTATAAATACCAGAACAGAGAGCAAGCTTGAGGGAGAGTTTATCACACTTCATACCATTTTTCATTCTACATTTTTGTTATCTTGTTGTAGTTCTTTGTACATAGTAGATTGGTTTTGTTGAGTTGTTTGCTTTATCTAATCTTGCAATCTTTTAACTGAGCTTGCAAGGTTAGATTTTAGTATTTTGAATTCATTATATTGTACTTGTATTGAACTTATTGAAGCTTTCAGTTTGATGCACTTTGGTTCTTAGTATCTCCTTAACTTTACTTCCTTGCAATTTCATTTCTTACACTTTACTTACTTGCAATGTTGTTTTATTTGATCTCTTCTCTATTTTGTTCTTTTTTTTTATGTTTGTGATGGATAGTGAGTAGTGATCTTGTTAGTGAATGAGAATGGTTGTTTAAAGTTAAGATTTTCTTTACTCATTTCCTTTGTCCAAAACTTACTAATTGAACTCCATCCAGACCTCACGCAAGCGCTCCGTTAGGCACCCTATCCTACCAAGATAGCGGTGATTCCTAAACATGACCGGTTGCGTTTGGTTTAGCCGGAGGTGAAAGTTAAGAGACAGGAACGAAAGGACAAGGGTCAATAAGCCGGATTTCACAAATTCCGTGCTTAAGCACCCAAATCCACGTTGTTGCTGATTACTCTAGCTTCAATAGTCAAGTGAGGCGGAAAGGAATGAGTACAGATTTTCCTAACTTAAACTAACCTATCACTATCCCAAATAAGCGTTTTGTTTGCATATATACAAAACACATAGGTTAGAATCAAACTTTTCCGACCTTTGGCTTAACTCATGAGAACAAGAACGTAAATACACCATCCCCTGCGGACGACCCGTACTCATCATGACTAGCTACACGTGATTCTGTCTTGATTGCGGTTACTTTAGAACTTAAATACGACATGTGAAATCCTTTTCAATCATGCTCACTGGAGGTGAGTACATCGGACGGACTTGCCGAGAACTTCTAGATGGTATTATATCTATCGTCATATAGAAGTTCTCTAGTGGCATGAGTACAGGTTAGTCTTTTGACTTGAGATTGTCATTTGTCTCATGTGAGTTCCTACTATACTTTAATTACTACCCTACCACGATTTAAAGGAGTCGTACAAACAGATTTTAGTTGGGTACAGTCCCGAGCCACATGGAGGCAGTAAGCGATTATCGGGGATATGTCTCTCCTTGTATTATGATTTGATGTCGCGCTGTGTTCGGTTGGCCATCACCCTAAATCCGTGGCCATAGTGGATGGGATTTACTGATAGGAGTTCAGTAGTTTTTCGGTTTGTGATGAGCTTAACTCCGACATGACTTATCGAGTTATTAGGGATCTGACGTTATCCACCCCTAAACCCGATATGCGATACTCTTAGACAAAGAGACCGGACTGTACGAAGATTGTCACTTTTAGACTCAGTAGGGTACGGATGGACCTTATTGTCGACATCCCTTTTGGCATATACCTAGGTAGCCGTTATGTACAGCTAGTGCCGCTGACGTGCTTGTGATTATGGATTTATCTACTAGCTCACTGCCAGCGTATTGTTGAGTCTTTAGAGTCCCACAGAGAGAGTTTTCCCAGTTCAAGCGATATGATGTAGATAACATATGTTGATACATACATTGGTCCGATTAAATACGTGTACAGGCTACACAGACTTTAATCGGACGGTTGATAATACTAGCCGGTTTAGGATTAAGCCGGATTATTAAATCAAGTTTTGATTTAATAATATCTATATCTATATCTATATCTATATCTATATCTATATCTATATTTAATATATATTTTTAATATATATATTATAGTATTATTGTTCAGTATTCATTTTCTCTCTCTTGGCTATTTGTATTTTTATACGAACACGCGTATATGTATTTCGATATGTTTACCAGGTTGTATTCCATATTTGAAAGGAATAATTTCTAGAAAGACACCTCATTTGTGAATATTCATTTATGAATATTTATAGAAATGAGACGGAGGGTGAGGTGGGTTTGAGTATGGTTGTGGACATGTAGAGAGGGATGGACTTTATTTATTTATTACAAAATGGCTATGATATTTTTATTTGAGGGTAGAAAATGATTATGAAGCCATTCTCTCATTCTACCAACACTAAACTCTCTTTCTTGATGGCTATCCTCTTCGTCCTCTTCCTCCTTCTTGCATGCTTTCTTGAGCTTTAGTTTGAGAGTGAAAATGATAGTGGAAAATTCTTACATCTACACTCTTCATTTCTAGCATGCTTGAAGCATCGGTTGCTTTACTTGGTGGAGTTGAAGCTTGGATCGGTTCCTTCAGGTCGATCATCTTCAGAAAGGGCGGCGTCTCTCACGGCCTATAAAGAGCTTGGAGGGGTCTTCCATGATTGGGTAGACATATGACAATGGTTGTATTCTCTACGAACCTTATATATTTAGTTGCTAGTTTTGTGTATGGAATGATTCTATGGTTTGAGGTTCCCTTGTGTTTGCTAGAAATTTTTGTTCATAATTCGCTTCCGCTATATCCGCGAGCAATAGGGAACCCAGAACCCGTAACCTAAAACTTTTGAAGTTCTATGAGCTGTGAGGGTCATATAGAAGTATATTCTCCTTATGAGTCAAGTAGATCTCGTAAGTGTAGTTTCTCCCTAAGAATCGTATAAATTCCTATGTGTGTTTCTCTTTTGTGAGTCGTAAGGATCTCACGCGGGTATTTTCTTCTTACAAAATCGAGATGACTTTGTAAGTGTATTTTTCTTTCTTTTCACGAGTTTGCGCTGTTTCGAGTTTTCATAATCTCGCCGGCAGTCTTGTTGTTTTTATTGACGGAGCCCTTTCGGGTTTTCATCCATGCTCCTTTTGCTTGTAGACGTACTATTTTTGTGCCGGTATGTTGGTGGCTTTCCTTCTTGCTGGTATCTCGGCCAATGGAGAAGGTCCTGAGTGCAGTTTCGTCGGAGGTAGTCCAACATTGCTTGCCGGTGGGATTTGGGAGAGATATGGATAGTTTATGCCCGTGGATTGTACACGGTGATCAATATGGTGATCTGCCGTTGGGCATAATATCTTTTGAAGGACTGCATCATTGGTAGAGCTGCATAACCGGTGGGACTTCAGGTGCAGCCTCGTAGGTGGGACTTGGTGGATGTAAGGATCATTTATTCACACAGATTGTATACGGTGATCAATATGGAGATCTACCATAGAGCAAGGTGTCACTTTAGGGACATAGCGGTCCATGGGAAACATGGAGAACATATGTAGGACATAGATCGTTTGTGCCCGTGGATTATATACGGCTGGTTATATGATCCATGTCGTAGGGCAACATGCTAGATTAGGGACATCACGGTTCATCATCGTCATAATGGGGGTGCATATCATCCGATAGGACTTTCATAGTTTCGACTCAGGAAGATAGCGAGCGGACACATGCGTCATCATCTATCATTGATCTATATCATGACACTTCAAGCGTAGTACTTCTTAAGTAATCGGCCATTTATTGGCTGCAAGGGCATTTCTCCATACATATTTATGAGTAGGTAAGCTCCAGCTTGGTTGACCATTTCTATGACGTATGGGCCTTCATAATTCATCTCAAACTTTTCATGTTTAGTGTGATTGGGGATCATCAGCCTCTTGACAACCAGTATGAGTTCGCCTTGGCGTAATATCCTCGGTCTGGTCAGTCTTTCATATGCCTGGGTCATTCTTGCCCAATGGGCTTCTAAGCTTTGCTGAGCTATGAGATGGGTCTCGTCAAGAGCATTGAGTTCTTTGAGCCGAAGATGAGTATTCTCTTCATCTTTAAGCTCACATTGAACCGCTATCCAAATTGAGGGGAGTTTCATCTCTAGCGGGAGTACTGCTTCGACACCAAACACCAAGGCATAAGGTGTTGTTTTCATGGCTGTCTTGAACGTCGTTCAATACGTCCAAAGAGATTCATGCAGCCTTTCGTGCCAATCCTTCTTATTCTTGGACGCCGTCTTCTTTATAAGCTTGGTTAGCATCTTGTTTAAAGCTTTGGCTAAACCATTCGCTCGGGGATTATAGACGGAGGAATATTTCCAGTCTATCTTATCTTTTTGGGCAAAGCAACTTATCTTGTAGCTTCTATATGATGGTCCATTGTCTGAGACTATGTGCCGTGGGACTCCATACTGGCAGATGCCATGTGTTTTAAAAAAATGGAGGATATTCTCCGTCTTTATTTCCCTTAGTGGTATCGCTTCTGCTTACTTGGAGAATTAGTCAGTTGTCTCCAAGATGAAACAATGCCCTCGGGATTACGCCGGCTCAATGGGGCCCACTATATCGGTTCCCCACATTTCGAACGACTAACTGGCTATGGTCGGATGCAGCGGGTTGCAGTGCTGATGTATGAAATCCCTATGTATTTGGAATGAGTGGCATCGTTTTTACATATTCGATGCAATCTTGAATCATCATAGGCCAGTAATAACCCATCCTTTTGATTTTTAGCTTCATCTTTAGACCGGCTTGGTGGGATCCATAAATTCTGTCGTGAATTTCTTGGACGACCTTTTTAGCTTCTTTTGGTCTTAGGCATCTTAGCCATATATGGTCGAAGGACCTTTTATATGGAGTTCCATTGATTAGGGAAAATGATAAGGCTTGTTTCTTGAGTTGTTGCATTCACGACGCATCTTCAGGCATCCGTTGAGACTTGAAGTAGTCTATAAGGACTTCTCACCAGCCATCATCTTCTTCTTCTTTAGCTTCTTACGTTTAAAGGATATATTCATCTACGTCTTCGGTTAGAGGGTTTGAAGATATCTGTGCCGGGGCTGAGATCTTGCGAATTTTGATGGCGATCTTTACATCGTCGAGGTTTTCATCGGCCAGCTCTTTGGCCAACTTGGCTAATGCATCCGCTGTGCTGTTTTCCACTCGTGGCACATTTTCCAGTGTATATCGAGGCAATTGTGTTAGCAGCTGTTGCATCATTTTGCCATGCTTTATCAGTTCTGGCTTTCATGCTTTGTAGTCTCCATTGACTTGCATGACAATCAACTGAGAGTCCCCGTATATATGGAAATCCTTGATTCCCAAATCGATCGCGATCTCAAGACAGGCTATAAGTGCTTCATACTCTGATTCGTTGTTGGTTCTAGGTTTCATCAAACGAGATAGCTTAGTGGGTTATTCCACCTTGAGGGGTTACGAAGATGAGTCCTATCCCAGCCCTGATTACCGGGACATTCTTCTTTCTCCCTTTCTTCGAGGAAGCTCGATCGAAGTACAACTCCCAATGAGGCTTCTTTGTTTCTTCTTTCTCTTTGACCACGTTGAATACAACCGTCAGCTCATAGTTTAGTGGAGAGTAAGCTTGAACGGGTGTTCCGCAAGGAAGTTGGCGATGTCTTGTCCTTCTACTACTTTTAAGGAAAGATAATGGATTGTGAACTCTATCAACATAAGGGCCCATTTAGCGAGCCTTCCTGTCAATATTGCTTTCGTCATCAGGCACTTGAAAGGGTCCACCTTTGATATGAGGTGCACTTCATGGGCTAAAGCGTAGTGTCTGAGGTTCGTTATCGTGAAGATCAGCACCAGACAGTGCTTCTTGATAAGAGAGTAGTTGCTTTCTGCTCCAAGCAGGAATCGACTTAGAAAGTACAGGGCCCTTTCCTTTCCTTGGTCATTCTCTTATGCCCATAGCGTCTAAGGAACCATCAAGGGTAGTTGTATATAGGATAAGGGGCTTTCCCTTAACCAGGGCAGCCAATACCAGCGGATTCTGCAAGTACTGCTTGATTTCTTCCAGTGCCTTATGACATTTCTGATCCCATATAAAGGGAGTTCCCTTCTTTATCAGATGGCTGAACGGACGACATTTACCTGAAAGACTGGCGATAAACCATCGAATATAGGTGAGCTTTCCTTGGAGAGATCGCAGCTGCTTGAGATTTCTTCGTGGGGGCATTTCTGTAATTGCTTTAATTTTGAAGGAGTCTATCTCGATCCCTCAGTGACTGATTATGAATTTGCCGGAAGAGACTCCGAAGGCGCATTTCATTGGGTTCATCTTCAGGTTGAATTTTTGAAGGCACTTGAAGACGATCTTTAAGTGCTTCCATTGCTCTTCTTGAGATTTTCTCTTAACCACCAAATCTTCGACGTTACATTCGAAGATATCATGTATAAGGTCGTCGAATATCTTTGTTATAACTCTTATATATGTGGTTCCATCAATCTTCAGGCCGAATGGCATCACTTTATAACAGTAGACACCTAATGGTGTGCGGAATGATGTATGCTTCTGGTCTTCGTGATGCATTTTATTTGATTGTATCCTGAATATCCGTCCATAAACGAGAAGATCTCCTTTATGAAGGTGTTTTCGATCATGAGCTTCGTCACTGGTACAGGGAAGTCATCTTTCAGGCACGCCTTATTGAGATCACGAAAGTCCGCACAAATCCGGACTGTCCCATTTTTCTTCATTATGGGGAAGATATTGGCTACCTAATCTGGGTACTGGACTTCATGGATGAAACCGGAGTCTATGAACTTCTTGACTTCAGCATTGATTCTTATCTCGAGTTCGAGCAGCACCTTCTTGGTGCTTGTTTGATTGGGTTTCTCCTTAGGTTATGGCCAGCTTGTGTACCACTACATTTGGATCAAGACCCCACATCATGTAGTAGTTCCAAGTGAAGCAATCTCTATATTCTATGAGCATGTCTTTTAAGCTGGCTACTTGTTCATCAGACAGCAGCTCACTGTCGAACGTTGGTCTCGGATCATGTTCCGTTCCCAGATCTATTTTCTTCAATTCATCGGCAGTGGTATGAATTCGATCTTCCATCTCTTTAGGTGCCGGCGGTAGTTCTGAGATCTCATCCTCTTCATTTTTGAAGCAATCGAAGAGCTCAAGCATACCTTCATATTCTTTTTCATTGGAAAGTCTTATCATATGGCAAACGTGGGCGAGATTCCGTTTCTGGCACTGGCCATACACTAATTTGCTGGAGTAGTCTCTCGTGTCTTTACATGCTTTAATGTAGGATCCACTCTTCAGTTGTCACTTAGTGTGATCTTGCCTTACCTGTATTGCTCTTCTGCCTAATTCTTGAAGACAAAGCAATCCTCGATTGGATGGCCGACGATCCGATGGTAGAGAGAGTAATTCGGATGATCAAAGGCATTTTCTTGAGGGGGCCGCTTAGACTTGAGCAGTGTTAGCATTTGGTGCTTCATGACGAGGGCGAATATTGTAGGTGGATGCTCGTGCTCGTGCTGTAAACTAGTGTCCAATAAGGAATACAAAACGATTTTTTTTTGAAACAAGAGTATGAACTCTATGACCTAGAATCGAATCCAAACACTAAACCAGAAAACACTAGAAAGAGTTTAGCTACTAGGTTTATAAATACAATCTTTGTAGTCATGTCCTTCATCTTCCACGCTACTTTTTCATCTCCTTGGTTGTTGGGAACGAGCATGGGAGTCGATCTTCCTCGTCGAAGATGATCCACCTGAAAAAACCCAAACCTAGGCTCAAGCTTCACACTAAAATGCATAGTGAAGTAACTAGTGATCAAAACTTGCTAAGAATTGATCACCAGGATGTAGCAGTGGCTAATCTCTAAAGGTTTTCTCTCTTTAGCTTTCATCTTTCTCAACATAGTGTTGGGTTACACTAACGCCCTGGCCATCTACCGTGAACATTTGCGGAACAAAAATTTTATCGTTTGAAAAACTAGCGCTAGAAAACCCGACCAAGATACTACCATAAACCTAAACTAGCAAACATGAGAGGAGCTAACTACTATGATAGGAATTCTCACCCAAGGATCCGTGTCCTTTGGTCATCTTTCCTCTTCGTTCGCTCCAAGTGATCTTCTTGATCGAGCTTGTTTATCTTTGCTTGCTCCTTCGGTTCTCTTGGATCGCGCTTGTTCGTCGGTCTTCCTCCATCGAAGATGATCCATCCGAGGGATGTAGTCCATGGCTCTATCTCCACACTAAGTATCAAGTGGAGCAATTAGAGGCTTTAGATTGCTAGTTTAAAGAGTCTAGAATGTAGTGTGAGGTTCTTTTTGTGTCTCAATCTCACCTCCTCTCTTGGTTCTCGACACATGAGAGTGTAGAGAGGAGGAAGAAGATAAAGGTGGAGAAGCTCAAGAACAAGATAGGGGAGTGAAGCAAAATGGCGAGCTTAGAAAATAATGAAGCATGCATGTGAGAGAAAATCCTCACTATAGTTTTGTAAAACAATTCTTACCAATATAATATACCAACCATGCTTCAGTAGTTCACACAAATGAATATAAAATTCATTTGTCAATACTATTGAGGCGCGATTCACACCATACTCCCCTTACCTTGCTTTAAACCTCATTATCCATTTAAAGATAAATGGAAATAACCAAAATAAGGTGTCTACCTTCTAGAATGTTTTCCGTATAAAATACGGATTACAGTCTACTGTATATAGATACGTGCATTCGTATAAAAATTCGAATACCCAAAGAGATAAAATAACACAAAGAATATAATACTAGAATATACATATCGAAATACATATATGTAAATTATTAAATCAATACTTGATTTAATAATCCGGCTCAATCCCGAGCCGGCTAGTAGTATTAACTGTCCGATCGAAAGTCTGGATACATAGTACAATCAATCAATCGGAACCCTGCACGTATCCAATATGGCTACTACATCATTTCGCCTGAACCAGGGAAACCCTATGTGTGGGACTTTAAAGTCTCGACAGTACACTGGCAGTGAGTTACTGGATAAATCCATAATCAAAAGCACGTCAGCGGCACTAGCTGTACGTAACGGCTATCCGGATACCTATCGAAAAGGAAGGCCGATGAGCAAACTCATCTGGATCCCTATTGAGCAAATCCGTGAGAATCTCCATACAGTTCGGTCTCTTCGTCTGAGAGTATCGCATACCGGGTCTGGGGTGGTAAACGTCAGACCCTAATAACCCAATAATTCATGCTGACGCAGCTCAGGACCAATCCGGGAAACTACTGATCAACCTATCTGTAAATCCCAACTGGCTTGGCCATGGTCTTATGGACCTGGCCAATCGAACATAGTGCGATATCAACTCCCTATACCGGGAGAGACGAATCCCCAACAATCACTCACTGCCTTCTTGTGGCTCGGGACTGTACCCAACCAAAACCTGTTTGCACGACTCAGTAGAGCTATGGTAGGGTAGTGATCGAAGTACAGTGGGATCTCACACGAGACAAATGACGATCTCGGTTCAGAAGACTAACCTGTACTCATGTCACCTGAGAATTGCTATCTGACGATAGGTATAGTACCATCAAGAAGCTCTTGGTTAGTCCGTCTAGTGTACTCACCCCCAGTGAGCACCTCTATATGATCTTAGGTTCAAAAGACCAATGGCCGCGGGACCAACCATTTCCCCTCATCAGGGTCTAAAAACGTATACACCAGTCTACTCCGGAATATCGATGCCCAGTCTCGATACTCCCACGACTAGGGACCTTTTAAGGATGTGCTTATTAACTACCCTGCTCCCACAAGTATGATTGCCATCACAACGTAGGTAGTCAAGCAATGATCCAACGGGTTTTATCAACATATATAGATGATATGTAATAACAAGTAAAACATATGTACATATTAAGATAAAGACAAACCAGATAGCATACTATCATATCGAGCAATATTGTCCTGTACATACATTTTTCCAAGCATCCACATGTATACATGTACAAAAATGGCCTCTAGGGAATACATATCCAACAATCTCCCACTTACACTAAGGCCATATATTGGCGTACCGAGTACCCAACGTCTGCTTTAGGGCCACCTGTTGGCGTATCGCATACCCAATATCTCAAAAAGTCTCTTGAACTGCGCTTGAAGGAGGGCCTTCGTGAATAGATCCGCCGTGTTGTCTTTTATGTCAACTCTCTGCACCTCGAACTCCCGACGATCAACGATCTCCCTGATCACGTGATACTGCCTCAAGATGTTTCTGGATTTCTGATGGGACTGTGGTTCCTTCGGTAGAGTTATAGCCCCATTGTTAACGCAATACAAAGGTATCGGATCAACAATGGACAGAACTACCTGATGTTTAGTAATGAACTTCTTCATCCAAACCGCTTCTTTTGCGGCATCGTTCATAGCAATTATTCAGCCTCCATCGTCGAGTCTGCGGCGATGTCCTATTTGGAGCTCTTCCAACACACCGCCCCTCTAATGAGGGTAATCACAAAACCCGAGACAGACTTGCTGTCATCCTTGTCACTCTGGAAGCTTGAATCGGTAAAGGACTCGATCTTAAGGTCTCCATTACCGTAAACCAAGAACATCTCCTTAGTCCTTCTCAAGTACTTGAGAATGTTCTTCACAGCTGTCCAATGATCCTCACCCGGGTTTGACTGATACTGGCTCACCACGCTAAGCGCATATGCTACATCTGGTCTGGTACATAGCATCACATATATTATAGATCCTACCGCCGAAGTGTAGGGTATAGTTGTAACGTTTCTGAAAACGTTTAGGCGAATTTTCCGTTAATCGGTAAATAGGTTGGGTTTTTCCATAAAAACCTAAGTTGTGATCTTTTTTCAATATAGACTTGGATGCACCTAGTTTAATTAGGAAATTGCTAGTTTGCGGTATTTAGTGGTCACTTGAAAATTTTGGTTCACTTAAATATTTTCCTTAATTAAAATATTATTAAAAGCTTTTAATTATGCACTTAATTAGTGGTAATTACAATTTGGTTTGGGTTAATTATGCTAATGTGCATCCATGCTAATTTAATCATAAGATTAAGTATTAAACCATCCTTACAAATATCTTGAAGAAATATCTAGATATTTGTTGAATTAAATGAAAATTTTAATTAATGAATTAAAATTTGGCATAAAGTAATGTGCATTAATTTTTCTTTAATGGTTGTCTTAAGCTAGAAACTTCCACACACTTGCAAATAAACCCCTCCCTTTCCCTCTTGGCTGAACCTTCCCTTGGCTGCCCCTCATTTTTCCCCACTCCTTTTTCAACTCAAAAAGATTCAAAAATCCATCAAAAATCATAGAAAAATCCCACAAACTCTAAATTAAATCCCTACCCTTTATTCATTAGCCTAATCTAGCTTGGATCAAGATGAAAGTTTGCATTTTGGAGGCCATTTTGGTGGTGAAAATTTGCAAGTTTTATAGCAAGTTTGTGGTATAAATCCTAACCCTAAGCTTTAGTTGTTGTTTAAATACTTTAATTTAGATTATGGGGTGTTTGAATATGGTGTTAATTAGCAAGTTTTGAAATTCAAGAGAGGGTTTTGATTAATTAGTTATGGTTTATGTGTTGGTTAACATGTTTAGACATGGAAAATTTAACCTAGTTGGAAGATTGTTAATTGATATTTTTCCTAATTATCAAATTAAGCTAATTACAAACTAACTTTTACTAAATCTTATATGGGTGAGATTAAAATTATAGTAAAGGTTTGGGTGGCTTAATCAAGCTACCATGTGATGATTGTGATCGCCAGAATTGTTTAAACTTCTAGTTTTAAGCAAAAATGTTTAAAAGATTCTTACTAGGTTTTCTGTATAATTAGACGTGAGTTTTATTTGGTGTAGTGATGAAAAATATATTATCTTGTACGATATTTATTGTGTTGTGAATGAGTATTGGTACGATTGGATTTTAAGCTTGGCGGTTTTCATGAATAGCGACCCTAGTTAGGGTTTTGGCTATGTTTTCCGGTATTGGGATTCTTGGTTTTGAGATTTGATATTATATTTGGTCGTTGGATATTTGTACGTCAACGACGAGGGTTGTTGGGTTATTTTGCATGCGTAGGTTATAGGTTCTAACCTATGAGCGCACCGCGTGCCGTATTTGGATTTCGGAACTTGATGTTAATAGCTTCGTGATTTCATATTGATTGTAGATACATTCGTGTGGATTCCGAGACGACGAAGCGCATAGACTAAGGCTAAGCGAGGAGTTTAGCAGGTGAGTAGATTTATATCTATGGGGGAAGTCGGGTAGATGGCGTATAGCACCCCCGCAAATTATGAATGGAAACTGATTTATACATAGAATACAGTAGGAGAAACCTATATTAGAAAACTATAGATATGAGATGAAAGGTATAGGGACATAACTCTAGGAGATTCATATGATAGAATGCATTTGTAAAATGACTTGATGTGAGAGATTGATGCGATGAAAAGAGTATATGGTGAGATATGATGACTTGGTTAATATGACGTTATATGGATGCGAGTCGATAAGAAATAGTTGATACCTTGCCGGTCCCCTGATACGAGATTGACACGGATGTGACCGGAGAGATATGTATTTATATAATGGATAATGTTATGCATAATGAGTGATATGCCGTACGAGATTTAGATCCGTACTCCGTTATTGTATAGGTTGATAGAATCCCTAATTGTTTAATGCCGCCGTACGATGGATTACCATACGCGTTGAGTTTTACCTGTTGATTGATCTATACCCTTGATTAGAGGATGCCGTACGATAGATTATACCATACATGGTGTTGTGAGGCTGGATGCCGATTGATGGATTCACCGAATCGGATATATTGTATATATGTATACCTGATAGCATTTCACGTACGATGTACCTTATGCTACGTTTATAATATTCTCATTGCATTATATATGTACCTGTGCTAGTACACCTACACAATTATCGATGATGCGTATGTTACACTTACACAGATTGCCGGCTCACACACTTTCATCATCGATAATTGCTACATCATGCTATGATATACTTACTATGCTCACATCATTTTGCTATGTTGCATGACATACCCTGCTATAGCTGCACATACACCTATGTGGTATTGTATCATTATTGACATTTAGACGTTGATTCTTGTGCTATTGCGCATATGAAATGCATCATGCTTACATACTTACATGTATATACACACATCTTGCTAGAGCTACATGTACGCCTTTATATGATGTTGCATTTGATTTTGGAGGAATTGGGAACCGCATATATTTTAAAACTGAATTCATTTAAAAGAGCGGTTTTCTCTTAATATGTTCATATTGCTGTTTATGTTGCATACATCAGTTTTCATGTGATTTATGGATTTGAGAACCGTGGAGGTATTTGAAGAAATTTATGTATTGTTTGAAAACCTGGTTTCTCTTAATATGATATTTCAATGCGTCCACCATGAGTTTTCTCGGCTCTGAGACTTATGTTAGAAACCCGATTCGAGGAGCGGTAGGCACCATTTGCGGGTACATGGTGGACCCGGTATGGTTCCCCGGGACAAGAGGTGATTTTCGTGGTATAGACGATGGGCCTGGCAGGAGGGCTAGTACCTACCGGTGATAGCATTTAGACTCGGCGGTTATCCGGAGGATACCGAACGGAGTCGTGAGATGATACGGACCGATTTCGGACTGACGGAGCCCGTGGCCTAATCCAGACTGATGGAGCCTGAGATATTGATGAGGGCCGATACAGACTGACGGAGCCCGAGATATGAGGATTTACGTGTCGATGCTGGACACGGGTTTCATGATATTTCGAGTGTCGATATTGGACACTCAGGTTCCATGATTTGATGTGTCATTGATGGATGCACGTTCTTTGATATCCTCATATATTTACATGTATTGATTATATTGTTGGACGAGATCCACCTGTATACATGTATTGATTACAATGTTGGACGAGATCCACCAGCATACATGTATTGATTATATTGCTGGACAAGATTCCACCTGCATACATGTATTAATTATATTGTTGGACGAGATCCACCTGCATACATGCATTGATTATATTATTGGATGAGATTCCACCTGCATACATGTATTGATTATATTGTTGGACGAGATCCACCTGCATACATGCATTAATTATATTGTTGGATGAGATCCACATGCATACAGGTATTGATTATATGGTTGGATGAGATCCACTTGCTGATAGGCTTTGTTTATGTTGTTGGCACATATGCAGATACGGTCACCCTAGATATCATAGTATTACCTTTATGATATAGTTGACCTTGGAATCGTTATTTATTTCGATTTCTACCTGATGATATTTTCTACTCACGAGTTGGCAACTCACCCCCGTTATGCCACGGTTCTTACAGGTTGACCGCATGGATCAGTAGCGGCATCGCTGGTACACAGCTTGCATTCGGGTGATTTTCTTTGGTAGGTGGTACATGTTGGATCGTGCCCCTCTTGTATTGTTATTCTTATTGTATCTAGTCAACTCCATCAAATCAGAAACTAGTATTTGTATAAGTGAAGACTTAGCAAAACTTGTAGTTGCGAGACTTAGAGCGATGGATTATATGTTCGCTTGGTGGGTTTGATGTCTTGCTTTTCATTTTCCTTAGTGTTGATCTTCGTCGTTGGGCGTCGTATACATATATATGCTTGTGGTGGCTGTTTCCGCCGCCGGGCGTGATTTGCTCCCGTTTAGGGATGCTTTCTTTATATTCTGTGTTATACCCATTTTCGGGGCTAGTTTTTACAAAGGAGGTGCTGCCGAAATTTCAAAAAAAAAGAGATTTAAGGACTTTTACATAAGGTTTCCAAATGTTATATCAATGTTTTCATTACTTACTTTTTTTGAAAGGTTTATATTTCTGGGTTTTGGCTTACTTAAGTTACGTTACGCGTGTAAACGTTGCGTGATCTAAGTGCTGGTCACGAGCTAATATTTCGGGTCGTGACAATAGTGCTCATGCGAACTCTTTCCTCATCAGCCTTGGGAGACATCTCTTTGGAGAGGGTGATTCCATGCAATGCGAGTATATTACCGTGCTTGGAATCTTTTATCTTTTTAGTATGGACTCTATGTACCTGGACTATGAAAATCCCAACAATCTTTTGGATCTATCTTTATAGATCTTAATCCCCAGAATGTAGGAGGCATCACCCATGTCCTTTATGGAGAACTTTTGTGACGGAACAAATTGACCGATTGCAGCATAGGAATGCCATTTCCTATTAGGAGAATGTCATCCACGTACAGGACGATAAATACAACAGTTTTTCCTACAATCTTCTTGTATATACATGGTTCATCTTCGTTTTTGATGAAGTCAAATCCCCTGACAGTCTCATCAAAACAGATGTTCCAGCTCCGTGATGCCAGCTTTAATCCATAAATAGATTTAAGCAACTTGACACCTTCCCGCTGCTCCCATTGTCTACGAATCCCTTCGGCTGATCCATGTAAACGCTCTCTTCTAAACTTCCATTTAGAAAAGCTGTTTTTACGTCCATCTGCCAGATATCGTAGTCATGGTAGGCAGCAATGGCAAGTAGGATCCGAATGGATGTCAGTATAGTCACTGGAGAAAAGGTTTCATCATAGTCCAATCCTGGTCTTTGACGAAAACCTTTTGCAACAAGTCTATCCTTATAGGTTTCCACCTGTCCATTTGCACCAATCTTCTTTTTGAAGATCCACTTGCATCCAACGGGTTTTACCCCAGGAGGAGCAACATCCAAAGTCCAAACTTTGTTGTTGTACATGGACTATATTTCGGATTGCATAGCTTCAAGCCATTTCACAGAGTCCCTACTGTTAATGGCCTGCTTATAACTAGTAGTATTATCTTCTTCCAAGATGCAATCCTCTCGATCCCTTTCTATGAGAAAACCGTAGTATCTTTCAGGCCGACGAGAAATCCTGCTAGATTTGCGGAGTGGCTAAGGTTCGTCCGGGATTATTGAATCATCTGGTTCCACCAATTCTTCAGTTATAGTTTGTCTTTCTGGAATTTCTTCCAGTTCTACCGTGCTCCCACTAGTTTCTTTTGCAAGTAACTCCATTTCTAGGAAAACGGCATGCTGAGCAACAAACACCTTCTGTTCCTCTGTGGTAGAACAGATATCCATAACCATTCCTTGGATATCCCCTAAAATTAAACAGAACTGATCGTTCCTGTAGTTTGTCTAGATTATGCTTTTTAACGTAAGCCAGACAACCTCATAGCTTAAATCTTTTTAGATATTGCCTTTTACCATTCCACACTTCAAATGGTGTCTTAGGTATGGATTGGGATGGAACATCATTCAATAGATATGTTACTGTCTCAAGCGCATATCCCCAGAATGAAAGAGGCGATTTAGCATTACTCACCATGGAGTGAACCATGTCCAATAGGGTACGGTTCCTCCATTCCGATACACCATTGTGCTGTGGTGTATACAGAGGAATAAGCTGAGAAAGGATACCACTCTCTTTTAGAAAGTCTTGGAATTTCGTACTTTAGTACTCCCCTCCTCGATCAGATCGAAGGATCTTAATACTTTTTCATGTTTGGTTCTCTACTTCGGTTTTTATATTCTTTGAATTTCTCAAAAACTTCAGATTTGTATTTCAAAAGATACACATATCCAAACCTAGAGAGATCGTCAGTGAATGTAATGAAGTTTGAGAACCCTCCCCTCGAATGTATAGACATCGGACCACATACATCTCTGTGTACGAGTCCCAAGAGCTCCGTAGCTCTTTCTCTGTGTCTGGTAAACGGAGATTTGGTCATCTTTCCCTTGAGATAGGACTGACAAGTTTCATAGGATGAAAATTCGAACGAATTCAGATATCCATTCTTATGCAACTTACTTAGTCTTTTCTCACCGATATGACCAAGTCTACAATGCCACAAGTAGGCTTTGTTCACATCTGAACTCTTTCTCTTGCACGTGTTTTGTATAGTGAAAACTGTATTTTGATTTAGAACGTAGATACCATTATACAGTGTACTTTCTGCAACCAATACCTGATTAAGGTAAATGTTCATGATATTTCTATCTAGAACAAACTTATATTCATCTTTATCAAGTAAAGAAACTGATATGATGTTGCATAGCATGGAAGGTACATAGTAGCAATTGTTTAAAATCATAGTATTGCCACTTGGCAATACCAGGCGACATTCACCAACGGCGCTAGCATCAACTTGTGCTTCGTTCCCTACCGAGGGACATATCACCCGGTCCAACCATTCTACATTTTCTTAATCCTTATAATAAATTACATATGTGAGATCCTGATCCGGTATCTAGTACCCAGGAGGTAGGGTTGACCGCAAAACAGTTTTCAATAACAAATACACCTGAAGAAGTCGCATTAGAATGCTTCTCTTTCAATAGGGTTATCAGGAATTCCTTACAGTCCTCTTGCCCTTGCTCGTACTTATGACAGTTGTCACAAGTTAGATCTGAACCGACGTTCCTCAGCCTAGTGTAACAAGCTGGTTCGGTCAAGTCAATCATTTTATTATCTTGATTAGGATGTGAAATGGTTTCTACCTAGAGAGAGAAAAGAAACACTCAGCGTGCGCTCTTGCAAGATTAGATTAGTTATTAGTTTATCTAATCAGGATGACTCCCACTGTTTCCTCGAATTCTCCTCCAAACCTTAAAAGGAGAACTAGCTGGGATCATTAACACTTTACAAGTTCGCCAACCGTTCAGCCAGGTGAGTGTTGGTACTTCGAGGGAGGTTCCCCGTGCTCTCGCACGAACCTAATTAAAATAAACCTTATTTTCGTAGAGGCGTAGCCCCGTTAACACTTTTCTAGACATCTAATAGGTTAACTAATTGTGAAGTGAAAAATGTCTCTCAAGAGTAATTCTACTCATCAGTGGGATCGAGATCCAACTGTCATTGCATAATAACCTAGATGGAAGCCACTCTAGTTACCATACTCCAGAAGGTATGCAACACTAGCAAGTTTTCTGTATGTTTGAAACTCCTGATGTGGTTTTTGTCCCTAACGGTTTATGATCTTGACTAGGTCAACAAAATATAAACCGCTAGTCAAGTTCAACCCATCATTTTCTTGTTTGCATTAAACCCACCCCTACGTGCCCTTGACAAGGTCAACAAGGCCGCACGACTGTCCTAACCAATCTCATTATGATGCACAGAAAAGCGACACTTAGCTACCGTACACTACGCCTTGATTAGGTCAACTAACGCAGCAAGAATACTAAATATTACTATTTTGAAATGACGGAGGGCTATGGTTGGTTTTTGGCGAACAACCGTTAACGTAATGAACTTGATATCGTTTAAGGAACCCAGTAGTTTCGAAAAGGAGTGGTTTAGGCTCTGCTTTTTAAAACTTGTGGTTTTGAAGAAAACCGAGTAATCTACAGTATAAACTTTTGCTTAAGAGGTCACTCCCCGCGAAGGGATCTAGGCTCTTGCCTCCTAGAATGAGGTGCTGGATATTCATGACCGAATACCACTATGCAAAGCGAAAGAATATGGCTATAGTTTTTTGAAATTTGTTCCAACAACATCTTTTAGATTTATTTTCTTGCATTAATCAAAATTAATGCGGTCTCAACAGTTAATTCCTATCACACCAGAAAAGAACGAAAATACAATGTACGTATATGCCATCCGCATTTGCCACGGGGTCCCGTCATGCACCGTTAGGTTACATAACTAACGGCGGAGCAGGAGCTGGACTAGAGTGGGTGCAAAACATATATAACATCTACTAGTATATATAAATATATATAACATTTGTCCTAGGTATGATAAAAGAAACATCACAGATCAACAACAAGCAACGAAGAATGGTGGATAATCTTGGAGCCTCGAGTTTCATTTGAGCCGCAAATAAAACCCGACGTTCCCAGTCGTGTGGATAGCCTGTGCAATGAAAACCTGGACCCTTACGAGCAAGTTACCCGCCAATCCCAGAAGTGAGGCAACCCCAATAAACAAAGTGAATAGGCCACCCAGCACTTCACGGATCCGGTAACTTGAGCGCCCCTCCATGGGTCATCCTATACCCCCTACGGGTGCGGCGAATAGCCCGCCAGTTCTAGAGTAAGGCCCCCCCGTCTCAACGCCATGAGATGCGGGTCCGTTGCCCTCCAGAACTCGGCTATTCGAGCACTGCATCGCTGGGTAATCCTAGTAAAGAAAAGAAGAAAAAAATATGTATAATGGTGACATCGACCTTAATCCGGTCGTACCCCAGTAAAATAATATACAATTCGGCAGAAGCGGCTGTCCACATGTCGGACGCTTGCCCCGCAATAACAAATATACAAATGAATCTGAACTATACAACTACCATTGCAACATCGGTTATCCACCATGACAATCCAACCACAATATTAGCACAATCACAAAATATCAACGTGAATGTCATGTTCGTAAACCCGTCTAATAGAACATATAGCAGTCAGACGGGTTATACCGCTCAGTGACATTCACGGCCGCAGATAGTAATATATGCACTGAAACTAATAAACGGTGTTAAAATGGCGACTTCGAAATACTCCGTATTGCCCCAAACCAAAGATGATAGAATATGTAATCTGGGCAAAATCAAACAATACCTGAAAACCAATATCCAAGAGTCCAGAGCGCCACCAAAATTCCAAGACCCAAAACCCTACTAGGACCGGCCAGGCCGGGAAAATTAGCATTTTGGCCGGCCAAAACTTAGTTTGGTGGTGTTCAAGTTACCTCAAGAGGAGCTTTCTGCACATGTTTAAAAAAATTTTAGAAGCATTTAAAAATTTGACAAAAACTTGAATATGGTTTCGATTGATTCGGAGTTATTTCAGTTTTGTAACTTTAAACATTGTTTAAACTGCTAGTTAAGCGTTTATCGGCTAGCTCTGATACCATGTTGGGTTACACTAATGCCCTGGCCATCTACCGTGGCCATTTGCGGAACAAAAATTTTATCGTTTGAAAAACCGGGGCTAGAAAACCCGACCAAGATACTACCATAAACCTAAACTAGCTAACATGAGAGGAGCTAACAACTATGATTGGAATTCTTACCCAAGGATCCGTGTTCTTCGGTCTTTTTTCCTCTTCGTTCATTCCAAGTGATCTCCTTGATCGAGCTTGTTTTTCTTTGCTTGCTCCTTCGGTTCTCCTAGATCGCGCTTGTTCATCGGTCTCCCTCCATCGAAGATGATCCACCCGAGAAATGTAGTCCATGGCTCTAGCTCCATACTATGTATCAAGTCGACCTACTAGAGGCTTTATATTCCTAGTCTAAAGAGTTTATGATGTAGTGTGAGGTTCTTTATGTGTCTCTATCTCACCTCCTCTCTTGGTTTTCAACACATGAGAGTGTAGAGAGGAGGTAGAAGATGAGGGTGGAGGAGCACAATAACAAGTGATGGGAGTGAAGCAAAATGGCGAGCTTGGAAAAATAATGAAGCATGTATGTGAGAGAAAATACTCACTATGGTTTTGTAAAACTATTCTTACCAATATAATATACCAACCATGCTTCAATAGTTGACACAAATGAATATAAAATTCATTTGTCAATACTATTGAGGCATGGTTCTCACCATACTCCCTTGCCTTGCTTTACACCTGATTATCCATTTAAAGATAAATGGAAATAACCAAAATGAGGTGTCCACCTTCTAAAATGTTTTCCGTATAAAATACGGATTACAGTCTACTGTATATACATACATGCATTCATATAAAAATACGAATACCCGAAGAGATAGAATAACACATAGAATATAATACTAGAATATACATATCGAAATACATATATATAAATTATTAAATCAATACTTGATTTAATAATCTGGCTCAATCCCTAGTCGGCTAGTATTATCAACTGTCTGATCGAAAGTCCGGGTATATAGTACAATCAATCGATCGGAACCCTGCACGTATCCAATACGGCTAATACATCATTTCGCCTGAACCAAGAAAACCCTTTATGTGAGACTCTAAAGACTCGACCATATGCCAGCAGTGAGTTACTGGATAAATCCATAACTACAAGCACATCAGCGGCACTAGCTGTACGTAGCGTCTACCGGGGTACTTGTCGAAAAGGAAGGCCGATGAGCAAACTCATCTGGATCCCTACTGAGCCTATCTGTGACAATCTCCATACAGTCCGGTCTCTTCGTCTGAGAGTATCGCATACCGGGTCTAGGGGTGGTAAATGTCAGACCCTAATAACCCAATAATTCGTGCTGATGTGGCTCAGGACCAATCCGGAAAACTACTGATCAACCTATCAGTAAATTCCAACTGCCTTGGCCAAGGTCTTATGGTTCTGGCCAATCGAACACAGTGTGATATCGATTCCCTATACTGGGTGAGACGAATCCCCAACAGTCACTCACTGCCTCCATATGGCTCGGGACTGTACCCAACCAAAACCTGTTTGCACGACTCAGTAAAGCCGTGGTAGGGTAGTGATCAAAGTACAGTGAGAACTCACATGAGACAAATGACGATCTCGGGTCAGAAGACTAATCTGTACTCATGTCACCCGAGAGCGGCTATCTAACGATAGGTATAGTACCATCTAGAAGTTCTCGGCGAGTCCGTCCGGTGTACTCACCCCCAGTGAGCACCTATATACGATCTTAGGTGCAAAAGACTAATGGCTGTGGGACCAACCATTGCCCCTCTTCGGGGTCTAGAAACAATACACCAGTCTACTCCGGAATATCGATGCCTAGTCTCGATACTCACATGACTAGGGATCTTTTAAGGATGTGCTTATCGACTACCCTGCTCTCATAAGTATGATCGTCATCACAACGCAGGTAGTCAAGCAATGATCCTAGGGGCCTTATCAACATGTATAGATGATACGTAATAACAAGTAAAACATATGTACATGTTAAGATAAAGACAAACCAGATAGCATACTATCATATCGAGAAAGATTATCCTGTACATACATATGTCCAAGTATCCATATGTATACATATACAATAATGGCTTCTAGGGCATACATATCCAACACTTAGAAAAATCAAGTGAGGAGAGAAGAAGAAGCTAAGGGTGATGGTGATCCAAAATAAGCATGGCTACTCAAAAATTCATCATCATTTTCTATCTTTTCTTTTTAAAGTGTGAAGTGGATGGAATTATGATTCATATGTGTAAGTCACAAGTCCACACACTTCCACTTTGTTACAGAAAGAATGAGAATAAAATGCAAGCCATGTCATATGCACGCATATACATATGTGTGTGTGTATACATACATACATATATACATACACTAATACAAGTATATGCTACAAATACATACACCCGTATTCGTATAAAATACGAATGCCCATATTTGTATTAAGATATAAATACCCGTATTTATATCAAGACAGAAATACACGTATTTATAAAAATACCCGTATTCGAATAAATACTGTATTCTGACAAAATATGAATACCGAAAAGAGATACTAAAAAGTGATATATAATACCAGCTCACATTTTATCCAAATATGATAAGCTGGCTATCTTTCAAACCGGCTGATATTAACAAAATGTCCGATTAAAAGTACGTGTACAAAAACACGTGTTTAATCAAACCTAAGTACATATCAAAATATGTACACTTTATCGTTTCGCCAGAGCTAGGAAACCCTCTATATGGTTCTATTAAGACTCGACAATACGCTGGCAGTGGATTTAACTACAAGCACATTAGCGGCACTAGTTGTATGTAACGGCAATGAAAGGAAGGCCGACAAGTAGATTCGTTCATATCCCAACTGAACCTGAAAGTGACAGTCTCTGTACAGTCTGGTCTATTTGTCTAAGAGTATCGCATATCGGGTTTAGGAGGTGGATAAAGTCAGACCCTTAATAACGCAATAAGTTGTGTCGGTGTGAAACCCATCACCCATTGAGAAACTACTGATCCAAATTAGTAATTCTTGTCCAACTTGGCCAAGGATTTCTGATGATGGTCACCGGTGCACTGCATGACATCTACTCTCAATACCGGGAGAGACGAATCCCTAACGATCCGCTCACTGCCTCCATATGGGTCAGGACTGTACCTAAGCAAAACTAGTTTGCACGACTCAGTATAGCCGTGGTAGGATAGTAATCAAAGCACAGTGGGAACTCACACGAGATAAATGATAATCTTAGGTCGACATATTAACCTGTACTCATGTCACCAGTGAACTGCTACATAATAATAGGTATAATACCATCTAGCATGTTCTCTACGAGTCCATCCAGTGCAACTCATAACCCAATGAGCAACTGTATACAATATTTGGTGACTAAGTAACACTAATGACTGTGAGACCGGCCATCGCCCCTCGTCGGGGTCAAGAAACGTATATATTAGTTTACTATGGAATATCGATGTCCAATCTCAATATTCCTACGACTAGGGTCATTTAAAGATATGCTTATAGACTACCCAGTTCTCACAAGTGTGATCACCACAATAACCCTGGTAGTCAAGCATGAATCCTAAGGGCTCTATCAATATGTAATAGTGATCCGAAAAACCACATAATACATGTACATGATGATAAAGATGAACTAGATAGCATACTATCATCTCGACTAAGACTGTTCCACCCATATAGGTCCTCCCTCAATCATTATAATCGTTTACCTGCATTTACAATAATTGTCTTGAGGGCACTATAGCTAACAATCTCGAATTTGCAGTTAAGGCTAATTACTGTGGTGTCGCATACTCAAAGCCCGTATGTTACTGAACACCCAACTTATCTACTAATCAGTTTCAGAAATCATGTTTTTGAGACATTCGTGTTCGAGAAATAACCTTAGTGAGTGGATTGCTGCAATGTTTGTATCTTTATCTCTATATCTCAATTTCGCGGAGAACGACTATTTCTCGAAATGAGCGATACTTGTCTTAGAACTTGTTTAGATATCTGATAGGACCAAGTTCATAAATGATTTTCAAATCTAACAAACTTCTTAGACTGTATCTTCCACTGAATTTATCAGCATTTTGCGCCATGCCTACCTTAGTATCCTTTTGGACTCCTGTCCAACATATTGCCCCTCAGAAGAGGGTAAACTTTAACTCTGATAGACACTCTGCCATCCGGGTCATTTTGGAAACCTGAAATGATAACCGCCTCCTAAAAGAGGCTGCCGTTACCATATACCAAGAACATTCTCTCATGTTAATAACTGCTTCCCAATGTTTCTCTAGGATTTGATTAATATCTGCTTATTACAGCTAGTGCAAAAGCAATATTTGGTATGGTACTTGACATCTTATAATTAACTCAATTACCTAAATTGCTGGGTTCCCTAGGACGGAAGCAAGATTTTGGGAGGCATCGTCCATACTAATTTCAAAAATTTGCCGTTCTAGTTAACCCTAACCATAGAATCTTTACTAGAAAATGCGACGAAACTATATGTAAACACCTTTACAACTAAGTGAATGAGGAATAAAACCTTTGTAAACTGGTCCTTCACTTCTAATGCTCCGTGTAGTAGTCCCTTCACTGCAAATCATGAACACCCGAACTCTAGAAAGGGTTCTCCCGGAGAAATGAACAAGCTTGCTCGAAGTTTTCGAGGTCGAAGATTATCTACGTCGAAGAGACTCAAGCTCATTCTACCTCTTCACTAATTGTGAAATTAGTGAAGGAAACACCCTATACTAAATGGCAAGTAGTAGAGGATGATGAGGTAGGAAATGGGCTCTCTTTTGTTTTCTTTTTCTCACAATATTTTCTCACCTTGAGAAAAGCTAGTAAGTTTTTCTCATGAAGAAGAAGAAGAACAAGTGAAGAATGAGAATGAACTCATGAGGTGAGAATAATAACCTTGGGTGAGTTAATGTCATACACTAATTCATGTAGAGAATAAACCATGGGTTACAATAATGGTCAGGTTAATAAATATCTACAGGTAAAACAAAACTAGTGGACTAAGTCAAAGATGCTACAAGCTTCTCCAAGCTTCCAAGCATGTGACTAATTTCCAACTAATTTTGATTAACTTTAAATAAATAAAACCATTCCATTATTATAAGCATGGTGTAAGTCTCATACACCTATGTCACATGTGTCATCCAGCATGACACATAAATAATGTACATTAATATATATAACATATATACTAAATTTACACAAGTGAGAAAAAGAATTCTTAAGTGAGCTAATATTAGTTAATGTAAGTTAATATATCACATATATAATTATACATTAAATTATTAAATCAACACTTGATTTAATAATCTGGCTATATCACATACAACCGACTAATATCAAATGCAAAAACTTATCGAATCAACACTTGATCCGATAACCCGGCTATATCACATATAACCGACCGATATCACATATCGCGAGAATAAAATGTGGTATCACATACACCAATTAATCTCGGTCCCACACATATCACATATGTGCTCCTACTCCGTTTCGCATGAACCAGGAAACCTCTGTGTAGGACTCTAAAGACTTGTCAATATGCCTGCAGTAGGTGATGACCATATTAAACACCCACAAGCCGCAAGCGGTCTGCTAAACGTAACGGTCCACCCAGGTATTGAACGATCAGAAGATCAACAAGCAAGCCTGCTCATACTCCTGCGAATCCAAACAGTAACACTACTGTACAGTCCGGTCTCTTCGTCTGATATGTCGCTTATCTCGTCTGGAGGTGGTAAACGTCATACCCCAATAACTCGATAAGTCGTGCCGATGTGAGGCTCATTACTGGTCGAGAAACTACTGATAATACTTACCTGTAAATCTCATAAACAGCCATGGCCAGGGACTTCTTGTTATAGCCAATCAAGCACAGCGCAACATCAACCCCCAATACCGGGAGAGAAGAAATCCCCTCCTATCGCTCATTGCCTCCATGTGACTCGGCACTGTACCCAAAAACCGCCGTTTTGCATGTTCTCTTGAACGTGGTAAGGTAGAAATCAAAGCACAGTGGGAATCACACAAGACGCTATGACGATCTCGGGTCGACAGACTAACCTGTACCAGTGTCACCAGAGAACTGCCATCTGACGTGAGGTATAATACCATCTAGGAGTTCTCGGCGAGTTCGTCCAGTGTACCCAGTCTCTACTGAGCACCCGTATATCATCTCTGATATCAAACACCAATGGATATGGGATCATTCATCACCCATCTACATGGCTCGAGAAGGTATACGCTAGTCTACTCTGGTATATCGATGCCCCGTCTCGATACACCCATGACTAGGGATTTTAAAGGATGTACTCATGGACTACCTTTGTACCACTAGTATGATCCACATCATAATTCAGGTAGTTAAGTACACATCCTGAGGGCTTTACCAACATGTAACAGAGAGTCAATCAGTGTACATGTTAAGATAATGAGTAACTATATAACATACTATCATGTCGAGCAAGAAAGTCCTCCCTATATATGTCCAAGCTTCTACTAAAATATACATCTCATGTACAATAATGGTCTCTAGGGCATACATATAACTAACAATCTCCCACTTGCACTAGGGTCATCATATAGCAGTGGTTGTAGTATCTCATACTCAACCATCCTATAAAAGTCTTTCTTTAGGAAAAGGCCTTTGTAAGTGGATCCGCCATGTTGTCCTCTGAGTCTACTCTCCTAACCTCGATCTCCCTGAAGGTCAACCATCTCCATGATCAGGTGATACTCCCTTAGAATATGTCTGGGTCACTGATGGAATGGCGGTTCCTAGGCATAAGCCACAACTCCATTGTCACACAATGGTAGGAACGAAGTTCATCTCATGAACTTATATACACCCAGGCTACCTCTTTGGTAGTATCGTTGGTAGCGATGTATCCAACCTTTATCGTCTAGTCTGTCACGGTATCTAGCTTGGAACTCTTCCAATATACCGTCCCTCTACCGAGGGTAAAGACAATGCGTGTGACTGACATTCAGTCGACCTTACCACCCTGGAAGCTATCCAGTGATTCTCCCCAGGATCGATTGATACATCTCACTACAACTAGTGAGAATCATAACATCCACTTAGATCTATCTCATAGATCCAAAACCTAGGATTTAGAAGGTATCATCTTGATCTTATATGGAGAATCAATATCATAAGAGGAGATTGACCGAGTGTAGTATAGGAAACTCCTTTCCTATCAAGAGTATGTCATCCACGTACTATATGAGGAAGACCACCTTACTCTCAACTACCTTTTTGTATATACTAGGTTCATCTACCATTTTGATGAAGTCAAATGCTTTGACTACTGCATCAAAACAGATGTTCCAACTCCGCGATGCTTGGTTTAACCCATAAAGCAACTTACATACGTTTCCGCTGCTCCCACTGTCTACGAAGCCCTTTGGCTGTGTACTTATAGACGCTCTCTTCTAAATCACTATTTAGAAAAGCAGTCATGACACCCAACCGTCAGATATCGTAGTTATGGTATATAGCAATGGCAGGTAGGATCCGGATGGACTTAAGCATAGCCATTGGAGAAAAGGTTTCATCATAATCCACACCTGGTCGATGACGAAAACCTTTTGCAACAGTCTAGCTTTGAAAGTCTCAACTTTTCCATCTACACTAAGTAATCTTCTTAAGATATACTTGTTTTTGATGGGGGTTTAACCCTTCAGATATAGCAACCAAAGTCCATACTTTGTTGGTGTATATGGATTCCATCTCAGATCGCTTAGCATCCAGCCATTCTTACAGAGTCCCCACTCTTGATGGCCTGCTCGAAACTTAGTTGGGTCATCATCTCATGATGCAATTCTCGCTCCCACTATCATTGAGATAACCGAAGTATCTCTTAGACGGATGAGGAACCCTACCAGATCGACGGAGTGGCTGAGGTTCGTCGGGAGCCATTGAATCCTTCGGTTCTACCAAATCATCAGCTGTAGTTTGTATAGCTGGAACTCCTTCCAGTTCTATCTCATGTCCACAAATTTCTTTCCAAAATAAATTCCTTTTCTAAGAAGGTGGAAAGTCGAGAAATAAAACACCTTTTGTTCCTCGGTACGGTAGAAGATATTCCCTTGCGAATGTTTGGGATATCCAATAAACTTCCACAGAAGTAACCTTGCCTCGAGCTTGTCTGGATTTTGCTTTTAGATAAAGGCCGGACAACCCCAAATCTTAACTTACTTAAGACATGGGCTCTTCCCATATCATATCTCATATGGAGCGGTAGGCATTTGATTTGGTTAGAACCCAATTCAATAGGTATGCAGCTTCTCAAGTGCATAACCCCCAAAGGAAATAGGCAACTCAGTACTCATCATATAGCTCACCATATCTAATAGGGTGTGATTGCTCTGCCCCAATACACCGTTGTGCTGTGGTGTATACGGAGGAGTAATGCTGAGAGAGAATCTCATTCTCCTTTAGAATAGTCTAGGAATTCCGTGCTCAATTATTCTCCTTCTTGATCACATCAAAGGACATAATACTTATACCCGTTTTGGTTCTCTACTTCTGACTTATATTCAATGAATTTCTCAAAAACTTCAGACTTTTGTTTCAATAGGAACATATGTCCAAATCTTGAGAGATTATCAGTGAATGTAATGAAGTACAAAGAACCGGTCCTGGCATGTGTAGACAGGGGACCTATATACATCATCATGTATCAATCCCAAGAGTTCACTAACTCTTTCTATGTTTCCAGTAAATGGAGGTATGGTCATTTTATCTTTGTGACGTGACAAGAAACTTTCACAAGATGTAAATTCAAACTACTTTAAATATGCATCTTAATGTAACTTAGTTAGTCAGGTCACATTGATATGACCTAGTCTACAATACCTCAAGAAAGATTCGTTCATTTCTGAATTCTTCCTCTTGTGTGTGTTCTATACATTAAGAACTGTGGTTAGATTTAGAATGTATATGCTTTTAGATGACGTGCCTGATCCGATCAACTCTTGATATAGGAAATGTTCAAAATATTATCCAACAATACAAAATTATATCCTTCTTTACTCAATAAAGAGACTGATATGATGTTGTATATCAGGTTCGGTATCTAATAACATTCGTTCAGAATCAATGTATTGGGTAATACAGGGTGATAACTTCCAACATCTTGGCTGTAAAAATTGCACCGTTTCCAACACTTGAAACTTTATCACCCATTTCCAGTTCTCTACATATCTGTAGGCCATGTAACAGATTATATATGTGGGATCCTGATCCGGTATCTCATACCCAAGACGTAGAGGATACTGAGAAACAGTTCTCTGTAATGAACGCACCCGAAGAAGATGCATCATCATGCACTTTCTTCGTTTGGGCGGTATGGGAATCCTAGTAATCCCCTATTTCCTGCTCGGTCTTATAACAATTTTAAGTTAGAGCGGGACCAACGTTCCCCAGCTCAGTATAACAAGCGGGTTCGGTCAATATATCTATATTATTATCTTGATTTAGGCATGACATGGTAGCTACCTGGAGAGAGAGAGAGAAGAAAACACTCAGTGTATGCTCTTCTAAGATTAGATTGGTTATATTTTTATCTAATCAAGATGGCTCCTACTGTTTTTATCAAATCTTTCTTCAAATCTTAAAAAGAAAGACTAGCCGGGATTAATTACACCCTACAAGTTCGCCAATCTTTCAGTCAGGCCAGTGCCGGTATTTTGAGGGAGGTTCCCCGTGCTTTCACATGGACCTAATTAAAATAAAGCTCGTTTTCCTAAGAGCGTAACCCCATTGACACCTTTCTAGACACCTACTTGATCGGCTAATTGTAAAGTGCAAAACTTTCCCAGGAGTAAAAATTACTCGAAGTGGGTATCGGGATCCAACTATCTCATAGAAGGTATGCAATCTCATTGCAAATTTCAACACTTGAAATTCCCGATAATTTTGCCCCTAACCTCCTATGACCTTGACAAAGGCCAACAAACCATAGGATGCTAGTTAAGTTCAACCCGTCATTTCCTGATTGAATTAAACCCACCCGCACGACTCTTGATAAAGGCCAACAAGGTCACACGACTACCCTAATTCAATCGCATCATTTGCTTATGCAGATAAGCAATAATCAATTACCGCACACTACGCTTTGACAAAGGCCAACAAACGCAGCACGAATACTAAATATTGCTTATCTGAAATGACGGAGGGCTACAACATATTTTTTTAAGAAAACCTTTTCCATAATGAACTTGATATCGTTGTAGAATAGAGTGATTTTGAAAAGGAGTGTTTTTGAGACTTTTACTAGTTTTGTTAAAGAGGTCACTCCCGGTGAAGGGATCTTGGCTCTTTCCTTATCGAATAAGGTGCAGGATATTTCACAAATATCACTATGCAAAGAAAAAACTATAAAAGCAATTAAAAAACAAACCGAGTTTGTAGCATCTGCTAGTTTCGCTAAAGAGGTCACTCCCGGTGAAGGGATCTCGGCTCTTTCCTTATCGAATAAGGTGCTGGATATTGTATAAGGAATACCGCTATGCAAAGCAAGAGCTAGAGCTACCAGTTTTTAAAACAAGTTTCTACAACATCTTTATGTTTATTTTCTTTCATTAATCTCATTAATGAAGTTCCATCATTTAAGTTACCTAAGCATCACAGATAAATACAACGTACGCTTATGCCATCCGCATTCGCCTTGAAGTCCTGTCATGCTCCGTTAGGTTAGGTAACTAACGGCAAAGCAGGGCAGGGCTAGCGCAGGTGTAAAATATAAGCAACTTCTATATAGTATATCATATATACTATATACAGTATCTATCTCATCATATAAAGTGATCACATCACAGAATATCGCAGCAGAAAACAACATATGAAATATTAGATATACTAGGATTTCCGGGTTTTAAATTAAGCCTGTATAAAGCACGGATTCCACAGTCGTGATGAATACCCAAAACTACATCCCTAGACCCCTACAAGAGCGGCAAGCAATCCTATCAATTCTAGAGTTAGGAGACCCGGTCTCGACGCCTCGAGATGGTCTCCCACTGGACTCTAGAACCCGGTTACTTGTGCTCCCCTCCTTGGGTCTATCTTAATGCGGAAAAGTAAATAATATACATCAACGGTGAAATCTTCCTCAACCCGGAAGTGCCCCAATAAAAGAATATTACATACAAGTTTTTACATGAATGAAAATGAAAAACTCTCATCTCAAATAAAAATCCCGGCTATTCAAAAACGACGATCCAATATAACATATCACAGCAACACATAACATTGTAGGGTGTTTTTCGTCATCCCATTGAGATGGGAATACACGCGCGCTTGTCAGGCGCATTACAGATTCTCCCTGCCTAGGGTAGGCTGGGGTTATTGATTGTGGGGATCCGAATCTCCGGCAGCCGCGGACTAAGCTGCCGTTAATTACCCCTCGTCTTTGGAGCGAGGGAACCTCCGATTAACGGGTTAAACTGGTCATGCGAACTCAATGTGCAGTGTTGTGTTTTGAAGGGGTTTTAGATATACCGGGGGCCTCGCAAAGTTTTTTACGGGGGTCCCGCTACCTGGATAGCGGACTGGGGGTCAAGTGGGCTAGCAGCCCCCTTGCAGGGCAGCGGCCCGTTAGAAATTTTTTCTAATGGGGGAGGTGTTTTTAGTGTGGAGTATGTGTGTGTATGTATATATACACATATATATATAAAAAGGGAAAGGGCATCTAAAGGATGCGTGGGAAAAAGCGCCAGCGCTTTGGGCGCTAGCGCTTTGAGCGCAAGACTGCTCGCGCTTTGAGCGCCAGCGCCCCACGTGCCAGGCACGTGGACGCTCGAGCGCTAGCTCTTTGGGCTCTAGCGCTCTGACCGCAAGAGCGCTAGCGCTTTGAGCTCTAGTGCCCCACGTGTCAGCACGTGGGCGCTAGCTCCGTGAGCGCTAGCGCTTTGGGCGCAAGGGCGCTAGCGCCCCACGTGTCAACACGCTGGCGCTTTGGGTGCTAGCGCTTTGGGCGCTAGCGCTTTGAGCGCAAGAGCGCTAGCTCTTTGAGCACTAGCGCCCCATGTGTCAACACGTTGGCGCTCGGGCGCTAGCGCCTGGGCGCTATTGCTTTGAGCGCAAGGGCGCTAGCGTTTTGAGCGCTAGCGTCCCAAGTGTCAGCACGTTGGTGCTCGGGCGCTAGCGCTTTGAGCGCAAGGGCGCTAGCGTTTTGATCGCTAGCATCCCACGTGTCAGCACGTGGGCGCTCGAGAGGCAAAAAGGGGATTGGTCCCTGCAATGGGAGTTGTACTTCCAGAAAGGAGCACTTATTATTTTGTGTGTGTGTGTGTATATATATATATATATATATTTGAGGAGTTAAACTCCTAGGATATTTTGAAGCTGATGAAGGGGGTTCTCCACTTGAGCCCTGGATCTTCCTCAAAGTGGGGTTTCTGGTGACGGGTCTCCTTCTTCTTCCTTTGTTGGCCGGATCTTGAAGATCAAGAAGTATGAGATTTAAAAATCTCTCCTTTCTGAGATCTGATGGCAGATCTGAGTTCCCCTTTGTAGGTTTTGAGGTGAAAAACTATTTAGTTTTATAAAAGGAAGAGTAAAACTCTTGATTTAATTCAAAAGAAAGAAGAAGGTTTTGAACCTTGAGGAAGGAGAAGATCACAGATCTTTTGATTTTTTTCTAGAGAGAAAAAGTTGTTGGGATATTTTCATTATCCTTGCCTTTATAGGCTATACACTTTACATATAGCCCCTTGGGCTTTACACAAATGGCATTTTGCCCATCCCATGGCTCATGTGCCATTTTTTTTGCACATAAGCGATGGGCTTTACAAAAATTTGGCTCTATGCCCATTCATGCATAAAAAAAAATTACATAAAAAAAATTTTATTACATGATTTCATTTTGGGCATGGAGGAGGGCTGGCCTGTTCATGTTCGGACTCGACCTGGGCATGAGCCCACTTGATCCGGGCTTGGGCCCACTTGGCTTAGGGTTGACCTTGACTTTGACTTGGTAAACCGGGGTGCAATTTTCGACCCCAACAAAGTGCCCCCCATCAATAAATGCACACCACATATGTAGGTTGTGTGCATGAAATTGATGGATCTTCTTTCACGTGGAGGCGACTTGCTCTGGTTCCTGCTGTTTGGGATGCACTGCCCTTTTTACGACATGGACGGTCGATGCTTAACGCGTCTCCAAGACGAAGTGTCCGTGGTAGACGTTCCCCTGGCCCGGAGTGATTTAGTAGACGTGCCCCCGGCATGGAGTGTCACTGGTCGACGTTTCCCCGATGCAAAGTTTCGCTGTTGGACGTTTCCCCGAGGCGGAGTGTGGACCGGTTGACGAGTCCCCGGCATGGAGTGTCTGCTTGACGTTTCCCCGTTACGGAGTGTCGCTGTTGGACGTGTCCCCGGTATGGAGTGTCGCTGGTCGACGTTTCCCCGGTACGGAGTGTTGCTGGTCGACGTATCCCCGGTACAGAGTGTCGGTTTGTGACGTTTCCTCGAGACGGAGTGTCTGTTTGTGACGTTTCCCCGAGATGGAGTGTCTGTTTGTGGCGTTTACTTGAGACGGAGTGTCTGTTTGTGACGTTTCCCCTAGACGGAGTGTCTGTGTTGGATGTTTCCCCGAGACGGGGTGTCGCTGTTGGACGTTTTCCTAGTACGGAGTGTCGCTGTTGGACGTTTCCCCGAGGCGGAGTGTCGGTTTGTGACGTTTCCCCGAGACGGAGTGTCTGCTTGACGTTTCCCCATTACGGAGTGTCGTTGTTGGACGTTTCCCCGATGCGGAGTGTCTGTGTTGGACGTTTTCCCAGCATGGAATGTCTGTGTTGGACGTTTCCCCGAGACGGAGTGTCGCTGGTCGACGTTTCCCCGAGGCGGAGTGTCTGTAGTCGACGTGCCCCCGGCACAGAGTGTCTGCTTGACGTTTCCCCGAGGCGGAGTATCGGATGGTTGACGTATTCCCGAGACGGAGTGTCTGCTTGATGTTTCCCCGTTATGGAGTGTCGTTGTTGGACGTTTCCCCGATGCGGAGTGTCTGTGTTGGACGTTTCCCCAAGATGGAGTGTCGTTGGTCGACGTTTCCCCAAGGCGGAGTATGTGTAGTCAACATGCCCCCGGCACGGAGTGTCTGCTTGACGTTTCCCCGAGGCGGAGTATCGGCTGGTTGACGTATCCCCGAAATGGAGTGTCTGTCTGTGGCGTTTCCCCGTTACGGAGTGTCGGTGGTCGACGTTTCCTCGAGGCGGAGTGTCGGTTGGCGGTTGGTTGACGTGTCCCCAAGACGGAGTGTCTTCTTGACGTTTCCCCGTTATGGAGTGTCGTTGTTGGACGTTTCCCCGATGCAGAGTGTCGCTGGTCGACGTTTCCCAGGCATAGAGTGTCTGTGTTCTGACGCAGAGGTTGATGTTGGAATTGGTTGGTTTGATTTGTTTGATTTGAGTTGACATCAACATCGCTACACTGGAATATGGTACCAGGAGCGAATCATTATCTGTCTTTGAGAGGATTTAGGGATTTTGGTTTTGGTCGGCATCTGCATTGTTGCACTGGAATAATGCTAGGAGCAACTCATCATTTACCCGGGAAGGATTTTGGAATTGATGGTTTAGGAGACAGGTTTGGATCCCTAGCACCTAAGGCTTTTCAATTTTATGGGTTGTAAGGGTCCCATAAAAGCATTTTCTCCCTACGAGTCGAAAGGATCTCGTAGGTGTATTTTCTCCTTAGGAGTCGTGTGGACACCTAAGTGTGTTGCTCCTTCGTAAGTCGTAAGGATCTTACGCGGGAATTTTCTCCTCACAAAGTCGAGAGGACTTTGCGAGTGCATTTCATATCTTTTTTTACGAGTTTGCGCCCTTTCGGGTTTTCACAAACTCGCCGGTAGTCCTGCTGTTTTTACTCACGGCGCCCTTTCGGGTTTTCATCCGTGCCCCTTTTGCTTGTGGACATACCATTTTTTATTTTTATTTTATTATTTTTTGTGGGACTTTGAATGTGGTCTCACCGGTAGGACTTGGGAGAGATTGGGATTGTTTTATGCCCGTGGATTGTATACGGTTTTGCAGGATGTATGATCCAGACCATCGGAAAAATTTCGGGACTTTGTCGGCGTCTGCATCGCTGCACTGGAATATGGTACCAGGAGCGACTCATCATTCGCCGTTGGGGTATGGGATTTGGAACTTGGTTGGCGTCTGCATCGCTGCACTGGAATATGGTACCAGGAGCGACTCATCATTCGCCGTTGGGGTATGGGATTTGGAATTTGGTTGGCGTCTGCATTGCTGCACTGGAATATGGTACTAGGAGTGACTCATCATTCGCCACTTTGGATTAGGGAGCGATGGCTTAGAAGACAGGTTTAGATCCCTATCACCTAAGGCTTTTCAATTTTATGGGCCGTGAGGGTCCCATAAAAGCATTTTCTCCCTACGAGTCGTAAGGATCCCGTAGGTGCATTTTCTCCTTAGGAGTCATGAGGACTCCCAAGTGTGTTTTTCCTTTGTGAGTTGTAAGGATCACACGAAGGTTTGTTCTCCTCATGTATCGTGAGGACACATGAGTGAGTCTTCTCAATGGAGCATAATTCCAAAGGCGGAGACCAGCCGCGTAACTGGTGATTATGGTGGGGCATGGGTATGACAAGAATTATTTGAGCCCGTGGATTGTATACGGTAGTCAACTTGGGGACCAACCGTAGGGCCGGAGAATTTTGAGAAATTGGATTTTTGTTGGCGTCTGCATCGCTGCACTGGAATATGGTACCAGGAGTGACTCATCATTCGTAGTTTTTTTGTTTTACCGTGATTGCTCTATCATTTCAGCTTTTCTTATCGTGAAAATCGTGATTGCCCTATCATTTCGGCTTTTATTCGCGGTTGCCCCATCATTTCGGCTTTATTTTTCATCTTTATTTTACTCGCTGATTTTTATTGCGAGTTTCCCCATCATTTCGGCTTTTCTTTATTTTTCTTTTATTTATACTTTTTTTTATTTACATATGTGTTTTTTACCTTCCCAGTTTAACGACTTAGAGGTTGATTGTTCCCAGTTTAACGACGTGGTGGTCGATTATTCCCAGTTTAACGACGTGGTGGTCAGTGGTTTGCTTATCCCAGCTCGTCGAATTTTGATCTTGGCGGGGCTATGCTGATGACCGTAGCTCTGTGGGTTGTCGGTACATCTGACGACCGTGAGGCATTCCCGAGTTTGTATTGGTTATCCACCCAATCTTTAAAAACATAGCAGTATTCGATGGTATGACTCACTATTCTGTGATATGGGCAGTATATGGGATTTCCGGTCATGTTCATCTCATGTGGCCTCTTTGGAATAGGCAGTTGAAGACCGTTGTTCAAGGCGTCCATGAATATTTCGTGGACTTTATCCCTCCTGAAAGAGTATACTTTCTTCTTTCTCTCCATTGGAATAGGTGCCCTTACTGATGCTGGACCCTGAGGACGATAAGTCTTTGGTTTGCCTACTGTCCGCTTACCACGTTCAGTGTACGTATCGGAGGGACTTGAGGCTGATCGCGTCCGTTTTTCACAAAGGTGTTCCGCTCTCGGGCTGGAGGGAGCATCGGTCGGCTGGTTCCAGATATCAATCCCCAGCTCACGAACCAAAATTTGATTTTGCTGTAATTGCAATCGGGCGACTTGGGTCGTGAGATCCGCCACGACATTTGCCAGCTCGTCAACTTTAGAATGGACCTTGGCCATCTTCTCATCCCTGTCCTGAAGTTTCCTTTGAAGCCATTGGAATAATTCTTGTTCTATAGTTTCGGGTATGACAACAGGGTCATCCCTACCGCCTGAACTTGATTCTGCATGAACCATGGGTTCCTTTGGCTCAATGGCCTGAGCGAGCTCTTCATCATTTGGATCGGGCCGATGTTGGATGGCAACAACCGCGTCATTGTCATGGTTATAAGGCGTAGGAGGACTTGCTCCTCTGAGCTCCATCATATAGACCGTATGGGTTGTGTACCCATCTATTGCTTCTTCATTGGCAGTGTAGCTCGCTTGGCTCTTAGCTTGTTGCCTTGGTCCGCTCTTCTTACAGAAAGGCAGATGTCTGAGAGAATCGTGTCCCTGAAGGATTTCGGTCTCCGTTTGTATGAAATTGGCGGTCGCAGCTTGATTGTTTATTAACACGCCAGGGGACAATGATATTTCTCCCGCCTTGTATTGTTTCTCGACCCAATCCTTGAAGATGCAACGGTCTTCAATAGTGTGTCCCAGCACTCGGTGGTATGGGCAAAAGTTGGGATGATCAGTCCTGTTCGCTTTACTTAACCTTTTTGGTTTCGGTAGCCGCAGGCCATTCTTCAGAGCATCTTTAAAAATTTTATGGACCTTGTCCCTTCGGAATGAGTAAACCTTATTTCTTCTTTCCTCCAAAGTTGGCTCTCGAGATTTGTTAGTTTTTCCTCCGCCCGCTCTCTGCTTATTTAGAGAATCGGTGCTGTTAGAACTTCCGTCTTTTCGGTTGTCGTCCCTCCAAGGTTTCGGTCTGTTTGTGAACTGAAGATCCTGAGCGGACTCGGGCTTTGAGCGTTCCAACGTTTGGATCTTTTTGGTCAACTCTTGGAATGTTTTAAGGCCTACGGTGCGCAGGAAAGGTTTCATCCAGTCCTTCAGATTTTCTATAAGAAGACTTACGGATTGGTCTTGCTCCAACGGCAGTTCACATTTGACAGAGAGATTGCACCATCGGACTATAAAATCCATATTGCTTTCGTTGTTCTTTGGCTCTGTCCTTACGAGGTCAGCAATGGTGATTTTATCGCTGACACTCATGAACCTTTGCTTGAACATGGATTCTTTTTGAGCGAACGTCGTGATCGAGTCATCTGGTATGCTTGCATACCAATCGAAAGCAACATCCGACAAGCTATTAACAAACTGACAGAGAAGGAGCGCATCATTGCCCCCAGTGTTTGCGCATGATGCTTTAAATTGGGCAATGTGCCGGTTCGCATTTCCCATCCCATCGAACCTTTCAAATTTGGGGACGACATAGCCAGTGGGAAACTCCACAAGATCGTACTGAGCAGGATATGGTCTCTCGCTACTGCTGGCATCTTTTTGCTCTCCGGCTTCGGCTACCAATGTTTTGACTTTGTTAGCAACCAAATCCATGATTTGATCTTGAGTTAGCGGGTTGCTGTCATCGGCCTCCAAGAAATTTCCCGAGATAGGAAGCGACTGACCTTCATGCAGTCTGCCTACCTTTGGGTTTGAGGGAATAGGCGTCGGCTTTCTCGGGACACCGTTTCCCGATCCATCAGTAGAACCATGCGCCTGATTGGGAGGCTGAACATAAATTTTACCTTAGGGAAACTCTCTGAAACCTTTCTCAGTCATGTCGGGGGTCCCACTAGTCTTTGGGAAAGTTGGGCCGTGAGCTGTAAGACGACGTTTGTCAAGTCGTTAATTTTTGAGTAGAGCTTGGCCATCTCCTTGTCTTTGCTTCTGAGCTGTTTTCGGAGCTCTTGGAGAAGTTGCTGCTCTGCGTCCTTGGGACGGAAGATTGGCTCTTCTTTTCTTTCCGAGCCCGACTCCTCATGGACCGAAGGGTCTTTCTTCCTATCATCCTTATCGAGAGGGTTTTCATCACCCAGTAGAGGCAGCTGTTCTGGGGAAATGACAAGCACATTCAAGCCAGGTTGGATTTGAGATGTGGTGGCCGCGTCCTTGCTCTTGCTGCGCGTGCCCACCATATAGACAGTGTGGACCACATATCCAGCCATTTCCTCATCTTTGGCAGGGTGACCCTGTTCTTCGAACCTCATGAGGTTCATCCTAGCAGGAGCCCTAGCCCTTTTGTTGGCTCTATATCTGAGCCTTTTCTGCCTTAGCTTCTCAATTTTAAGGGCTTGTCGGGCATCCATTTCCTGGGAAGCCACCGTGAGTCGATTAGCGGGGAGCTTAGAGAAGACACCCGATCGAGCAGTTGTCAGGGGCACTGCTGGAGCTTGCTCGAGAGGCCTTGTTGCTTTATTGGTGTTGATGGTCTTGCCCCCAGCTGAGACCAAGGAGAGTCGTTCAAACACCGACGTGCGTTTGAGTTGGGGCGCCTTCGAGATCACCACATTTGGCCTCTTGCCTTTCGAGACCGGTTTGTCTGTCACCGGGGATTGAGGTGCTGGGATGGCGTTAGCTGACACGAACAGAATAGATCCAAATGGTTGCGGCGGCTCCTCCCATTGTCGCCCGAGACTGGCTGGAAGGACTGTCCTGGAGTCTATCTACATCGTGTAGGAGATGGAAGCCGTGCTGAGAGCTGAGTTCATCTTTGGAGACATTGTTGAAAAGTGATGCTTGAAATCTGAATGAAAAAGCATTATTTTAGTATAGATATGTGTATGCATATTGATTGAGTTCGCATGAACGTTTAACCCGAAATATGGGAGGAGAGATAGGTCCCACCGGACGTTCCAGAATCTGTAGGGTGTTTTTCGTCACCCAATTGAGATGGGAATACACGCACGCTTATCAGGCGCATTACAGATTCCCCCTGCCTAGGGTAGGCTGGGGTTTATTGATTGTGGGGATCCGAATCTCCGGCAGCCGTGGACTAAGCTGCCATTAATTACCCCTCGCCTTTGGAGCGAGGGAACCTCCGATTAACGGGTTAAACTGGTCATGCGAACTCAATGTGCAGTGTTGTGTTTTGAAGGGGTTTTGGATATAGCGGGGGCCTCACAGAGTTTTTTACGGGGGTCCCGCTATCCGGATAGCGGGCTGGGGGTTAAGGGGGCAAGTAGCCCCCTTGCGGGGCAGTGCCCCGTTAGAAATTTTTTCCAACGGGAGAGGTGTTTTTAGTGTGGAGTATGTGTGTGTATGTATATATACATATACATATATAAAAAAAGGAAAAGGGCATCCAAAGGAAGCGTGGGAAAAAGAGCCAGTGCTTTGGGCGTCAGCGCTTTGAGCGCAAGAGCTCTAGAGCGCTCGGGCTTTGAGCGCCAGCGCCCCATGCGCTAGGTACGTGGACGCTCGAGCTCTAGCGCTCTGAGCGCTCGAGCGCTCTGAGTGCTCGAGCGCTAGCGCTTTGCGCTCTAGCACCCCACATGTCAGCACGTGGGCGCTCGGGCGCTAGCGCCGTGAGCGCTAGCGCTTTGGGCGTAAGGGCGCTAGCGCTTTGAGTACCCACGTGTCTACATGTGGGCGCTCGGGCGCTAGCGCTCTGAGCGCAAGAGCGCTGGCGCCCCACGTGTCAGCACGTGGGCGCTTGAGCGCTAGCGCCTTGGGCACTAGCGCTTTGAGCGCTAGCGCCGCACGTGTCAGCACGTAGGCGCTCGGGAGGAAAAAGGGGATTGGTCCCTGCAATGGGAATTGTACTCCCAGAAAGGAGCACGAAGCTAGGGAACTGGATCGAAGACACGCCCTTATTCTGCACTTATTATTTTGTGTGTGTGTGTGTGTGTGTGTCTTTCTCTCTCTCTCTCTCTCTCTCTATATATATATATATATATATGAGGAGTTAAACTCCTAGGATATTTTGAAGCTGATGAAGGGGGTTCTCCCCTTGAGCCCTGGATCTTCCCCAAAGTGGGTTTCTGGTGACGGGTCTCCTTTTCTTCCTTTGTTGGCCGGATCTTGAAGATCAAAAAGTATGAGATTTTAAAAATCTCTTCTTTCTGAGATCTGATTGCAGATCTGAGTTCCTCTTTGTGGGTTTTGTGGTGAAAAACTATTTAGTTTTATAAAAGGAAGAGTAAAACTCTTGATTTAATTCGAAAGAAAGAAGAAGGTTTTGAACCTTGAGGAAGGAGAAGATCACAGATCTTTTGATTTTTTTCTAGAGAGAGAAAAAGTTGTTGGGATATTTTCGTTATCCTTGCCTTTATAGGCTATACACTTTACATATAGCCCCTTGGGCTTTACACAAATGGCATTTTGCCCATCCAATGGCTCATGTGCCATTTCTTTTTGCACATAAGCGATGGGCTTTACAAAAATTTGGCTCTATGCCTATTCATGAATAAAAAAAATTACATAAAAAAACATTTATTACATGATTTCATTTTGGGCATGGAAGAGGGCCGGCCGCTTCATGTTCGGACTCGACCTGGGCATGAGCCCACTTGATCTGGGCTTGGGCCCACTTGGTTTGGGGTTGACCTTGACTTTGACTTGGTCAACCGGGGTGCAATTTTCTACCTCAACAAACATCACATGTCATCAGCGTAAATAAATATGCATATCCCAATTGTCATTGACATATAGCAACGAAACCGGCGATACATCATATATTACACTTACGGTCGCAGAAAAGAAAATAAAAAACTACAACAATTGGAATCTGCAACCACCTTGGACATCTTAAACCCAATATATCACATACTTTGGATTTCATGCCCAACCAAATGAATTCCTTGGACATCACATGCTTAACAATTATAAACCCCGCATTTTAGTCTCGATATTGAAAACACTTTCCAATAACCGGTCGGGCAATTCAACAAGATTCCCGATAACCTGATCGAATGTTCGTCGAAAACTTTAGTAGACGGCCGCACCCTCCGATGCCGTCGACGAAGTGTTCTAAGGCGGAACACCGCGGCCGCGAGCACCCGAACGGATGCTTTAGGCAACAGGGTTCTCCTACAGTCACATGGTCGGGGTTATGGGGCGTGGCTATCTAATAAGGTTATCCGGTGAGTATTCACGTACGCTACGTGATTGCAACAGACTTTTGATCACATCAAAGTTCCGTGGCAACCGATCAAATGAGACTAAATTGCTAGATTTATAAAATTCAAATTAGTGTGGATTCCAAGTATTGTATCCCATCACGTGATATCCGGGCGACGTTAAACTTTTCGATCGATTCATCAAAGTCCCACAATTTCCCGACAGCCCAACACTTGAGCATAGTTTTCATAATACCCAGAACATGCCATAGTACCTATGAACCAGCCATAGAAAAGCATACCCAAGCCTCATTAATAGCACCACGGAACTGCCGCAAACCTGAAGGTTCAAAATGGTTCCATGGTCATTATGTCGAGTTAGGCTTTCATTCTTCTAGAGGGTTCAAAGAATTACTTGCATGTTTTTCCGAATACGTTAAACTTGGAAAAATGGGTTTTTGACATTCATTCAACTTTTTAACTTCGCCCAGACAACATGTGAATCCCCGAAACAATGTTAAAACTACGAATACGAAACAATCCGAATTGCTTATCTAGTAAGACTGCATTACATGCAATTTTTGGAAAAAACAAACAACACCTGAAACACCAAAACTCAGAGACTGGAACACACAAAAAATTTCAACCCAGAATAACACTATTCACCCGAGGTCGCCGAATTTTTAAGCAAAGTGGCTGGCCATTTTCCGGTGGGGGGGGGGGGGTAAATTTTCTTGTGTGTTCATATTGCATCTCATACAACATTCTGCAGTTTTTAAAAAAATTTTAGGGGACTTTTTAAATTCGACAGAAAGTGGGTTTTCGTGTTTCAAGTTTCGGAATCGTTTCGGTTTCGTTGTTTAACAAAATCCATCTAATTTTCTAGAATGGCTCTGATACCACTGCTAGGTTCCCTAGGACGGTAGCAAGGTTTCGGGAGGCATCGTCCATACCAATTTCAAAAATTTGTCGTTCTAATTAACCCTAACCATAGAATATTTACTAGAAAATACGACGAAACTATATGTAAACACCATTATAACTATGTGAATGAGGAATATAACCTTTGTAGACCAGTCCTTCACTTCTAATGCTCCGTGTAGTTTTCCCTTCGCTGCAAATCATGAACACCCGAACTCTAGAAAGGGTTCTCCCGGAGAAATGAACAAGCTTGCTCGAAGTTTTTGAGGCCGAAGATGATCTACGTCAAGGAGACTCTTGCTTATGATACATCTTCACTAATTATGAAATTAGTGAAGAAAACACCCTATACTAAATGGCAAGTAGTAGAGGATGATGAAGTAGGAACTGAGCTTTCTTTTGTTTTCTTTTTCTCACAAATTTTCTCACCTTGAGAAAAGCTAGTAAGCTTTTCTCATGAAGAAGAAGAACAACAAGTGAAGAATGAGAATGAACTCATGAGGTGAGAATATCAACCATGGGTGAGTTAGTGTCATACACTAACTTATGTAGAGAATAAACCATGGGTTACAATAATGGTTAGGTTAATAAACATCTACAAGTTAAACAAAACTAGTGAACTAAGTCAAAAATGCTACAAGTTTCTCCAAGCTTCCAAGCATATGACTAATTTCCTACTAATTTTGATTAACTTTAAATAAATAAAATCATTCCATTTTATAAGCATGGTGTAAGTCTCATACACTCATGTCACATGTGTCATCAAGCATGACACATAAATAATGTACATTAATATATATCACATATATACTAAATTTACGCAAGTGAGAAAAAGAATTCTTAAGTGAGCTAATATTAATTAATGTAAATTAATATATCACATATATAATTATACATTAAATTATTAAATCAATATTTGATTTAATAATCCGGCTATATCACATACAATCGACTAATATCAAATACAACAATTTATCGAATCAACACTTGATCTGATAACCCGGCTATATCACATATAACCGACCAATATTACATATCGCGAGAATAGAGTGCGGTATCACATACACGCATTAATCTCGGCCCTACACATATCACATATATGCTCCTACTCCATTTCGCATGAACCAGGAAATCTCTGTGTAGGACTTTAATGACTCGTCAATACGCCAGCAGTAAGTGATGATCATATCAAGCACCCACAAGCCACAAGCGGTCTGCTAAACGTAACGGCCACCCGGGTATTGATCGATCAGAAGATCAACAAGCAAGCCTGCTCATACTCCTGCGAATTTAAACAGTAACACTACTGTACAGTCCGGCCTCTTCGTCTGATATGTCGCATATCTCGTCTGGGGGTGGTAAACGTTAGACCCCAATAACTCGATAAGTCATGCCGATGTGAGGCTCATAACGGGTTGAGAAACTACTGATAACACTTACCAGAAAATCTCATAAACAGCCCTGGTCAAGGACTTCCTGTCATAGCCAATCGAGCACAGCGCAACATCAACCCCCAATACCGGGAGAGAAGAAATCCCCTCCTATCGCTCATTGCCTCCATGTGACTCGGGACTGTACTCAAAAACCACCGTTTTGAATGTTCTCTTGAACGTGGTAAGGTGGAAATCAAAGCACAGTGGGAATCACACAAGACTCTATGACGATCTCGGGTCGACAGACTAACCTGTACCAGTGTCACCAGAGAACTGCCATCTGACATGAGGTATAATACCATCTAGGAGTTCTCAGCTAGTCCGTCCAATGTACCCAGTCTCCACTGAGCACCCGTATCTTATCAGTAAATCTTATAAACAGCCCTGGCCAGGGACTTCGTGTTATAGCCAATCGAGCACAGCGCAACATCAACCCCCAATACCGGGAGAGACGAAATCCCCTCCTATCGCTCATTGCCTCCATGTGACTCGGGACTGTACCCAAAAACCACCGTTTTGCACGTTCTCTTGAACGTGGTAAGATGGAAATCAAAGCACAGTGGGAATCATACAAGACTCTATGACGATCTCCGGTCGACAGACTAATCTGTACCAGTGTCACCAGAGAACTGCCATCTGACGTGAGGTATAATACCATCTAGGAGTTCTCGGCGAGTCCGTCCATTGTACCAAGTCTCCACCGAGCATCCGTATATCATCTCTGATGTCAATCACCAATGGATATGGGATCATCCATCGCCCATCTACATGGGTCGAGAAGGTATACGCTAGTCTACTCTGGTATATCGATGCCCCGTCTCGATACACCCATGACTAGGGAGATTAAAAGATATACTCACGGACTACTTTTGTCCCACTAGTATGATCTACATCATAATCCAGGTTATCAAGTACATATCCTAAGGGCTTTATGAACATGTAACAGAGAGACAATCGGTGTACATGTTAAGATAAAGAGTAACCAGATAGTATACTATCATGTCGAGCAAGAAAATCCTCCCTATATATGTCCAACCATCCACTACAATTTACATCTCATATACAGTAATGGCCTCTAGGGCATACTTATAACTAACATAAATAAGTGATATGTCAATCATGCAAATCTCTCTCCTCATCAGTCAGAAGGACATCTCTTTAAAGAGGGTGACTCCATTACCTGCAGGTATACTATCATGACAAGAGGTGTCCATTCTAATATACTTTAGAATAGTGTCAAAGTATCCGAATTAGGATACTTCCTAAATCTAGATCTAAAACCAAAGATCTATTCATCAGAATATCTTGTTAGTTATGTGTATGCCCTAGAGTCCATTATTGTACATATGATGTATACTATAGTGGATGCTTGGACATATATAGAGAGGACTTTCTTGCTCGACATGTATGCTATCTCGTTGCTCTTTGTCTTAACATGTAGACTTGTATTGTGATACTGTCTTGCTCTCACATGTTGATGAAGCCCTTAGGATGTCTACTTGATTACCAAGACTATGATAGAGATCATACTAAATGGGCTAAGGTAGTCCACAAGTATATCCTTTGATTGTTCCTAGTCGAGAGTGTATCGAGACAGGGCATCGATATTCCAGAGTAGACTAGTGTATACGCTTCTTGACCCATATGATGGGGGATGGATGATCCCATATTCATTGGTGTTTGACATCAAAGATGGTATACGGGTTCTCAATAGAGACTTGGTACACTGAACGGACTCTGCGAGAACTCCTGGTTGGTATTATACCTATCGTCAGATAGCAGTTCTCTGGTGACACTGGTATAGGTTAGTCTGTAGACCCGAGATCGTCATAGAGTCTTGTATGATTCCCATTGTGCTTTGATTTCCACCTTACCATATTCAAGAGAATGTGCAAAACGGTGGCTTTTGGGTATAGTCCCGAATCACATGGAGGCAATGAGCGATAGGAGGGGTTTCGTCTCTCCCGGTATTGGGGGTTGGTGTTGCGCTGTGCTCGATTGGCTATAACAGGAAGTCCCTGGCCATGGCTAATACGGAGATCTATTGGTAAGTGTTATCAGTAGTTTCTCGACCCGTTATGAGCCTCACATCGGCACGACTTATTGGTTACTGGGTTCTGACGTTTACCACCCCTAGACTGGATATGCGACATATCAGACGAAGAGACCGGACTGTACGGTAGTGTTACTGACAGGATTTACAGGAGTATGAGCAGGCTTGCTTGTTGATCTTCTGATCGCTCAATACCCGGGTAGCCGTTACGTCTAGCTAGTACCGCTGACGACTTGTGGGTGACTGATATGATCATCATCGACTGCCGGCGTATTGACTTTAGAGTCCTACACAGAGGTTTACTGGCTCATGAAAAATGAAGTAGGAGCACATATGTGATATGTGCGGGACCGAGATTAATACGGGTATGTTATACAGTATTTTATTCTTGCGATATTCGTATCAGTCGGTTATATGTGATATAGCCGGGTTATCGAATCAAGTGTTGATTAAAATAATATTAGTCGGTTGTATGAGATATAGCCGGATTATTAAATCAAGTGTTGATTTAATAATTTAATGTATAATTGTATATGTGATATGCTAATTTACATTAACTAATACTTGCTCACTTATACATTTCTTTTCTCACATGTGCACACTTAATATATATGTGATATATATTATTTGTGTTTTCTTTTTGTCATGCTTGATTGTACATGCAACATAGGTGTATGAGACTCACACCATGTTTTAGATCATATATTAGGTTTTTTATTTATCTAAGTAATTCATAATTAAATGGAATTATTCATGGCTATGAAGCTTGTAGAAGCTTGTAGTAGCCATTGATTTAGTCCACTAATTTGTTTTACATAATATATTTATTAACCTAACCATAATCTTTAGCCATGGTAATGTCTCTACAAGGGTTAATATAAGATATACATGGTTTCTATTCTCACACATAACATTTATCTTCTTCATCATCATCTTCATCAAGAGCTTAGCTCTCTAGCTTTTGAGGAAGTGAGAAAAAAAAGTGAGAAAAAGAATTCTAAAGTGAGCAAAATACCTACTTCATCATCTTCTACTAGATTAGTCATTTAGTTTATGGTGTTAGCTTCACTAATCCCTAGTTAGTGAAGAGGTAGCTTGAGTTGGTGTGTCCTCAAAGTAGATCATCTTCGGCCTCGAAGATCATTGAGCAAGCTCGTTCATTTCGATTAGTGGAGCCTACGGAGAGTCCGGATCACTACTACTTGGAGCGAAGGGACTTCTACACGGAGCATTTGAAGTGAAGGACCGGTCTATAAAGGTTGTATTCCATATTCACTTAGATGTAAAGTTGTTTACATTTTGTATTGTCTAATTCTCAAGTTAAGATTCTAGGGTTAGGGTTATATAGCATGGCAATTTTTTGAAAATGGCATGGACGATGCCTTCTGAAACCTTGCCGTCGTGCTAGATAACCCTACAGTGGTATCAAAGCTAAGCTAGAGAATTAGATGATGTTAAATTACGAAACCGTAACTACTCTGTAGCTTGAAACATTGAAATCTGGTTTCTGTCGATTTTTAAATAGCCTCTAAAAATTTTTTAAGCAACTTTAGAATGTTATATGAGATGTCACATGAACATTGAACAAATACGAACCCATTTCACCGGTTTTGACCCAGTGACATACCAACAATCTGTGAGCTGGCCGGCCCTCTATGCTCTTTTTTGGTTCGTATTCGTTTGGTGTTCTGGTCTCTTGGTTTTGGTGTTTCAGATGTTGCTTTTTTTTTCTAAAATTGCATGAGATGTTAATTTTTTATAAAGGCAATTCGGAGTGTTTCGTAGTCGTAATTCTAACATTATTTCGGGTTATTTAGACGGCATTAAAAAGTTCGAACGTATATCAATAACCCAATTTTTCCCTCGACAGAAAATTTTCCAAGAGTGGATTTTTTCCAAGTTAAAGAACATTCAAAAATCATCCAAGTAACATGATGGACCCTCTAGAATAATGAAACCCTAACTCGATTCTATGACTGTAAGAACCTCCGCCAAACCCTAGGGTTTGCGGTAGTTCCGCGACACCATAGGTGGCAAGGGTTGACCCTTTTACGGTTGGTCTATAAGCACTGTGGCATGTACTGAGTATTTTTAAACCACGCTCAAGTGTTGAGCTCTTTGGGAAATTTTGGGTGTTTGTTGATTCGATCGGAATGTTTAACATCGTCTAGCTATTTTTGGAATGTGATACAATATTTGGAATTCATTTTGTTAGGCGTGAAATCCGAAGTATGTGATATTTCGGGTTTATGATGTCTAAGGTGATTGTGGATTCCAAATGTTGTGGTTTGATATTTTCTTTTTTGCAGCCGTAAGTGTAATATGTGGTGTATTGCCGGTTTTTTCGTTATATGTCAACGACAATTGGGATACGCATATTTACTTACGTTGATGACATGTGATGTTATGTGTTGCTATGATATGTTATATTGGATCGTCGTGTTTTGAAAAGCCGGGTTTTTTATGTGAGATGGGAGTTTTTCATTTTCATTCATGTAAAAACTTGTATGTAATATTCTTATATTGGGGCACTTCCGGGATGAGGATGATGACTCTATTGTTGTATATTATTTACTTTTCCATATTAGGATAGACCCAAGGTAGGGAGCACAAGTAACCGGCTTCTAGAGTCCAGTGGGAGACCATCTCGAGGATTCGGGTCCGGGTCTCCTAACTTTAGAATTGGTAGGGTTGCTTGACGCTCTCGTAGGGGTCTAGGGATGTGGGTTTGGCTATTCATCGCGACCGTGGAATTTGTTTTTTATACTGGTTTAATTTAAAACATGGAATTCCTAGTATATCCAATATTTCATAGTTATCTTCTGCTGCTGATATTCTGTGATGTGATCACTTTATATGCGTGAGACGAATACTTTATTATTATATAAAAAATATATAATAAACGTTGCATATGTTTTGCATCCGCGCTAGTCCCGCCCCGCTATACCATTAGTTAAGTAACCTAACGGTGCATAACGGGATACTGTGGCGAATGCGGATGGCATAAATGTACGTTGTATTTTCGTTTCTTCTGTGATCTTAGGAAGCATATATGATGGGACTTCATTAATGAGATTAATGAAAAAGAAAAAAACCTAAAAAGATGTTGTGGAATCAAATTTTCAAAAAAGGTAGCTCTAGTTTTTGCTTTGCATAGCGGTATTCCTTGTAGAATATCCAGCACCTCATTCGATGAGGAAAGAGCTGAGATCCCTTCACCAGGAGTGACGTCTTTAGAGAAACTAGCAGATTCTACAACCCACTCGGTTTTGTTTTTTTATTGCTTCTCTGGTTCTTGCTTTACATAGTGGTATTTGTGAAATATCCTGCAACTTATTACATAAGGAAAGAGCCGAGATCCCTTCACCGGGAGTGAACTCTTTAGCAAAACTAGTAAAGCCTCAAAAACACTCCTTTTCAAAATCACTCGATTTTACAACGATATCAAGTTCATTACGCAAAAGGTTTTTCTAAAACCTGTCGTAGCCCTCCGTCATTTCAGATAAGTACTACTTACTATTTATGCTATGTTTGTTGGCATGCATCAAGGCGTAGTGTGCGGTAGCTAACTAGTGCTTATCTGTAACATAAGATGAGATTGGATTAGGGTAGTCGTGTGACTTTGTTGGCCTATGTCAAGAGTCATGCGGGTGGGTTTAATTCAATCAGAAAATATACGGGTTGAACTTGACTAGCGCATTATGATTTGTTGGCCTGCGTCAAGGTCATAGGACGATATGGGCAAAAGTATTATCGGGAATTTCAAGTGTTGAAATTTACAATGAGATTGCATACCTTCTATGAGATAGTTGGATTCCGATACCCACTGCGAGTAAGAGTTACTCCTTGGAGAGTTTTACACATCACAATTAGCCGATCAAGTAGGTGTCTAAAAAGATGTTAACGTGGTTATGCCTCTGGGAAAACGAGGTTTAATTTAATTAGGTCTGTACGAAAGCACGGGGAACCTCCCTCAAAGTACCAACACTGGCATGGCTGAAAGATTGGCGAACTTGTAAGGTGTAATTAATCCCGGCTAGTCTTACCTTTTAGGGTTTGAAGGAAGATTTGATAAAAACAGTGGGAGCTATCCTGATTAGATAAGATAATAACCAATCTAATCTTGTAAGAGCATACGCTAAAGTGTTTTCTTCTCTCTCTCTTCAGGGAGCGAGTATGTCAGGCCTTAATCAAGATAATAACATGGATATATTGACCGAACCCGCTTGTTATACTAAGCAGGGGAACGTTGGTTCCGCTCCAACTAATAATTGTTTTAAGTCCGAGCAGGGAATATGGGCATATCCTGATTCCCCGCCACCCAAACGAAGAATAAGCATGTTGATGCATCTTCTTCGGGTGTGTTAGTTACCGAGAACTGTTTCTCAGTACACTCTACATCCTGGATATTAGATACCATATCGGGATCTCACATATGTAATATGTTGCATGGGCTAAGGAAAGGTAGAGAACTGGGAGAGTGATCATTCCGTAAGAGTAGGGAATGGTGCAAATGTTGCAGCCAAAGCAGTTGGCGAATATCGCCTTATATTACCAAATGGTAATATATTGATTCTGAACGAATACTATTACATACCGACCCTGATATGCAATCTTATATCAGTTTCTTTATTAAGTAAAGAAAGATATAATTTTGTAGTACATGATAATATTATGAATATCTTCCTAAATCAAAAGTTGATTGGATCAAGCTCGCTAAATAACGACATATACGTTCTAAATCAAACCACAGTTCTTAATGTACAAAACACATACAAGAGGAAGAGTTCAGAAATGAACAAATCCTTCTTGTGGCATTGTAGATTAGGTCATATCAATACGACACGACCGGCTAAGTTACATAAGGATGGATATTTGAATCCGTTCGAATTATCATCTTATGAAAGTTGCCAGTCATGTCTCAAAGGCAAGATGACCAAAACTCCATTTACTAGACACGGTGAAAGAGTTACAGAACTCTTGGGACTGATACATAGTGATGTATGCGGTCCCATGTCTACACATGTCAGGGATGGATCGTTGTACTTCATTACATTCACTGACAATCTCTTAAGATACGAACATGTGTTCCTATTGAAACACAAGTCTGAAGCTTTTGAGAAATTCAAAGAATATAAGCATGAAGTCGAGAACCAAATGGGTAAAAATATTAAAATCTTTCGATCTGATCGAGGAGGAGAATACTTGAGCAATGAGTTCCGGGACTATCTAAAAGAGAATGGGATTCTCTCTCAGCTTACTCCTTCGTATACACCACAGCACAACGGTGTATCGGAACGGAGGAATCTTACCCTATTAGATATGGTGCCCTCTTTGATGAGCACCGCTGAGTTACCTATTTCATTTTGGGGTTATGCGCTTGAGAAAGCTGTAGACCTATTGAATATGGTTCCTACCAAATCTGTGTCAACCACTCCATATGAGATATGGAAAGGAAAGAGACCATATCTTAATTATGTTAAGATATGGGGTTGTCCGACATATGTGAAAACACAAAATCCGGAAAAGCTCGAGACAAGGTCTTTTCTGTGTATTTTTATTGGATATCCCAAACATTCACGATGGTATATCTTCTACCACACCGAGGAACAAAAAGTGTTTGTTTCTCGACATGCCACCTTTTTAGAAAAGGAATTTCTTGAAAAAGAAATTAGTGGCAAAAGAAAGAGATATGGAAAGGAAAGAGACCATATCTTAATTATGTTAAGATATGGGGTTGTCCGGCATATGTGAAAACACAAAATCTGGACAAGCTCGAAACAAGGTCTTTTCTGTGTAAGTTTATTGGATATCCCAAACATTCGTGAGGGTATATCTTGTACCATACCGAGAAACAAAAAGTGTTTGTTTCTCGACATGCCACCTTTTAGAAAAGGAATTTCTTGAAAAAGAAATTAGTGGCAAGGAGGTAGAACTGGAACAGGTTCCAGCTATACAAACTACGACAGAAGATTTGGTAGAACCGGAGGATTCGATAGTTCCCAACGAACCCTAGCCTCTCTGCCGATCTAGTAGGGTTCCTCATCCACCTAAGAGATACTATGGTTTTCTCGTTGATGGTGGGAGCGAGGATTGCATCATGGAAGATGATGACCCAACTAGTTTCGAGTAGGCCATCACGAGTGGGGACTCTGTGAAATGGCTGGATGCAATGCGATCTGAGATGGAATCCATGTACACCAACAAAGTATGGATTTTGGAAGTTGCTCCTGAAGGGGTAAAACCCATTTGGAGAAAATGGATCTTTAAGAAGAAACATGGTGTAGATGGAAAATTTGAGACTTTCAAAGCTAGACTTATTGCAAAAGGTTTTCGTTAACGACCAGGTATGGATTATGATGAAACCTTTTCTTCAGTGGCTATGCTTAAGTCCATCCGGATCCTACTTGCCATCGCTGCATACCATGACTATGAAATCTGACAAATGGATGTTAAGACCGCCTTTCTAAATGGTGATTTATAAGAGTGCGTGTACATGACTCAGCCAGAGGGCTTCGTAGATAGTGAGAGCAGCGGGAATGTGTGCAAGCTGCTTAAATCCATCTACGGGTTAAAGCAGACATCACGGAGTTAGAACATCTGTTTTGATGTAGTAGTCAAAGAGTTTGACTTCATCAAAAACATAGATGAACCTTGTATATTGATTGTTTGATCTCTGCGTATGCGCGCGTTTTAAAAGATAGATCAAAAATCAAGAATATACCGCAATCAATAACGGTGTCGCTTGGTAGCTAGACAGTTGAGTATGGGTCGATCCACAGGGAGAAGTATTCCTTTTCTTTATATTTTAACGAGTTAAGTCCAAAAAATTGGTGGTTTTGTTTTAAGATCTATGAATGAGGCAAAAGTTGATAAAAAGCTTGCTAGGGTTAGGATTAGGTTAGTTCGAGATAGGTATTTTCTCGCTTCTATCAATGCCTTAGTTATGAATAAAGGTGTTAGGGTAATCGGAAACAACGGGGATTGGCACGACTGGGAAGAAACTAAGTTCCTTCCTTTTGGTCCTTATCCGTCCATTCTTGGCTCTTAGCCCTAACCTCCAGTTAATTCAATCACACCTGGTCAAACTAGGTAATCACCGCTATCACCTAGGATATGGTACCGTAGTGAGCGGTGTGTGGTTGATTTAAAAAGAGTCTTTTTAATAAAATTATATGGGCAAAGAAAGGAGTGAGAGAGATTTCCATCTCTCAAACCTTCCCTATCCTAACCCTAACAAGTGAGGGATTACTCACTCATTAGGAAAGTTATGATCAATGAAATTCATTTTTTAATAATTTTTATATTAGAAAACTAAATTGCAGATATTAAAAGAACAGATAAAAATTGCAAGAATTAAATTCAGATAATAAAAGAATGCGAGATAAAAATAAAAACTTTTACTTTATTGATGACCTCAAGAACGCATTACAATTGAATTTAGAGATAGAAAAAAGGCAAAGAGAGGCATCCTAAGAAAGGCAACCTAGAAGAGGCACGCTTTATTTGGCTTTGAGTTCTCCTATTTATAGATGGGAAAAACCCTAGATTTACATTCTGATCCATACATGAAATTACAAAACAACCCTAAAGACCGAGTCAAAGCATCGACATCCCACCGACATGTGCATTGCACGGCCGTGGAACCGCGGCAGAATAGCCTGTTTGGCCGTGGATCCGCCACCATTTGGTGGGCTCATAGGCCCAATTCTTTAGGGTTTCTTCAAGTTGCTTTTATCTTCTATTTTCTTCACTTGGTCTCTCAGAATCTCTTCAATTCTCTTCCAGATATTCAACAGTGGACTTTTTACCGCGAGCTTCACGTTGAAGTCTTGAATCTTGTGCTGCCCTTGAACTTTGTGCATTGAACTTTCTAATGATTTTCAGTTGTTCCTTGAAATGGTGGGCGACATCATACGGATTCATCTATTGTTAGTCGTAGTCTCACATTTGTAGTGTATTTTCATGAATTTCACTGTAATGATCTGAGAACCTGTAACCTGCAACTATTTAGCAGACATGGATCAAATGCACCTATTTATTTGTAATATGAATAAGAATGGGTGATATACTAATGCAAAATTCTGATATGAACAAATACCCCCAAACTTATCTTTTGCTCGTCCCGAGCAAACCCAATTTTATTCTCGAAAAAATCCTAATCTCACTTTCGCAGGGAATCGCGATTGCACTGAGCACGTGCAATAAGCCGTTAAACCTCTAGGAGTCTCTAGTAGGAGGAGTGTTGTCTCCTGAGGGTTTTCAGCAGATACTACCTACAAAATCCAATCAATTTGGCCTGATGACTTTCATTCTTCAATTCGGTATTCTAGTAAGAAATTTTATTATATTCAACTTAGAAATCATCAACCCGTATTTTTCACACTCACTTTTCATTTAACTTAAGATCGTATATGTTCTGTAAATTTATTAAGATTTCAGCATCTTTTGAATTTTCCTTCTAAGGTTCCATCTCAACTTAGGAATTTTTATCTTCTCTACTAAATGTATAAGCCCTATCTTTCATTTCTATCTCTCATCCAAACCCCAATTATATACCTCTATATGTGTGTGATTATCACCCTTACACTTGGAAATTCAATTCAAGCTATCAGACACTTGTCCATCGTCCAAAGTACTTTTAGTTTGTGAATTTTAGATGAAATAGCTCACCCATTCTTCATGCGACCGTACTTCTTGAGGTACTAACGACCGATTACAAAATGTGTTCGCGCATTTAGACGTAATTCCTCGCCTTGCAATATCTAAGGCTTAGCAGTGACTCCCAATCCAGTTGGTCTAAGGCACTAGGTGATAAAGCACCCTCGCTATATTTTTTATTTATGCAGCCTTAAATAATTACAAAACCAGTGTTCATTTTTTTTATTTTATCTCTTTATTCACACTTGTACTTTTATTTTATTTTCCTTCATACCAAGGATTTTAGATAAGAGCATTTCAAGTTATCCTCTAGTATCCCAAGTTTCAAGGTGCGTGTATGTGCAAGTTGTAAGGTATATATTTTCAGAATTTAGACATAAGATTCGGAATTAGTTTTCAGATTTACACTTCAATAAGAATTTCAATACCCTTCCCTTATTTTGACTTAGCCCAAGAACTGAACTCAAAATTTGCCTATTTCTAAATAAACTACAAGGACATATATTTTCTACAGTTAAACTTTAAGAACGGTTATTTTTAGGTTTTTTAATTTATTAAGTTTAGGATCTAGTTTTTCCTAACTAGTCAACCGTCATGTTGAACTTAAGTCATATATGGCCAAAATTGAACTTTTCAATTTTTATAATTTTTATAATTTTTAAATTTTTTGATTTTTATGGATTTTAAAATAAGTATGCAAATGCAAAAAATATACACATGAATGCGAAGGAAGAAAGCTTACCGAGCACACCCCCAAACTTAGACTTGACAGTGCCCTCACTGTCAGGCTACACCAAGAGGGTCAAAATTTTCGGCACTCCCCTTTTTTTTAATTTTTAATTATATTATTAACAGAAAAAGAAAAAAATATATATATATACACAGAAAGGTTCCCCCCAAAGTTAAATGAAATATTATTTCTACTGTTGCCATTTTTTTTAAATCTTATAAACTTGTAAACTTGGGAGGAAAAATTTATTAACGGGGACATGAAATATTATCGTGAAAATCTCCCCCAAACATATTTTTGGCTCACCACTTTGAGTTAGAAAAAATAATTTTCAAGAGTCAAATTATACCCCCCCCCCCAAACTTGAGTTAAACAATGTTAAGCTTTTAAAGAGGGGGTTCAAAGTTATTAGTCAATACCAAGCTTTGTAAAGACCAAAAGTCAACACCAACCATTTGAAGAATTTATCAATATAACGTATAGGTCGGTGGAAGAATATGTTATATAGAGCCAAGAAGAAGTGGGGAAGAGATAAGTGGTGGTATGGAAAGGGTTTGCGTGAACTTGAATGTGAGGAGATAAGAGGTGATGATAAATAAAAACGAGAATGTGAATGATCAGAAATGAGTAGAATATTGGCATTCTCGTATTTTATAAGAAGAAAGGGTGGTGGTTCAACTTCTATAGGTGGAGGTTGATTAATCACAAAATCCTTGTTGTTTAGGAATGCAAGTTCGTCAGCGAAAAGTTCTTCAAAACTCTCATCGATGTAATTGAATATTTTACGGTCAGTAAGTTTTGTATCATAATTTATCATACTTGATTTGTCAAAAATTATAGAGGTAGGAGACTCGAGAATCTCATCTACCTTATTCTCAAAAGAGTCTAAATCAAGTTGTTTTTCTAGAATTATCGAACTTAAAATATCGGATTGTGATTCATTAACACTCGCTATCATTAAAGGAAGATTAGAAGAAGAACCAGAGAAAGTAGGAGAAAGAAATTGAATACGAACTTGAGGGTGGAGATAGAGCGTATAAATTTGCACAATTTGTAATGACCTATGTGTAAAAAGCGATTGTGCTAATCTATCAACCCACTGAGAAATGAGGTTAAATCCCTCAAGATTCGTGAGAAAACATGGGTACGTCAAACTTGGTAAACCAGACATTGAAAATGAAAGTGTAACGGTTTCTTGCAAGGTGAGTGAGGATGGAGGGAAATGAGTGAGAAAGGGTATCGGTTAAACATTCAGGAGGGTGTGCGCAATCAATGAAAGGGTTAGAATGAATTGGAAAATCCGACTCCTCAAGTCAAACTGCTTCATCCTTAATAATTTCCTCAATACTCTCCTCAAAATTTAGCTTATCCATGCAATTCTCATCAAAATCAAGACGCATATGAAGTTCGGGAAAAACAGTTAATGACTCGGGATGATGAATTGGAGAGAGAAACTTATCTAAATCTGTGGGTTCATCATCCAAAATATTCCCAGCGTCTATATCCTCAATCAAGTGAAAATTAATTTTTTCAGACACCTCATCAAAAGCATGGATATTAATCAATTCAGGTTCTAGAGTGGAGATGTAGAGTTCAAAAGGATTGGTGATGGTTTCACTCGAAAGGGCCCTTCACAATCAGGTAAATCAAACACTACAAAGTCGCACAACTCATTAAACGTTTTATTTTCAACTGGTGAATCATTTGGAACACTTGATGGATATTCAAAACCGTAGTTGTGGGATTTAATTGGGGATGGGTAGGTTTGATTTGGAAAGGTGTACAGCTCACTCTTACCACTTAAATTCTCAATCTGTCCAACCGCCTCATCATACATTGGAAAATTTGGAGCTTGTTAGAAACCAGCTACCGGGTCACTAGGTTGTATGAGGGCGGCCATGGATGCATTCAAATACATCATCTGTTGGCTTGACGCTACCATAAAATTTTTCAATGACTGTTCCAGACTAGACTTGGGTTGTGACGGGGTTTCAGTAAAAGATTCAAAGTTGTTTGGATACGTGAAACTCCCAAATGGCTGTTTAGAAGCAATGTCTAGGGAAGGTGCAAAAGTCAGGTAGGACTGGTAGGAATTGAATGGTTGGACAGGAGTAGGATCAATATTTGGATAAGAAGGTGAATGGAATTGTTAATCCAAAGAATTCACAGTGGTGAAAGGATTGAAAGATCGGTTACGATATTTTTCAATATGTTCAGTAATAGACATGGGTTTCGGAGTTACAACAGGACTCAAAAAAGGGGTATCAACGTAAGAAGGTGGTGAAGGTTGAGATGGTTGATATAAAGTGGATTGCGGAGTCCAACTGGTTGTCCTAGACGCGTCTATTCGATCTTTCAAAGAAATTTTTGGCATGGAGGGGTCGTTCGAAATTCGACCAAAACAAGAAGCGTAGGTAGTAATGTCTGGTTGAGGGTACCAAAGTTCGGCAAGTGTTTTGCGAGGTGGGGTACCCATGATGTGATGAAAGAAAGGAGAAGAAAAAGAATGTGATTTTTAATTTTTTTTGTTTTTAAAAAAATTGTTTGTTTTGGAGTTTTGAAATTTTTGAAAGTGTTTATTTAGAAATAGTTTTTGCAAAATTTGTACGGAACTACGACACAATTTCAAACAACCACAGTTTAAATATGCACAATCAAATCTAGAGCTAGGGTCTCCTAAGTCAACTAGACTGCTCCTAACTGTTCCAAAGCGATAAGTTGTGAGATATCCCTCAAATCGCCTCTTCACCGCCAATTGTGGCCAGGTAAGCACAAATGAAGAAAGGAGGGATCCGCTCACGAATCACCGTGAGATGGGCCTTTTAAAGTTACCTTTCTCACTTGTCTAGCCTAGGCACCACAAAGTCAGGTTTAGATAAACGACTGAATACCCACAACCTTCCTCTATCCTAATAAGCGTGACAATCCTTAATTGGATGAGTCTAGATATTTTTTAATTAACTCAAGGTTGATGCATATGCTTTTTAGTGATTTCTGGGGTCTTAAGGAGGGTAATGAAATCCCCACCCAATCTTAATTGGTGTTAGAGCCCCTTAGATTCCATATTAATTATGCAAAGCAGTTAACACACCAAAAATTTAAAACACTTGCAATTTTTTTTATTTGGCAGCGCAAAGAATCCTGCACAAAAACAATTTATTAGAGAGGGAGAAGAAGTTGCTGTGCAAAGAATTCCTGCAGGAAAATTTTTTCAGTGGAGTTCAAGGGGTAGGAGAGAAGACAAAAAATACTCACGGAGAAAAAATGGGATGCTGACGTCACCAGTTGACTGCGGAACCGCAGTCAAATGCCTACTTATGCCGCGTTTCCGCGGCGGTTTAATTGGTTTAGATCTCCGAAATTTTTCTCTGCTTGGTTGTGGTTCTCCTCTTTCTGTTTAGATCTCCTGAATATTTATTTGTTCTTTGAATTTGCTTCAGATCTGAAACAGAGTTTACTCCAAGCCTGCACACTTGCACAAAAACCTTTCAAGAATAACAAGATGATTTTTATTTTTTTTTGTTTTGTTTTAAAGTTTTTCAATTTTTATAATTTTTTTTAAATTTTTTTTATTAACCCGAAATTACACAAAGAAAGAGACTATCGTTTCTCCGGCAACGACGCCATTTGATTGTTTGATCTCTGCGTATGCGAGCATTTTAAAACATAGATCAAAAATTAAGAATATACCGCAATCAATAACGGTGTCGCTTGGTAACTAGCCGGTTGAGTACGGGTCGATCCACAGAGAGAAGGATTCCTTTTCTTCATGTTTTAACGAGTTAAGTCCAAAAAATTGGTGGTTTTGTTTTAAGATCTAAGAATGAGATAAAAGTTGATAAAAAGCTTGCTAGGGTTAGGATTAGGTTAGTTCGAGATAGGGATCTTCTCGCTTCTATCAATGCCTTAGTTATGAATAAAGGTGTTAGGGTAATCGGCAACAACGGGGATTCGCACGACTGGGAAGAAACTAAGTTTCTTCCTTTTGGTCCTTGTCCGTCCGTTCTTGGCTCTTAGCCCTAACCTCCAGTTAATTCAATCACACCCGGTCTAACTATGGAATCACCGCTATCACGTAGGATAGAGTACCGTAGTGAGCGGTGTGTGGTTGATTTAAAAAGAGTCTTTTTAATAAAATTATATGGGCAAAAAAAGGAGTGAGAGAGATTTCCATCTCTCAAACCTTCCCTATCCTAACCCTAACAAGTGAGGGATTACTCACTCATTAGGAAAGTTATGATCAATGAAATTCTTTTTTTTATAATTTTTATATTAGAAAACTAAATTGCAGATATTAAAAGAACAGATAAAAATTGCAAGAATTAAATTTAGATAATAAAAGAATGTGAGATAAAAATAAAAAAACTCTTACTTTATTGATGACCTCAAGAATGCATTACAATTGAATTTAGATCTAGAAAAAAGGCAAAGAAAGGCATCCTAAGAAAGGAACCTTTTATTTGGCTTTGAGCCCTCCTATTTATAGATGGGAAAAACCCTAGGTTTATATTCTGATCCATACATGAAATTATAAAACAACCCCAAACACCGAGTCAAAGCACCGACACCCCACCGACACGTGCATTGCACGGCCGTGGAACCGCGGCAGAATAGCCTGTTTGGCCGCAGATCCGCGGACATTTGGTGGGCTCATGGGCCTAATTCTTTAGGCTTTCTTCAAATTGCTTTTATCTTCTGTTTTCTTCACTTGGTCTCTCAGAATCTCTTCAATTCTCTTCCAGATATTCAACAGTGGACTTTTTACCATGAGCTTCATGTTGAAGTCTTGAATCTTGTGCTGCCCTTGAACTTTATGCATTGAACTGTCTAATGATTTTCAGTTCTTCCTTGAAATGGTGGGCGTCATCATACGGATTCATCTATTGTTGGTCGCAGTCTCACATTTGTAGTGTATTTTCATGAATTTCACTGTAATGATCTGAGAATCTGTAACATGCAACTATTTAGCAGACATGGATCAAAAGCACCTATTTATTTGTTATATGATAAGAATGGGTGATATAATAATGCAAAATTCTGATATGAACAAATATACAAGAAGGTGGCAGAGAGTAAGATTGTCTTCCTCGTATTGTATGTGAATGACATACTCTTGATAGGAAATGATGTTCCTATGCTTCAATCGGTCAAGCTCTTCTTATCACAAAGATTCTCAATGAAAGATCTAGGTGATGCCTCCTACATCTTGGGGATTAAGATCTATAGAGATAGATCTAAACGGATACTGAGATTGTCCCAATTCAGGTACATAGACACCATATTAAAAAAGTTTAGTATGGAAGATTCCAAGCGTAGGAATTTACCCACGATCTCAGGACTCACTCTCTCCAAAGTGATATCTCCCAAGACTGATTTGGAGAGAGCTCGCATGCAAGAGACCCTATGCTTCGGCAGTAGGCTCTATCATGTACGCGATGCTATGTACCAGACCTGATGTAGCATACTCAATAAGTGTAGTGAGTAGGTATCAAGCAGATCCTGGAGGGAATCACTGGACAGCTCTGAAGAACATTCTCAAGTACTTGAGAAGGACTAAAGAGATGTTCTTGGTGTATGGTAACTGTGAACTCCAAGTGGAGTCCTTTACCGATTCGAGCTTCCAGAGTGATAAGGACAACTCTAAGTCGGTCTCGGGATTTGTCTTTACCCTCAATGGAGGGGCGGTTTGTTGGAAGAGTTCCAAACAGGAAACTGTGGCAAACTCGACGATGGAGGCTGAATACATCGCTGCCAGCGATGATGCCAAAGAGGCTGTCTGGATGAAGAAGTTCATAAACGAACTTGGAGTGGTTCCGTCCATCGAGCATCCAATACCTTTGTATTGTGATAACAATGGAGTTGTGGTTTTGGCCAAGGAACCCAGGTCCCATCAGCGATCCAGGCATATTCTGAGGTGGTATCACCTAATGCGGGAGATAGTTGATCGCCGGGAGATCGAGGTCAGGAGAGTTGACACGAAGAACAACACGGCGGATCCACTCACGATGGCCATACCCCAGATATAATTTGAGAGACTCTTTGGGATGTTGAGTATGAGATACTACAACAACTGGTCTTAGTGCAAGTGGGAGATTGTTAGTTATATGTATGCCCTAGAGGCCATTATTGTACATATGATGTATAATATAATGGATGCTTGGACATATATAGAGAGGGCTTTCTTGCTCGACATGATAGTATGCTGTCAGGTTGCTCTTTGTCTTAATATGTAGACTTGTATTGTGAAACTGTCTTGCTCTCACATGTTGATGAAGCCCTTAGGATGTGTACTTGATTACCAAGACTATGATAGAGAACATACTAGTGGGTCAAGGGTAGTCCACAAGTACATCTTTTAATTGTTCCTAGTTGAGGTTGTATCGAAATAGGGCATCGATATTCCAGAGTAGACTAGTATATACGCTTCTTGACCCATATGATGGGCGATGGATGATCCCACATTCATTTTTGTTTGACATCAAAGATGGTATATGGGTGCTCAGTGGAAACTGGGTACACTGAACGGACTCGACGAGAACTCTTGGTTGGTATTATACCTATCGTTAGATAGCAGTTCTCTGGTGACACTGGTATAGGTTAGTCTGTAGACCCGAGATCGTCATAGAGTCTTGTATGATTCCTACTGTGCTTTGATTTCCACCTTACCACGTTCAAGAGAATGTGCAAAACGGTGGCTTTTGGGTACAGTCCTGAATCACATGGAGGCAATGAGCGATAGGAAGGGTTTCGTCTCTCCCGGTATTGGGGGTTGGTGTTGCGCTGTGCTTGATTGGCTATAACAGGAAGTCCCTGGCCAGGGCTGATACGGAGATCTACTGGTAAGTGATATCAGTAGTTTCTCGACCCGTTATGAGCCTCACATCGGCATGGCTTATCGGTTACTGGGTTCTGATGTTTACCACCCCTAGACTGGATATACGACTTATCAGACGAAGAGACCGGACTGTACGGTATTGTTACTGACAAGCTTTACAGGAGTATGAGCAGGCTTGCTTGTTGGTCTTCTGATCGCTCAATACCCGGGTAGACGTTATGTCCATCTAGTACCACTGACGGCTTGTAGGTGACTGATATGATCATCACCTACTGCCGGCGTATTGTCGAGTCTTTAGAGTCCTACACAGAAGTTTACTGGCTCAGGCGAAATGAAATAGGAGCACATATGTGATATGTGCGGGATCGAGATTAATACGAGTATGTGATACCGTATTTTATTCTCGCGATGTTCGTATTGGTCGGCTATATGTGATATAGCCGGGTTATCGAATCAAGTGTTGATTCGATGAGTTGATATAAATAATATTGGTCAGTTGTATGAGATATAGCCGGATTATTAAATCAAGTGCTGATTTAATAATTTGATGTATATTTGTATATTTGATATGCTAATTTACATTAACTAATATTTTCTCACTTATACATTTCTTTTCTCACATGTGCACACTTAATATATATGTGATATATTATTTGTGTTTTCTTTTTATCATGCTTGATTATACATGCAACATGGGTGTATGAGACTCACACCATGTTTTAGATTATATATTAGGTTTTTTATTTATCTAAGTAATTCATAATTAGATGGAATTAGTCATGGCTATGAAGCTTGTAGTAGCCATTGACTTAGTCCACTAATTTGTTTTATATAAGATATTTATTAATCTAACCATAATGTTTAGCCATGGTAATGTCTCGACAAGGGTTAATATGAGATATTATCTCACTCATGGTCGCTATTCTTACACATAACATTTGTCTTCTTCATGTTCATCTTCATCAAGAGCTTAACTTTCTAGCTTTTGAGGAAGTGAGAAAAAATAGTGAGAAAAAGAATTCTAAAGCGAGCAAAATTCCTACTTCATCATTCTCTAATAGATTAGCCATTTAGTTTAGGGTGTTAGTTTCATTAATACCTAATTAGTGAAGAGATAGCTTGAGTTGATGTCTCCTCAATGTAGATCATCTTTGGCCTCGAAGATCATTAAGCAAGCTCGTTCATTTCGACTAGTAGAGCCTACGAAGAGTCCGGATCAGTACTACTTGGAACGAAGGGACTTCTACACGAAGCATTTGAAGTGAAGGGCCGGTTTACAAAGGTTGTATTCCATATTAACTTAGATGTAAAGTTGTTTGCATTTTGTATTGTCTAATTCTAAAATTAAGATTCTAGGGTTAGGGTTATGTAGCATGGCAGTTTTTTGAAAATGGCAAGGACGATACCTCCCGAAACCTTGCCGTCGTGCTAGGTAACCCTACATATCTGATATTTTATCCAGATTATTTTTTAAAGAAATATCTGTAACAGCCACAGTTTAACCGATTGTAGTAGGAACAACACTTCCTACTAGGAATATGTCATCTATAAACCAGGGTAGTCACATCTTTTCAACCTTCTTACCAGATCTATGTTTCATTCTTGATTAAGTCAAGCACTATGACTGTCACATAAGAATAGATGACCCATTTCTGCTCTCCTTGCATTAGTCTATAAATAGACATAAGCATCTTGTTCACCACGCTTCCGCTGCTCCTACCGACTACAACTCTCTGACAGAGTCATATACACGTGCAATTCTAAATATTCAGTAGATACTTATGGTTCTTGAATCAATTCCAGTTCTACCATACTCCCACTAATGTTTCTGAAAAGAATTCATTTTACTAAAAGGTGGCATGTCAAGAACAATATAACTGTTGATCCTACGAATGGTAGAATGTTAACCCTCGTCTATGCCTTGGATAACCCACAAACTGTCATTACTGAAACGTGCCTTGAGTTTATCCGGATTCTGGTTTTAAGCATAAGTCGGACAACTCCATATATCTTAAAATCGTTAAGATATGAATCCATTCTATATCCAATACAGAAACAAATGCATTAATTTAATAGGAAGCAGATTCAAAAATTATTCAGCAGTTTCCAGTGCATATCGACTAAATGGAAAGAGGCCATGCAGCATTGCTCATCAAGGAGCGCACCCACGGATGAGTAACCTAAGAGAGAAGTAAGTTCTCAAATATATTACTTACGACGGAATACCTAGTATAAGTATCTACATATTCGATCACCTCTAAGAATTCTGATACTTCCAACGTATGTTCTCCACTTTATTCTTATACCTATAACTTTTCAAAATTTGGACCATGTATTTCAACGAAATACTTGTCTAAAACCAGAGAAGTTATAAGTAAACGGAATATTGTACGAATACCAAGCCCTTGTTCTTATGGACATCGGAAAACATACAATGCTTTGTATAAATCATCTGAGTTTAATAACTCAGACACTGTGTGTCTAGGTTGAAAACTATATCATGGTTAAGAAGAATTACACCTTCATTGAATGCATCTTACCTAATAATCAACTGATAAAAGTAAATTTTATAAACATAATTTCAAAAAGTTATATCTCACTTTATAAAATAAACATACAGATATATCAGTTTGAAATTGGTGCATAACAACGGATATTAAAAAACAACTATTTGGGATTAAGCAAAACCCAGGTGATTTCCTCAAAAATTACCAATAACATCGAATTCTGATATTGAGGATCTAATCACCCAATTCCCAATATTCTACTCCCACTCAGTATCTGTAATGCTATACAGATGTGAGAATCAAGACCGGTAAATACATAACCTGGAGTCAGAATCTAATTCAGAAAATTGTTTTCAATTAACACCGCACAGTAAAACAGAAACATTTAAATATTTCAGGGGGTTGCTGGGTATTCTTAGTAATGCCACTTTCAATACCAGACTCATGACATTAGTTACAATTTCCATTGCCTTTACTCCAATCCCTTTATATGTTTTTGCTTCTTACCTTCTGTAGATCATACTTGGGCTAATTGGTTTTCTTCTTTCCCTACCTTTCGACACCTGCCTAAGGTTTGGAAGAAAACTATCTAATAAGCGTAATAGGTGTACTCTCCTAATACCAAGAGCCCTTGCATCCTGAGAAAAGGTAAAGAGAAATGACAACCGAATAATGCTATTCAATTTCCCCCAAACTGGAATCCATTCTCGAATTGAAATAAATTTCTGCAAGTTCGTATATAACTATATGAGATGGTTTTATCTATTCTATATTGATCTTCGTAGTGATACAGATGTTCTGGAGAAAACAAAGGGTGAAGCAATAGTGGAATGGATATATAAGACTTTGTCGTGAATCGTGACAAAAACAAAGCCAGATTTGTCAAAAAGGTTTGGTCAACTTGGTTTACAATTTTTAGTTTAAGGCGAGTTATGGTCGCTGTTCACACCAAAAGATTGTATTTAATACCGCCCATTCTTCTGCTTGTTTATTTATATGTAGGTGCTTTTGATCCGTGTTTACTACATGATTACAAGTTATAGGTTTCCAGTCCAAAATAATGCAGATCACGCAAAATCTCCACAGTTATGCTAAAATCCAGAACATGTGCCAAAAACAGATAAAATCTGGGTTCTGGTCATCTACACCCGTCAAGTGCCGCTTACCAGTTCAAGAGACAAGACAAATAACAGCGGTCATTCGTGTCTCGGACAAGCACAGAGCATGAGAGGGGCAACACAAAGATCATGAGGTGTGCGGAGCTCAAGGGAGATAAAGGCCAAAAGTCAAAATAAATAGCCATTTTGTACTGTCAAAAATCTGAAGATATTTTGGAACCATTTTGCAATTTTGAACCTGTCAAACAGAACAACAAAGCAACACGAGGAAACTTAAGAAAAATGATGCATCAAGCCTACCAAAGGACCGCGGAACTGCAGCCAATATGGCTTTTGGGCGGCGGAACCGCGGCCATGTCATGTCTTCTCCCGACCAATTTTTGAGGGTAGTTTGGTAATTGTACATAGGCTCAGAATATGGCCTTAAGGTTTCATTTCTCTGCCTATAAAACTCCAGTTTAGACCTAATTTAAGGATGCTTTTCTTTTCTAGGATTTAGTGTAGTTTAGTGTATAGCTTCCTCTTCTTCCTCTTCATCTATTCTTCATGAAATTGTAGTGGGAGCTTTTGAGTGGAAGATTAATAAAGATGAGCGTTTTTCTTAACTTGTATCTTTATTTTCTTGTATTGTAATTTTAATTCCTAGTGTAACTTTATTATTTGTTGTTAAGTGGTTGTTGGTTTTCTTTTCTTGTTTTGTTTTTCTTCTTTCTAAACCGTATTTATAAGCCATAATACTCAATGGAATCCTTTGCTTAGGTGAGAGCCCAAGTAGTTAGCTTATTATCATTTGTTAAAACCGTATTTTCTCCCATTCTTTCTTTTCTTCCTTCTTGTTTTTCTTTTAATGTGTGAATAATTTACACATTTGTTGGGGCTAAGGAAGGTTAGTATGAGGATGGAAAAATCTTGTGTACTTCTCTTCGCCAAACACCTTAAAATGAATCTAGACTAAACAAACACAACTCCCTCCCTTAGACGCGCTATAGGTGACGTATAGCTATGACCTAAGTCGAGAATTCCTTTAGGCGCTCTATAACGTGGCATGTAGTTGTGACCTAATTGGATACATAGTTATTTGTGTTTGGCTTAGGGTTGGAAATAAGCGTATATAACGGACAGACAAAGGGAACTGGGAATGGATTTAGCGTTGGAAAGCTTGCTTAAACTTGCAAATCCCATTCCTATGTTCTCCTAATCCCAGCTACTTCCGATTATCCCAATATCATTTCAAGAATGGCAAAATACAAGCACAAGACTAATCCAAACTCTACTAACCAACCTTAACCCTAACAAGTTTATTTGAACATAAAATATGAACACTTAGGATAGAATTGAACATACATATACATTCTTTAATTGACTCATCTAAAACAAGAACAGAAAACATACTGTCTCTCCGTGGATCGACCTGTATTCAAATGGCTAGCTACAAGTGAAACCGTCTCGATTGCGGTAAGTAGAGAACAAAGTAGAACGCATATCATAACATATATCGCGATTATTCTGCTTCAATCAGTCGCTGTCATAGAGAGAGAGAGAGAGAGAGAGAGATTGAATACTCAGCGTGCACTCTAATCTAAATTAGATTGATTAATCACTTTATCTAATAGGATGGTTCTCACTGTTTCCTCGAATTCTCATTCAAACCATAAAAGGAGAATTAGTCGGGATTGTTCCCTTATAAAAAAAGGGGGAGAAAAGAAAGAGGAAAAGAATTCCCACAACTTGGTCTCACGTGTTAAAAACATGAGCGCTTATATGCAAAACATATAAGCGCTCAAAACAAATAACTAAGAACCAAAACTGGCCTCATGTGTTAAACATGTGAGCGTTTATATGCAAAACATATAAGCGCTGAAAATAAATAATCAAAAGGGACAAACTAGCTTCACGTGTTAAACACGTGTGCGCTCATATGTTCATGTGTTAAACATGTGAGCGTTATATGCAAAACATATAAGCACTGAAAATAAATAATCAAAAATGACAAACTAGCTTCACGTGTTAAACACGTGAGCGCTCATATGCAAAACATATGAGCGCTAAATATAAGAAGGTTAAAACCCACACTGGGGTCACGTGTTAAAAACGTGAGAACATAATTTTTGAAGCACTAGTTTAAGAAATTAAATTCTATATAGAATTGAGTTCTATTTTGGGAAATTACTTCCCCTGATCTTTCTAAAAGGAGAAAGATTCTCTGTTAAATAGAGAGCCATTGGATCAAAAATCCAATTGTGATTAAAAATAATCAAATGATAGAATTAAATTCTATTATAGGAGAATATATTCCTGATTTTTCTAAAATGAGAAAGATATTCTCTGTTAAACAGAGCGCCGTTGGATCAAAAATCCAATGGTGATTAAAAATCACCGTTTAATAGAATAAAATTTTATATATAGGAAAATATTTTCCCAATCTTGTTAAAAACAAGAAAATATATTTTGTAAAACAGAAATCACTGGATCAAAGATCCAACGGTGAATAAAATTCCTTAAATAATTTTTGAGAGCAATTAAATCAGTTGGAATCTCTTAATGAGAGATTTTCTCAAAACCGATCAACAATTTGCCTTACCTATATAAAAGACCTGGGATTTCAAGTCGCACACAAGGAAAAAGAGAGAGAACCCCTCATAAGCTTCTGCAAACAAAATGTTAGAAGCTGCAACAGAGAATTTAATTCTCTCGCTGAAGAAGATCTTCCTCCTTTCACATCCAAGGTAAAGAAAAAGAAGAGATTAAATATATCTCCCGTGCCTAGTACAAGTAAAAAACAAGGGTTTAACCCTTCATAAAAAAACTTAGTTATTTCTCTGGATCTGAGATCCGTAAGACAAATCTCCCACAAGTTGAGAATTTAATTCTCATCGAGAAGGTTCTGTTCTTCAGACTCAAATTCTAAGGGAAAGAACTAGATAAAAGGAAAAGAGAGAAAAGAAACATGTTCCAGGAATTTAATTCTTCTGAAAATAGGGTTTAATCCTATAAAGAACTTAGTTCTTATAATAAAAGAACATAATAGCTTAATTCTCAGAGAAAACTTGATCTCAGATCTTCAAAATAGAGATCTTGATGATCATTAATGGCTAAAAATGCCATTAACAGAGATTAAAATTTTAAAAGTAAAGAACTTTGTGTCTGACGTGCTTCCCACGTGAGCACCCCAAAAAAAAGGAGCTCAGCGCTTCACGTGCTTCTCACATGAGTGCCCAAAAAAAATATAAGCTCCGCACCTCACGTGCTTCCTACGTGAGTGCCCAGAGATGAAGGCTCAACGCCTCACGTGCTTCCCACATGAGCACTGTATAAAAGTGATTAGCACTATATCTAGTCAAAACAACTAAGTGCTTAGCACTGATTGGGCTAAGCCCATGTCTGAGCGCCTCACGTGCTTCCCACGTGAGCGCCAGAGCCACAAATAAGTGCTTAGCACTTCTGAATAAAAGGAGAGAACCCAAGACCAAACAGACTTAGCCCAAATTTCCTTAGTCTCTCTGAAGTTGCTTGCAGCTGAGCCCAAATGCGCTGTTGTTGGATTTTAACTAAATTTAATGATCCTAAAAATATTTCTAAGTTGATCTTAGTCTCAAATTAGACTAATGTATTCTTAGTTAAAATAAATTGAGCTCAAATGCTCATATATTTAAGTTGATCTTTAATCTAAAAAATAGATTAACGGTTCTTAAATAAAACAAAATATTTTTTGAACTAAAAGAACATACAACCTAAGTTCAAACCCAAATAAAAAATATACGGATTTGGATTAATTTGCGCCCTACGGGCGACGACATAAACTAGTCTCCGTATACAATCCACGGGCAACCAAAATAAATAAAACACAACACGGCACGAAGTGAACTACGGGAGTAGGAGAAACTGGTTATCTCAACGCGATAATGTAATTAACTGCAGTGGCTTGCGCCTGCAGGGAAGAGCGTCCCCACAATCAAAAATCTCTCATAAACGAGGGGGAATCTGATGAAATCTGCTATATTGGTCACATCTATCCAAACCTTCGATAAATGGTGCCATAAATCAACTTGGTATTTTTGGAGAGGTGGATGGATATGTACCAAATAGTATCTGCCTCCAAATTCAGGCAAGACGATCAATCCCAGTTCATATCTGTTTTCGGCGGTAAACAGATTCTGGCACGCCCGGTGGGACCTCTCTTCTTTCTACTCCACACTTCGTGTGTCATGTTTTTTCGTGATAAAATAACCGCGATATATATATTTGTAGTTGCCCTTGGGTGATGAGATACTGAAGCTGGCGTTTCGTCTCTTCCTAGAATGGCGTTTGCTTCCACGCGCCGCAACTCAGGCTCTGTCATTTCTGGTGGAGTTAAGTATGGGTCACTTGTAGCCTTAAATCTTTGCAATCTGGCTCTTTAAGAAATGAACGGGGTTCTCTTTGGGTCGATGCTCCCACCTCTACCCTCGGTGCCTTAATATCGAAGGAGGAAGCCCAGAAGAAGTCTGTCTTCCATAGGCTGGCTCCTCAAGCTTCAGCCCTACCGACATCATTGGTATTCAAGCGACTAGAAACTACCGAAGACTAAGGTCAACACAGGGGGCATAATAGTCAAGCTCTCAAAGAAAATAGAGGGCAAGCTCAGCAAATAAAACAAGCTTGGAGCAGTTCTCTGTCTGCGTTGACTCTACACGCTTTAACTCCGATAGCGAATGCTGCAATTCCAACTGGGAACAGCTTTGAACTGCTGTATAGGGTCATGCAAAATTCCCCCACCGCGGTATTGAAAAGTCTCCGCAAACTAGGGAGATCCAAGGAGAGCGAAGCCAGTTCGCTCCCTAAAAGAACTTTTCTCTTATATATATATATGGTATGGAAGCAGGTGAAAGATTCATTCGTTATTCGCGGTCCATCCCCTAAGAGTCAGCTAAACTCTGATAACTCCCCATCCAAATATAAGGGGACTCATCCCAAGGCGGTTCCTGATACGATGGTTCCTCCTAAAGCAGTTTCTTACAAAATACAGAAGACAGATAAAGCTCAAGCGCCTGAGGAAAACTCTAAAGGCCAAAACTCCAAACGCCCCAAGCCTGAGGGCATGGTAGTTCACACAATTCATATGGTGAGGTCCAAAGATGAAGGTTGATCCTCTACTAGTCACAGGCCATAGACTCAGTCATTTACAAAGGCTCACAAGCAATATGAAAAGCTGCAGAAGATGCTTGCTTAGGCGGCAACACCCGCTAATCCATTCCCTAAGGAAAATCCCGAGGACGCACCCGAAGAAAGAGTTGGGCAGGAGTCGGATATCGACTTACCGAAGCGCGCTTTCAAGAAAAGAGATGAAGAATCGGCAACGATGTCCGTTAAAGTGAACCAGATGGCCCTCTTGATCTAGAATATGGCTTGAATGATGGTACATTGGGAATCACTGGCAGATGAACCGCCGGTAGTCGCTCTTAAAAACAAGACACTTGATTGGTGATGTTTTTTTATGGGTACTAGTAACCACAATCAATAACGGTGTCGCGTGTAGTTAGACCGAGATGAGTATGGGTCGTCCTCAGGGATATGTGGAATCTTTTAATCTTTCTTTAGACGTGTTGATTAGGAAGAGGAAGAAGAATAGATAATAGTAAAGAATAGTTATAGAATCTAGATCTACGTTAAACACGGATGTAGAATATAGATCTATTTTGAAGACGGATGTAGATTTTATATCAGAAGAGGGCTTGTAGGGTTCGTTAGGATTTAGTAGTCATGAATGACTAATAAAGATTACTCCTTTTATCTATTGATAGATTTAAAACTAGATTGATAGTAATGAATGGGGATTATGTTCTTGAAAGAAACTAGGGTTTCCCCACTATTGACCCTTGTCCTTTCATTGATCTCTTATTCATGTCTAGCCCTTAACAATACAATTGTTAATCTGATCTCAAATCGCGGTCGAGACTAGCAATAAATTGGTAGCGCGCCCGATAAGGATGTTAACATTTATTTTGCTAAAGTATATAAAGTTCATAAGACTTAAAAGAAGTTAAAATATTTTTTCATCCATTAATCTACCCTAATCTTACGAACCCTATCAAGCGGAGAATTACTCGCGCATGATGGAAATAGAAGAAGAACGGATAGAGAAAGAATTCATAATTTAAATGCAGAAAATAAATACTAAATAATGATCTACCTTTATTAATCAATTTCACAATTATAAAGCCTTCAAGTTTAGATTACAAGAGGAAGAAGAAGTTGCTCTCGATCTCTGCCCTTGTAGGAAGTAGATGCTCCGTCGAAGCTCACGTCGCTCTATCACGTCGAATCTTGGACCTGTCGCGGATCTCGTGTTCTTTGACAGTGATTTGCTTCGTATAAAAGGTGATGAATTCTAAGTTTAGCTCTCGATCCTTTATATAGCCCTCAAAGAAGAAAACTTAGTTATCATATATGGTGATTTCCTAATATGGTGACTTTCCATATTTGGTGACTTTCTATATATGGTGAATTTCCATATTTGGTGATTTTACATGCCTGGATTCTTCAAATATTTACTGAGTCTCTTCCGGTATTGATTTTACGATTTTGGCAGATTTTTTTGATCCTAATATCTTGAAAATCTTGATCTCTTGACCTGAGCTAAATTTGCACAATATCTCCATGAATGATGTTAGTAATATTTAAATTAGAGAGAGAGATATTATCCTAACCATTTTATATGATACAATATTTTAAGAATCTTGATTTGAATATTTAATATGATATGCATATTTAAATTACTTAAATATTATATAAATATCATATGCATATATTTTCCTTCATAATGTTAATTATAATATAGAAACATATGATAATAGATATTTTGCAAATTAACCGTCATATGTTTCATATTTATAATAAACACCTTTAAACATTTATCAAGAATAAGGAAAATGTCATATCAAATGTGCAATATTTTCGACTGAAAAAATACCCCCAAACTTAACTTTGATCGTCCCGAGCAAACTAGTTATTCAAGAGAGAGAGAAAGAAGAAAAGAAAAACTAATCAGCATAATTTTGTAGGCAACACGATTGCACTGAGCATGTGCAATAAGCCGTTAAATCTGTAGGTGTCCCCTAGTAGGAGGAGTGTTGTCTCCTGAGGGTTTTCAGCGGATTACACTCACAAAATCCCATATTAAAAGAAAGAAGATAAAAGTTACATATAAAGATAAAGATTTATAAAAGAAAGAACTTAAAAATAAGAGTTTCCAAGTACACCAGCTTTTCGGTTGCCATGAGCCCTATCTTAATGGTCATGAAAAGATGTCAGAAATCATATCATCACTCAATAAAAAATCGTCTTTATTCATCCTCCCTACCTTTTATCCAAACATCGATAATATACCCCTACGTGTGTGTGTAAAAGACATCCCTACACTCGGAGAATTTAATTCAAGCCATCATACTCTTGTCCATCCGCCTTAGTACTTTTTAGTCGATGAATTTTTTTGATGAAATTGCTCACACATTCTTCATGTGACCATTAATACTTCTTGAGATACTAACTGACCGATTACAAAATGTGCTTGCATTATTAAGGCGTAATTCCTCGTCTTGCAACACCTAAGGTTTAGCAGTGGCTCCCAAATCAGTTGGTCTAAGGCACTAGGTGATAAAGCACTCTCGCTATATTTTTTTTATGCTGCCTTGATAATTACAAAACCAGTGTTCATTTTTTTCCTTCACCACTTATAATTAAATTTTTTTCTTCATACCAAGACTTTTAGACAAGAGCATTTAAAGGTATTCTCTACTATCCCAAGTTTCAAGATGTGTGCAAGTGCATATATTAGGGTATCAACGTTCAAATGTTTGGCCTTAAGAATAGGGACTATTTTTCAGACTTATTTTTATTCTCATATTAGTAATTTCCTTCATCTTACTAACCCTTCGGACAACGGCTCATAACTACTTATTACTAGTTTCGTTTAAGAAAACATCTAATTTTCTTGCTTTTCTCAAACTATTTCTTTCTCAAGCTATTTCTCAAACTAAATTTTCACTTTCTAATTTCCATTATCAAAGAATTTTTTTTGTGCTTATGCAAAGTGTAATGCAAAGTAATGCATAAATAAGCACAAACCTCCCCCAAACCTGTTTACAACAGTGTCCTCACTGATATCATCAGTTAAGCCTAAAAAAACTGTAGACTTGGGAGAAAAAGTTATTAAAGGGGACAAGAAATAATAAAAGTAAAATTCTCCCCCAAACTTATTTTTTGATCATAATTTATAAAAATCATTTTCTTTCAAGAGCCAAAATATTCCCCCCAAACTTAAGTAAAATAGTTTTAAGCAATTAAAATCATTGGGGGGGGGTAAAGTTATTGGTCAAAGTAAAGCCTTACAAAGACCAAAAGTCAACACCAACCATTCAAAAATTTTATCGATGAAGCACCAAGGTTGGTGGAAGAACATGTCGCCTATTGACGTGAAAAAGTGGGGAGGAGACAAGAGGTGTAATGGAAAAGGTTTACGTCTCAGTTTGTAGAGACGAAACAATGACGATAGATTACTCGCATTCTCATTCTTAAGAAGAAGATGTGGTGGTTCAACTTCTTTGGGTTGGGGTTGATTCATCACAACGCCTATGTCTTTTAAGAATGCGAGTTCATCAGCGAAGATTTCCTCGAAGCTTTCATCGATATCCTGAATAATAATCTCATCGGAAAGAATGGGATGATACTCTGACTCCATAAAAGGTTCACATTTAGCGTTAGATGTTGACCCGGACAACAACGTAGTAGCGGAGTCGAGATTAGTATCGTGAAGCTCTTCAATTTCGCTGCTGTCGGAATCTATTGTTTCGACAGAACACACATGAGCATAAGGTTCGGAGGGTTCACTTCCCAACTTGTAAATGTTAAGCTCAATTGACATCTTCCCGAAGGATAGGGTCATAGAGCCGTTTCGACAATTGATTATTGCGTTGGAAGTCGCAAGAAAAGGTCGACTTAAAATCACCGGAATTTGGGTTCGTTGGTTTGCTACAGGTTGCGTATCTATAACGATAAAGTCCACAGGGAATATAAATTCCCCGACTTTGATCAACACAACCTTTAGCTCACCCTTAGGTTGGGTGATAGATCGATTAGACATCTGAAGAGTGCAATGCATTGGTTTTAACTCTCCGATCCCTAATTGCTCATAAATAGAATACGGAAGCAAGTTAACACTAGCACTTAAATCGAGTAGAGCACGATTGATATTTTTACCCACAATACAAATAGAAATTGTAGGACTTCCCGGGTCCTTTCGTTTCTTGGGTAGTTGTTGTGTAAAAGCAGTTCTCACATTACTCCCAAGGAAAACTTTTTTAGGTACTTGAACTTTTCTCTTTCTAGTGCATAAGTCCTTTAGGATTTTTGCATAAGATGGAACTTATTGAATAACATCTAGGAGAGAAATGTTTATGTTAACTTGCTTTCAAATTTCCACAATCTTCTCCATTTGTGGACTTGGTCTGTTGCCCCTTAACCTGTTTGGATAAGGTGCTTTAGCAATAAGGTTTGGGTCCAACATTGGAAAGGATTGTGGGGATGGAATAGATCTCAGAATTGGAGTGGGGATTGTTTTAGGGAGACTCGGCGGAGGGTTCGAGCCTTGGGGAACATGGAGAATAGGCTCGGAAGAAGGTGGGAGACTAGATGAAATAGGGCAAGAAGTGGAAGCTGGGGTATCATTAATATCCCCAACGTGTCCATCAATATGTTTGCCCACTCGGTTATCTAGCACTCTTCCCGATCTCAATGTAGTAACGGCACTCACATTATGATTTTGTGAGTGGCCAGAATTTGGTAAGTGTTGAGATGGGAGCTTCCCTTTTTCTCTCGCACTCATCGTGGCATTCAACTGTGCAATTTGGGCTTCTATCGATTTAATACTCTCACTGTGGGAGGCAGAGTCTTTCTTTATGGTATCAATCGAAGACCTCATATCAGCCGACATTTGGATGGAATGTTTCATAAACAAATCCAATGTTTGTGCGAGTGAGGAGGAGTTATCGGTACCGGTCGTTTGGAAAGAATTATTAGAAGGTACAGAATTGTTGACCGGATTTTGAAAATTTTGTGACTGAAAGGGGTGCTGAGTCAGTTGTGGTGGTTGCTGTTGCTGTGGAGGAAGTCTTTGGTAACTGCTTTGGAACTGGTTTTGATTTTGGTTTTGTTTTGGTTCCAAGCAAAATTAGGATGATTCCTCTATCTCCTGATTGTACGTGGAAGAATAAGGATCGTTTCTAGGTCGCTGCTAAAAAGTAGCATTAGTTTGCTCGTGACCTTGAAACGGTGTATTCATAGGACATTCTTCCGTCAAGTGTGATGGATCGGAACAACAACCACACAGTCTTGGGGATCGTTACCTGATTTAGGGAGACTGATGAGAATTTTTTCTCAATAGCGTCGAGTTTCTTTTGCATTGTTACCATTTCGTCTTTTACTGCGATGGAAATATCAAGCTGATGAATACCTCCCCTAGATGAAGGTTGTCTAACGCTTTCCCACTGCAAAGTGTTTTCAGCGAGATCTTCCAGATATTTCCAGGCTTCACCATCGTCTTTGGACATGAAATTGCATTGACACATGGTTTCAAGCATCTGCTTTGTCGCTGGATTAATGCCCATATATATAATTTGGCATAGATCCCATCTATGTATTCCATGATGAGGACATTGGACAAGCAGATCCTTGAACCGTTCAAAGCACTTCCAAAATGGTTCATTGGGAAGCTAGGTAAACTGGTTGATTTCGCTCCTAACACGGGCGGTCTTATGATTTGGGTAAAATTTCTTAAGGAATGCTATCACGAATTCATCCCAATTGGTAATAGAGTGTGCGACAGTATTATAAAGCCATTTTTTGCCAGGTTGCACAAAGTTTATGGGAGAAAACGCAAGCGCATAGCATCTACGGACAGTTGTGAAATACCCATCATTGCGCATACGTTTTCGAATTTAGTGATAAAAACGTATGCGTCTTCAGACTCGAGCCTGTGAAATTTGGGAAACAGGTTGATGTAGTGGGGTTTAATTTCAAAATTATCCCCGTTGGCTGGTGGAATGGATAGACAGGTAGGAAGTGGACCGCGTATAGGATAGCATCTCTCTTGGAGAGAAATGCGCGGTGGATTCTGCGCACCTACGGGCAGTGGCTGGGCGGTGTTATAATCTGATGGAGTACCGTCCATATCGGTCGATGTGGTGGGTGGTGGGGGAAAAGAAAATGAAGAAGTACCGACTTCAGAGTCGATAGCCGAAACGCGGACAAGATGGGCACTAAAAGCCCGTGTCCAGCCAAGCATGCACTAAGCGGGTTTAGCGCAAGTGGCAGTGTGTGTGTGATTTAAAAATGGTTTGTTTTAAAAAGTGTCGGACATGAGACAAATCACACAAAAATGCACAATCAACCCTAGAACTAAGGTTACCTAAGTCAAGTCTCTAGACCGCTCCTAGACTTCCAAAGGACAAGCCACATGATCAATCCTCTACCACCTCTTTACTACTCTTGTGGCCAGCTAAGTGGGAGGTATCCGCTATACTAATAAACGAAAATAGCGGGCCTAATTAAGTAACCACTTGCTTTAGACACACTTGCCTAGACACTACAAAAGTAATGCGGATAAGCGATAGATTACCCACGACCTTCCTTTATCCTTATTGAGTGCGACAGTCCTTAGAGTCTTGTCTAGATATTTTTTTTAAAATTATGTAGTGTTGATACAGATGCTCATTTTGTGATTTGTGGGGCCTAGGAAGGGTGATAAAATCCCCACCTAATCTGAATTTTGGTTTTGCCCCTTAAAATCCGTATTAAAATATGAATAAACAAACCAAGTACAAAACTTTGCAAAAAGATTTTTGAGCGGAGATATTTTGCAAAGAATCCTGCATGAAAGATATTTTATTGGATTTCAGAGAAAAGAGAAAGAGTTGAGAAATTTACCAGAGAAGTTTGGAACCCTAGATCCTCAATTAAGCCGTGGTTCCGCCACCGAATAGGCCTTCTTGCCGCGCTTCCGCCGCCGACTTGGGAGATCAGATGGAGATTTTTGCTACGTGGCCTCCCTTGCTCCTCTGGATCTTGATTAATGTCTCTAGATCTCTGTTTTCTCAATTCTGTGACTCTAGATCCCCTCGCAAAATTCACACAATAATCGTTAAATATACAATTTGCAGTTTTGTTTATTTTTATGATATAGATCGAATAAGAATTCAACACAAATAGTAAGAATAAAAAATTATGCACGTATCCCCGGCAACGGCGCCATTTGATTGGTGATGTTTTTATGAGTAGTAGTTAACCGCAATCAATAACGGTGTCGCGTGTAGCTAGACCGAGATGAGTACGGGTCGTCCACAGGGATATGTGGAATCTTTTAATCTTTCTTTAGACGTGTTGATTAGGAAGAGGAAGAAGAATAGATAATAGTGAAGAATAGTTATAGAATCTAGATCTACGTTAAACACGGATGTAGAATATAGATCTAGTTTAAAGACGGATGCAGATTTTATATCAGAAAAGAGCTTGTAGGGTTCGTTAGGATTTAGTAGTCATGGATGACTAATAAAGATTACTCATTTTATCTATTGATAGATTTAAAACTAGATTGATAGTGATGAATAAAGATTAGGGTTCTTAAAAGAAATTAGGGTTTCCCCACTATTGAGCCTTGTCTTTTCATTTATCTCTTATTCATGTCTATCCCTTAACAAAACAAATGTTAATCTGATCTCAAATCGTGGTCGAAACTAGCAATAAATTAGTAGCGTGCCCGATAAGGATGTTAACATTTATTTTGCTAAAGTTTATAAACTTCATAAGATTTAAAAGAAGTTAAAACATTTTTCATCTATTAATCTACCCTAATCTTACGAACCCTGTCAAGCGGAGAATTACTCGCGCATGATGGAGATAGAAGAAGAATGGATAGAGAAAGAATTCATAATTTAAATGCAGAAAATAAATGCTAAATAATGATCTACCTTTATTAATCAATTTCAAAATTACAAAGCCTTCAAGTTTAGATTACAAGAGTAAAAAGAAGTTGCTCCCGATCTCTGCCCTTGTAGGAAGTAGATGCTCCGTCGAATCTCACGTCACTCTATCACGTCGAATTTTGGACCTGTCGTGGATCTCGTGTTCTTTGACAGTGATTTGCTTCGTGTAAAAGGTGATGAATTCTAACTTTAACCCTTGGTCCTTTATATAGCCCTCAAAGAAGAAAACCTAGTTACCATATATGGTGATTTGCTAATATGGTGACTTTCCATATTTGGTGACTTTCTGGTGACTTCCATATTTGGTGACTTTCCATATTTGGTGATTTTCCATGCCTAGATTCTTCAAATATTTACTGAGTCTCTGCCAGTATTGATTTTACGATTTTGGCAGATTTTTTTGATCCTTACATCTTGAAAATCTTGATCTCTTTACCTGAGCTAAATTTGCACAATATCTCCATGAATAATGTTAGTAATATTTAAATTAGAGAGAGAGATATTATCCTAACCATTTTATATGATACAATATTTTAAGAATCTTGATTAGAATATTTGATATGATATGCATATTTAAATAACTAAAATATTATATAAATATCATATGCATATATTTTCCTTCATAATGTTAATTATAATATAGAAACATATGATAATAGATATTTTGCAGATAAACCCTCATATGTTTCATATTTATAATAAACACCTTTAAATATTTATCAAGAGTAAGGAAAATGTCATATCAAAAGTGCAATATTTTTGAATAAACAACACTTTAAATCCTTTGCAAGCCCCGCCAACAGCTAAAGAGGAAATGATTTCCAAAACAAGGCCGGACGCATATATCGCTCAACAAATCAAAACCCACTATGCCAGTGAAGCTGCAAATAGGTCAATTAAGACTTGTCGACCATATCCGGCATGTTACGATCAAGAACAATACCTGTCAGAATACTGTACAAAGGAACCGGGAATCCTCGCCAGCACATCGCGCGAATTAAATCCATATGCGGCAACACTGGACGAAATGATATACTGTTCCTCTGACTGTTCGTCAACAGTCTGGTGGGCATTGCATTCGAATGGTATGCGGAACTCCTAAATGACTCTGTGAAGACCTTCGAAGAGATGGAGATGCTCTTCTGTCAGATATTCGCCAGTGCGAATAAACGCACTACCGTGGCGGTATTGGTCAACGAAAATATTGGACCGAATGAGACCTGGGTTCAATATATTACCCGATGGAGAAATCTCTGGTCTAAGTGCGAGTAGCGTATCGATGAAACACCAGCCATGGGAATGTTCATAGTCACCCTTGACCTAAATTCAAAGGTGTTCCCATATATGGCCCTCTTCAAGCCGACAACCTTCCAAGAGCTCATAGATAAAATGGCTCAATTGGATCAGATAGGTCAAAACACATCCTCTTTTGATGAAAATACATGAAAAGCAGAGGCAAGACGGTGTTTGTTGCCAACACTCAACAAAAAATGAGCGGCTCTGAAACAACCCATCGCCAAAATAGCGACAGCACGGGTTCTACCCTTTGAAAGATTAATGATGCAAATACCCGCTCCTCCGAAATATACGCAGGGGGTATCTTGCTCGCTAGCGGAGGAATCATTACGTGAGATAGTCCTTTCTTCAAAAAATAGAAAGAATATTAAGGGACTTACAAACGGGTTCTGCAATCAATTGGAATAGGCAACTTGAACAAGAAATCATGGAAGGGACACAGAAGCCATGTCCCACTCCTAAAATGGATGATGAGGGGAAAAGCCCCCAAGTCAAGTTCATTCTTCCAAGGAAGAAAAAAACTTTGCAGAAAGAGTGATGTGATATCTCGTTTCTTCGGATATGAAGATGATACTCTGTCAGTGTCAGAAAGCGACATTAATGAGCAGGGAGCAGGTGCCATGTAAAATGCCCTGTATTTCCCGCAAAACAATCCGATTGCTGCGATGGTAAAATAAGCAATCCAAGAAGGTGAAGATAGCTTAAGGTGTGAAGTGTCCATGAAAACAAAGCACAGGTAGCAACGCCTCAGCAAGCAAGCGTTAGAAGGGATGGGTTATATAACTCCTCGACCAAATGATAAACTATGGACCGGAATGTCCCTTAAACTAGCATTTCGCCCCAAACACGGTGATAATGGACCGAGACGTCTCTAAATTAGCTCGTTCGCCCTAAACATGGGAATAATGGACCGAGAAGTATACTAATATTAGACCACTTCGTCCTTAAACTGGCTTTGGACCAAAACGTCCTTAAACTAAATACTCACCCCAAAATACGGCGATAATGGACCGAGAAGTCCTTAAACTAATATTGGACCACTACGTCCTTCAACAGGCTTTGGACTGAAATGTCCTTAAACTAATACTCGTCCCAAAATACGGCAATAATGGTCCATCATGTCCCTAAACGAACACGTTTAGCCCTACGGTGGATCCCTATATTGATCGCCGTATTCAATCCATAGGCACAAACAATGCATACCTCTTCCACGTCCTATATGATGCGATCCTTCAAAAGATCGAGGCCTACAGCTAATGGTGCATTACCTTGCGTGCCGTCTAAAAAAAATGGTACGTCCATAAGCGATATAGGCACGGATAAAAACTTGAAAGGGCGCTGTAAGTAAAAACAACAGGGCTACCGACGAGCTTATGAAAACCTGAGAGGACGCAAACTCGTTAAAAGAAAGGAAAAAATGCACTTGCAAAGTCCTCACGACTTTGTGAGTAGAAAACACCTGTGTGAGATCCTTACGACTCACAAAATAACAACACACCTAGAAATCCACACGATTTCTAAGGAGAAAATACACTTACGAGATCCTCACGACCCGTAAGGAGAATATACCTTCTATAAGACCCTCATGGCTTATAGAGTTCAAAAGCCTTAAGTTACAGGGATCCAAACTTATTCTTAAGCCACCGGAACCCTACAAAGATTTTCTGCCCTATAAGTGGTTCAATATCAACTCTTGTATACAATCCACGGGCATAAATAAATATATTCCCTACCAAGTCCTACCAATGGCGAGAAATATCCCCATATGGTGAACAACTACTTGTAGGTTCTCTCGACTTATAAGGAGAAAATACTCTTGTAAAATCCTTACGACTTATAAGAGAAAACACACTTAAGAATCTCTACGATTCTTAAGGAGAAAACACACCGACGAGATCCTCTCAACTCGTAGGGAGAAATACCTTTATGAGACCCTTAAGGCTCATAAAGTCAAAAAGCCATAATCGACAGGATCCTAACCCTGTTTACTAAGCCACCTTTGTTCAAATCGACAAATGCAAATGATGATTCGCTCCTGGAAATATCCCAGTAGTAGAGATACTGATGCCTAAACAGGTGTTAAACTCCAAGTCCTCTCACGACAAATGTTGATTTGCTTCTGGCAATATTCCAGTTGTAGCGATGCGATGCCAAGATTTGTATCAAGACCTAAGTCCCCGACTCGCAACAAATTCAGTGAGCCAAAAAAAACATGCATATAAAAATATCCGAAATGATTGCGCAACTCGCAATAAAAATTAGCGAGCAAAGAAAATATATGCATATGAAACTGCCGAAATGTTTAGGCAACTCGTAATAAAAAATAGTCGAAATGATTGGGCATCGCAAAAAATAGCCGAAATGATTGGGCATCGTGAAAAATAGCCGAAATGATTAGGCAATCGCGACTTTCGCGATATAAAAGCTAAAAAGATAGAGCATCGAGGAAATAAATATAAAAAATATATAATAAAATAAAAAAAATTATGCCCTGCAAATAGGACCATACCGACTCTTGTATACAATCCATGGGCACAAATGAAAAAAGAGAACCATATTGTCCCACCATGCTTTGTTATAATAGCTCCAGATCGCGCCTAGAGATCACTTCGACGTTCATCTCATCACAGTAGGATGCAGACACAACGTCATCAAAGGATCCAAGGAACCAAATCAAAACGGAGTAATAGCAAAATCCTAGCTCCAGCTCAACATTCTTTCTCGGTGGAGACGCGACGTCAAATAAAAGAGGAGTGATGGCAAAATCCTAGCTCCAGATCTTGATGGCACATCTATGGCCTAGAGACTATTTGGACGTCCTTCTTACTCCAGCAAAGTACAAACGCAACGTCAATAAGGACCCAAGGGTCAAATAAAAGTGGAGTGACGACAAAATCTTAGCTCTAGATCTCGATGGAAACAACTACAGCCTAAAGATCATTTTGACGTTCCTCATCATTTCAGCAGGGTACAGATGCAACTATCAAATGAAATTGGAGTAATGACATATTTCTCGCTCCAGACCTCGATTGTGATACATACAGCATAGAGATCACACACATGTTTTCCCAATTTCAGCAAAGAATCGGTACAACACCAAAACAAAACAAAAAATGAAGTGACGGCATATTCCTAGTTTCGAGTCTTGATGGCAGCACATACAAAGCCTAAAGACCATTAGAGATCATCCCACTCTAAAAGGGAGCGGTTATGACTCATCGGGACTTCAAATTAAGCCTAACATCAAGTAAAAAGCGCCATGGTAAACATCCAATGCTTGATCTTCTGATGGTAATACGGATATTTCAACCTAAGAAGGTTACTTGAAGACGTCTTATCCAGCCTCAGAACGGATTAGAGACACGACAGTCGTAGGGTTACTCAAGCATCAGAAACCTAACGGACTGCATATCGAGAAATATATCAGCCAACGCGACAGTACGATGGACTTAAACTTAATACCAGAAACCTAACGGACCCCTGTCATAAAAAAGTAGGGGTTATCTACATCCAACGTTAAGGCGAGTTTTCCTGTAAACCTAAATGAGGTAAACTAAAAACACTCCGAAATGAGTACATAAACTAGAAACTCCGAAATGAGTGAATAAACTAAAAACACTCCGAAATGAGTACATAAACTAAACACACCGAAATAAGTACATAAACTAGAAACTCCGAAACGAGTTTCCAGATCAAGACAATCAAGAAAGGAAAAGTGCAGATATGAAAGGGAAAAAGGCTTGTCATTCATACTTCAGAAAAGATTACATAGTGATGATGAGAACGACTAAAAAAATCCGCTACTACATCATCTAAGGTCTAGAATGGCAAGACGCTAAATTTCGGACATGGATTCTCAAACTTAAAGGCGAGTTTGAGTAAAGCGCTTCTAGCTTCATTGACCATCTTCTTATGCATCTTCTCCTGAATGCAAACTTCGGGATCGCTGCTAATGTATTCCATCCTTTGGTACGAGAATATTATAGCATTCTGTTGGAAGACGCGATACAAAATAGTGATGGGGTCATCTCTCCGTTTCTTTGAAATCAGGCCTATCAGATATACTGAATAAACCTTGTCTTCAACGTCATCGATCATAGCCTCATCAAGCTCAGGAAGAGCTTCCCAGATCGATCCAACGATGATCTTTAAAAGGGCAGAACGGCAGGGGAGCAATCGACCATTGTAATCATTGAAGTGACACATTATCTCATCGCATTAGGCTGCAGTGTATTCTTGGCCTTGAAGGTGACCTTGGATATGAATCTTCTAATAAGAGACAATCTCTTCAAGGTCGTACAAATGACTAGCTATGGTACCTGAAAAGAAACCAGGTAGAGAGTTAGCAATAAAAAATACTAGAATCACTAAGTCTAAAAAGTTAGTGGACCCCACGAAATCAAAGTGGCGGCTCATCAATGATGAGACATGTGCCCATTGTGAGAATCAAAAAGGATTTTCATTAAATGAACAGTGGAGTTAAAACTCCTAATATCCCCGAAAAGTGGGTTCTTTTAAAAACAACAAAAATTCAAATCTTACAGAATATTAAAGCCCTAAAAATAAAAAGGTGGGGATATCCAAGAATAGTAAAAGGAAATTAAAGGGAATAAAATTCCCAAAATTCCTCAGAGTCAAATCAGAGCTAAACTCTGCAAAAAAACAATAGGGGAATAAATTCCCCCAATGATGGGATTAAATCCCAGAAATCCCCATATTGGGAAACTCATGGGTTAAATAATGGAATCAAATTTCAGAAAAGCTCATATTTCAAGATTGACAATAGGGTAAAATTCTAAGAAGAGAATCAACGATTCTCAAGAATGTCCAGAAAAGCTCATCTTTGATATGGACATCAAGATCCATGATTTACATTAAAAATGTTCTTTTTTTCAGATCTCTAAGAGATCGATTCAAGAAAAGAGCTAAGCTTTTTCAATTATGATAATGGTTTTAAAATCCGAGAAAAAAATATATCCAAAAGATATAGAAAGCTAAGCTCTGTTCATAGTCCTCACAAAAATTTTTGGCAGAGTTGGATCTGTTCAAAGGAATTTTGAGGACAGAGATCTAAGCTCTGAACGAGAATTAAATTCTCAAGGAACTTAACAAAGAAGATGAAAAAACATTAGTCACTTCTGGGCCAAGGGCCACATTTATAGGACGTGATGGGATCGGTTCAACTTCCCATTCCCTTAGGTGATCCAACGGTGGTAAAATTGACATCATTGCACTCACGTGTAAGCCATGTGAGAGTAACGCTGGGAGGCATTTGTTTCCTTATAAAATAGAGGAGAAAAGAAAGAGGAAAAGAATTCCTACGGCTTGGCCTTATGTGTTAAACACGTGAGCGCTTATATGCAAAATATATAAGCGGTGAGAAAAAATAACTAAAGACCAAAACTGGCCTCACGTGTTAAATACGTGAGCGCTTATATTCAAAACATATAAACGCTGAAAGAAAATAACCAAAAGGGGCAAACTAGCTTCACGTGTTCAACACGTGAGCGTTCATATGCAAAGCATATGAGCGCTAAATATAAGCAGGTTAAAACCCATACTGGGGTTACGTGTTAAAAACGTTAGAACATACTTTTTGAAGCACTAGCTTCAAATAGAATTAAATTCTATATAAAATTGATTTCTATTCTGGGAAAATACTTCCCTTGATCTTTCTAAAAAGAGAAAGATTTTCTGTTAAATAGAGAGCCGTTGGATCAAAAATCCAATGGTGATTAAAAATCATCAAACGATAGAATTAAATTCTATTAGAGGAGAATATCTCCCTGATTTTCCTAAAATGAGAAAGATATTATCTGTTAAACAGAGAGCCGTTGGATAAAAAATCCAATGGTGATTAAAAGTTACCATTTAATAGAATAAAATTCTATATATGGGAAAATATTTCCCTAATCTTGTTAAAAACAAGAAAATATATTCTGTAAAACAGAAATCACTGGATCAAAAATTCAACGGTGAATAAAATTCTCCAAATAATCTCTGAGACCGATTAAATCAATTGGAATCTCTTAATGAGAGATTTTCTCAAAACTGATCAAAAATTTGCCATGACTATATAAAAGACCTGAGACTTCATGTCTCACACACGGAAAAAGAGAGAGAACCCCCCATAAACTTCTGCAAACAAAAAGTTAGAGGATAAACTAGGATCCCCGTGTGTGTGTGTGTGTGTGTGTGTGTGTGTCACAGGAAGGTAATAAACATCACAGGCATGCAATATACAAGATGGAATAGTGGATAAACTAGGATCCCCGTGTTTCGTTTGAGCCACAAACGAAAACCAACGTTTCCTGATCGTGTGGATAGCTCGAACATCACCTGAAACAAAGACCCCTACGAGAGTTGCAAGCTACCAGTCAATTCTTAAAGTGAGGGAACCATTACTCAATGACATGAGTGGGCCACGCGCCACTTTATGGAATCCGGTAACTTGAGCACTCCACCATGGGCCTATCTTAAACCTCTACAAGTGCGGCGAATAGCCTGCCAATTCTAGAGCGACATGGCTCACGCTCATCACCATGAGACGGCCACCTAACACACTCTAGAACTCGGCTACTCGAGCACTTCTTCGTGGGTTATCCTAATACAATAATGAATGAATATACAATGGTAACATCGACCTCAAACCGGTCGTGTTCTAATAAAAGAATATATATCAAGCGGTAACGACAGCCACAATTCGGCCGCTTGTTCCGAATAATCGAATATACAAACATTCTATGAAGAGAGGCTATCCACAATGACTATCCGATAAACCATTGCAAAATATACATCATCACCTCGAAAGCAAGTATTTGCAACCCCGTCTAATCGACCTATAGCAATTTGACGATGTATATAAACACATATACAAACACAAAGATATAAACGATGCAAGAATTTCGATCTAAAACTTTCTGTATTGCCCGAATACAAAGGTAACAGTAGATGAAATTTGGGTCAAAACAAACATAACCAAAAACCAAATTTTCATGAGATTAAGCCCCTGGAAAAAATTGGAGACCAGAGTTAATAACGAAAGCGCCGAAGTTGGTAAAAATAGTGTTTCTGGCGGTTTTCTTTTAGAGTTAGATCCCCGTGTTTGTCTCCAAGTTTTTATATCTCATGATAAGATCTCTGCATTTGTTTAAAAAATTTTCATAGATCATATAAAAAATGACAGAAACTTGATTTTTGATTTTCGAAAAATGGAAATTTTTAGTTTCGAAACGTAAAGATCATTTAATACTAGTTCTAGTGTTTGGGCGGCTCCGATACCATATCGGTAGACGCTCGTGCTCGTGCCGCAAACTAACGGCCAATGTGAAATACAAAACAAAAATTTTCGAAACAAGAGCACAAAATCTACAACCTAGAATCGAATTCAAACACTAAACCAGAAAATACTAGAAGGAGTTTAGCTACTAAGTTAGTGATTACAACCTTTGTAGTCATGTCCTTCATCTTCTATGCCACTTCTTTGGCTCCTAGGTCATCAGGAACGAACTTGGCAGTCGATCTTCCTCTTCGAGGATGATCCACCTGAAGGAGCCCAAACTTAGGCTCTAACTTCACACTAAAATGCATAGTGAAGCAACTAGTGATCAAAACTTGCTAAGAATTAATCACAAGGATATAGTAGTAGCTAATATCTAAGTGTTTTCTCTCTTTTACTTTCATCTTTCAACTTAGAAAAATCAAGTGAGGAGAGAAGAAGAAGCTAAGGGTGATGGTGATTCAGAACAAGCATGGCTGCTCAAAAATCCATCATCATTTTCTTTTTCTTTCTTTTCTTTTTAAAGTGTGAAGTGGGTGGAATTGTGACTCACATGTGTGAGTCACAAGTCCATACACTTCCACTCTATTCAAGAAAGAATGAGAAGAAAATGCCAGCCATGTCATATACACACATACACATATGTATAAACACACACACACACATATAGACACTAATACAAGTATTGTTGGATATAGGTGCTCTCAAGTCAATTATTGTAATTTAAGGAGTACATGTATGAGAGAACAATTTTACTCGAGATAATAGTATGCTATCGGGTTTGTCTTTATCTTTCATGTGATGCGTTTTATTCACTATCACGTATCGTTTTGATATGAGATAAAACCCTAGGATTTTGCTTGACTACTAAGACGATGATGGAGATCATAATAGTAGGGCCTGGGTAGTCGATAAGCACTTCCTTAAATGTCCCTAGTCGTTGGAGTATTAAGACCGGGCATCGGTACTCCAGTTTAGACTACTGTGTACGTTTCCTGACCCAGTTGGAGGGCGATGGCTGATCCTGCAACTATTGATGTTTGACATCGTAGATTGTATACAGGTGCTCGTTGGATGAGTTACACTGGACGGACTCACCGAGAACTCCTAGATGGTGATATACCAATGTCTGGTAGCAGTTTTCTTATGACATGGGTATAGGATAGTCCCTAGAACCTGAGATCGCCATAGTGTCTCATGTGTGTTCCCACTATACTTAGACTTCTATCCTACCAGGTTTTTGTTGGGTATAGCCCCGAAGCACATGGATGTAGTGAGTGATCGAGAGAATTCATCTTTTCCAGTATAGGGAGTTGATGTTGCACTATGCAGGACATGACTACAACCACAAGTCGATGGCCATCGCAGTGGAGATAAATTGATAAGTGTTATCAGTTGTATCTTCGGCTGGTTATGAGTCCTCTGTCACACAACTTATCGAGTTATTAGGGTCTGACAGATTCCAAACCCTAGACCCGATATGTAATACTCTTAGATGAAGAGACCGGACTGTACGGTCGTGTCACTGATAGAAATTGCAGGGTTCAGGTGAGCTTTCTCGTTTACATTCTTTCGTTTAATACCTGAGTAGCCGTTATGTGAAGCTAGTACCGCTGACATGCTTGTAGATTATGGAGATATGATCCTAACCTACTACCAGCGTATTGTCGAGTCTTTAGAGTCCCACACAGAGCTTTCCCAGCACATGTGAAATGATGTAGGGCACGTATAGGGATACATGCAGGAGTTCGATTAAACACATGTATTTGATACACGTATTTTAATCGGGTGTTTATTGATATTAGCTGTTATATATATGATATAGCCGGATAATTAAATCAAATGTTGATTTAATAATTAAATGTATATTTATATAATGATATATTTATATATCAACTAATATCATGCTCATTTTATTATTTTCTTCTCTTTAATTATATTTATATTTGATATAAATATTGTGACATGTATGATGATACATTGGAGATGGGTGTATGAGATTTATATGGATGATCTGAATACTTTTATATGAGAATGAGTCATAGATTTAAGATGGTTGTAGAATTCTTAAGGTGTGATTTCTTTTGATGACTCATTTTATTGAGCATTAAGTGATGACTCATTTTAATATTTGCGTTATTCTTATCTTCATCTTCTTCTTAATCTCATACTCCATGGCTTCCTCTCTTGATTTTCTTCAAGTGAGGAATGGAAAAGGAAAAGAAAAAATTAAGCGTGCTAATTATTTTACATCTCCTACTAATCATTCTTAGCAAGTTCAATTAGATGGTTACTTTATTTTGATGAGATCAATTTGAAACTAGAGCTTGTGTTAAAATTATCTCAAGGTAGATCATCTTCGGCGAGGTGATCATCGAGCAACCTTGTTTTGGACTTCGTGGAGGCTAGCTTGAGTCCAAGGAAAGGTGCTTAATGCGCTACAAATGTTGTAATCCGCAAACTCTAGTTTTTTAGCTTATTAGTTTAGTTGCAAGTTTAGTAATTTAGTTTGATTCTTGGGTTGGGGAGTTTAGTAATTTAGTTTGATTCTTGGGTTGGGGTGCTATAGCTCTCTAGATTTTTAAAATTACCGCTTCTGCCACTCTTTAAATCCCACTAGAGGCGCCTAGAAACCCAAAAGTGGTATCAGAGCCATACCAAAAGACTACAACTTATTTTGGTAACATTAGAATTCATGAAACCCAAATTTTTAAAAACTGGTTTTAAATATTTGCATGTAAAGCTCTCATTTTTGCTTGTGCCAGAGCCACCGAATTTTTAGTTCAGACCAAGAGTTTAGAGTAGGCTCATGATAACTCAAACCTACCCAATTTTTGCTCGATTCGGCCCCGATTCAGGGCCCAACCGAAGCTGATTCAACCCCACATCGGGGGCTGAATCAGCGACTGGATCAGCCCCAATTTAGGGTTGTTTCAGCCCTGATGCGGGGCCGATCTTGCCCTTGATCAAGGCTCATATAGTGTGGGGTTTTATGGGGTTATCGAGGATCGATTTCGTGCAAAAATGAGGGGATTTTCGTTGCCAGGATGAACTTGAAATTCAGGTTTTGGAATTTCAAGTTAGCGATCTCGCGGTTTATGAATTCTAATGTCATGGTTCGAATCGACTAAATCAAAGTGTTTTATTTAGTCGGCTCGAACATGGCTACAATAAGGATATGTATTGGTTAACATAGCCTAATTGCTATATGATCAATTAGACAAGATTGCGCATTTGTTATTAAGATGATGGTGTGAATGGAATGTGTTTGGATTATCGCGAAATGAATAGACCCGTGCAGAATTGTGATAAGTGTTATTTCCATTCATACTTGTAGCCATATTGTATATTCATTTGTTCAGGATGAGCTCCAACATATGGCCTCCATTTCCGCTATATGTATATTGTTTGTCTCAGGACTTAGCGGTTCACATGTGGCTATCGTCACCAATTGATGTATTGTTATTTGTCGCGGTGCGACCAGGTTGCGGTCATGGCTGCCGTTGTAAAAAATAAAGGTTTAGGATTACTCCATGGAGAAGCACACAGGCAACCGGATTCTAGATTGCATTGGGTGGCCATCTCAAGTAGTTGAGATCGGGTCGCTCGAGTCTAGAATTGGCGGGATGCTTGCCGCTCTTGTAGAGGGTATACGATAGACTTGTGGAGGAGTGCTCAAGTCACTGGATTCGAGAAAGTGTCGGGTGGCCCCCTCATGATGATGATGTGGGGTTGCCTTATTTCTTGGGTTACCTGGTAGCTTGCCGCACTCATAATGGTCTGCTTTTGGCTACACACAGGCTATTCGTGCGAACGTGGAATGTCGCATTTCGTTTGTGGCTCGGACGAAATGCGGGATTCCTAGGTGATCCGACCATTCCTATTCTGTGTTTTTCATTACTTGCTTGTGATGTGATTACCTACCTATGATGATATTTATCGCTTTCCTGTAATGTTGATTATCTGTCTGCGATGATATATATAGTGATATATATATATATATATATGATATATAAATAAATGCTATATACGTTTTGCACTTGCGCTAGCCCTGCCCCCACCCTGCCGTAAGTTAAGTAACTTTACGGTAAAGACCAGGGCCCCGTGGCGAATGCGGATGGCATATATGTGTATTCTATTTTCTTTTTATACTTTTCTGTTATTGTATGAGAAGATGCTAGGTAATGTGATTATCTATTTGATGGGATTGCATTGATTCATATTAATAAAAAGATTATAAACCTAAAACACATTGTAGAACCAAATATTAGATATTGTGGTATTATAGTTGAATCTTTTGCTTTGCATCGAGGTATTCGGTTAGGAATATCCTGCACCTCATTCTATGAGGAAAGAGCCTAGATCCCTTCACAGGGAGTGAACCCTTTGGCAAAAGATTGTGTTACTAAAAGAAGTAGAGTACTTAGTGTTCGACTATAGTCGAATCTTTTGCTTTGCATCGAGATATTCAGTTAGGAATATTTGCATCTCATTCTATATAGTAAGAGCCTTAATCCCTTCACGGGGAATCCGCACTTAAGCAATAATCTACGTAAATATAAATTTGAAATACCATAAGGTTCCTACAATGAGATCAAGTTCATTACGTTAAAGGTTTTCTTCAAAACCAGCCGTAGCCTTTTGTTATTTCAAGAAGTAGAGTACTTAGTATTCGTGATGTGTTTTTCTACCTTTGCCGAGACGTAGGGTACAGTAGCTAAGCGTCACGACTCGGAAAAGGTACGTGACTGGGTACTTGAATTATTTGAAGTTTATAGGACCCCACCTAATTCAAGTAAGCCAAAAGCCTAGAAATCTAAACCTTTTTAGGGAAAATAATGGAGGTGGATTTTTTGAAATAAGGTTACAGAAATCAAGTTCTTTCTCCAAAACATAGAAAATAGTATACGAAAACACAATTGTTTATATTTAACTTGATAACATTTTCATCATTGAAAATTTGGGCAGCACCTCCTTTGTAATTTTTAACCTGAAAATGGTACAAGCAAATATAAATATAGGCATCCCCAAGCGGGAGCTAGCTCTTCACCAATTGGCGGAAACAACCACGTAAGATAATATGAATATACAACACCGATGGGCGAGGATCAAAACTCAGATCAAAGCAAGAAAGCTAAACATTATAAGGAAAACCAGAAACAATAATAAAATACATACGTGCGACTCTAAGGCCGAAAGAATATACAAGCTGTGGTTATCTAAGTCTACTAAAAATATATAGTCAGGTTGATGGAGCTTAACTAGATACAACTGAATAAATGTACAAATATATATCGGTGGTCACGAAGCAAATGTATCCCACCTATCCAGCAATCACCCGAAAGAAAGTGAAGTGCTAACAAACTGCTACGGAACCTATACGGCCAAAACTGCAAGAAACTGTGGCACAACGGTGGTGAGTTGCCAACTCATGAGTAGAAGACATCACCGGGTAGAAACCGAATATATGACGATCTCCTAAGTCATACAATAATATACTCATAATATAACACTGAAACATCTTGTAGTGGCAAGGGTAATCATCTAAACATATGTGCGATACCAAGTACTCGTGTCCGTGTCACAAAGTTGCAACATGTCGTATATATGATATATGAATGCATTATGAATAAATTAGTAACATGAAATCAGGATATGTCCGTATGAGAAAGCTGTATTCTTATCTTAGTAAAATTTTAGCATGAAAACTGGAGAATCATCAATGAAATCGACAGAAATCCATGTCAAACATCGACACAAAATCCTCAAATCTCGGGCTCCGTCAATCCGGATCGGCCCATATCATCAAATCTCATGACTATGGTCGGTATTCTCCGGATATCCGTTGTGCCAAATATCACCAGTAGGTATCCTGCCCCTGCCAGGCTCATCATCTACAACTCTAGTTTCTTGCCCTGGGGTACCATACCGAGTCCACCATGTACCCGAAACGGTTCATCCTACTCCTCGAATCAGGTCTCGAAAACTAACTCAATTAGGAAAACTCATGGTGGACGGCATATACATCATATCATGAGAAAACCGCAACTTGCATTTTTCAAAATGATAATGAGTTTATAAAATTCTTGCGGTGTTCCCCCGAATCCAGAAATCTCATGGAAAATCCAAAATCCCAAAACCAAGAGTCAATAAGCAATGAATATCGGCATAAAGCCCACAATATTACATAACAGAATGAATATATAAATGCATGGGGTATCTAAGTAAGGAATGCAATATCTAAACTAGTATATGAGAGCAAGCATACTAATAATATGTTGAAACTACCAGCTAGCAGGTTATACCAATGAAGTAATATATTCTAAAGTGTACGTGACATGGCAATTACCGATGATGGTGTGTGTGAGCCGGCAAGCAAGTATACGTGGAATATGCGCATCATCGGTAATGGTGTCCTAACAGACGGGATTCATAATAGCTAAAGAAAACACATGTAATAAATATGCAATGCAATGAGAACGACATAAAAATAACAGAACATGTGAATAGTAAATGTAGTATTATAAAATATATGTATCAATGTATAAGTCATACAGTTTTAGTGTTTTAAAATAGCACGAATCGTGATTTTTAGAAAAGTAGGGGCTACGGGGTTTTTGAGAAAAGATGCATCCTTTGAAAAATCCGTAGTATCTCTTGGGTTGTCTTTAAAAATATTCACGATTCGTTAGTTTGAAAATAGGTATGACTCGAGCCTAGTCTAGCATCTACCTAAACAACTAAGAGACCAACTAAGAAACTAATCGGAATGATAAGAAAATCTACCTAAATCCCGAGTCGATATACCTAGTAGTCGGTGATCCGGCCTCACAGCATCACGTCCTGTATAATACATAGTACGGCATCCTTGAGTCAAGAGTGCGGATCAATCAACATATATATATCTCATACGGTAAAATCCATCGTACGACATCCCCAAAATCGGGGGTATGGTCAAATATCATGTATACATCATCATTCATAAGGTATCATCATCGTACAATATCATAATTAGGGGTACTATTCTAAAGTCTCGTAAATTGTAATATCATCATACACATATTATAGTATGTATGAATACACATCGCCTAATGATCCATTATAATATCATATCGTATATCATATCATGACTCATACACATATCGAAATCTTACGGCATCATGCCCGATCATATCGATTCATATTCATTTAACATCTTATATCCTCATCTTATACGTATATGTATACTATATATATATATATATATATATATATATATATATATATAGTATACATATATATATATGGATGCGTTGATATGTGTGTGTGTGTGTGTATATCAACACATCCATACACACACACATACATACATACATATACACCAACCTCATATCTCGTGTGTGCATGTGTGTGTGTGACAACCTATACACTGCGGGTCCTCGACTAGAAACTAACTAAGAGCAATCTTCTTCCAAGTACACTTCATCTCACTTAAGGTCTCCTAGAAAAACCTATTGCTAAGTATCCACACTAGCGATATACATTCCATACACATCCTAATCTACGAATTTGCGGGGGTGCTATACGTCATCCACCCGACTTCCCCCGTAGATATACATCTACTCACCTCGATCCTTGTTTACCGAAGTCGATGACGCCACACTCTTCCTTGTTGTATGAAGTCCACGTGAAAGTGCTTACATATATAAACACATAGTATCGTAAATATGAATCACGTACGAAAACTAAATCGGCACACAAAACACACATAGGTTAGAACCTACAGTCTACGCATGCAAGAATAATCAAACAACTCCTGATATCGACGTACAAACGTCAAGTGACCGAGATAAAACACAATACCAATACTAAAGTCATTAAAAAGTCATGAAACAAAATCAGCAACTCAAGAAAACGCCTCAAAATTTTGCCTCAGGTCAAATTAGCCAATTTTGCATATGGTGTAGGTCTAAATTACTGAAAATGGAGCCATGGACCAAGCACGAGGCAATTCCCTCGTACCAAGGCCGAAATTTGTGGCCAAAAGAAGGAAAATGGCGGCCAAATGTTGGGGTTAGTGTCTCGGGTCTTGAGGTTAGCTTCCTAGTCACTTGCACACCTCACCGTCTTTGCTAAATAATTTTTTGGGTCCCCAGGTTATAGCAGATCTCCATAACACATCATAAATACCAAAAAATCCGATATCGGCCAAGTTCAAAGTTCACATTTTAAGGTTTGGTCTCTGGTTTAGCCGGGGATTCTATCACTACAGGGGTTTGTGATCACTACTAAATGTCAATTATACCTTTTCAACTCATAAAATTCTATAATCCTCATCTTGGAATATTCTAACATCACTAAACTTCATAAGCTTTCTCACACTTTCTCTCCCCCCCTCTCTCTCACCATGCTCCCTTGTCCCCACAATGTTTCCATGTCACCCTCTCTCTAATTTTAATATTTCTTATTCTTCTTTTCATTTTCCTTTTTATCTCCAAAACAAAACAAGCCATGTAAATGCAATAAGGCATGGTTTAAAAAAAACATGAAATAAGTGTTTGCAACATATTTTGTTGCATGCTATGAACATTAGCAAAATTAACGCATAATTAGTGAAATGCTAATCGAGTTTAGTATTAAACTCGTACATAAATAATTATATAATAATTTATAAATTGTCCAAATCAACTAAACACTTTCAAAATTAATAATTCTTATAAATTTTCCAAACTATCGGTATATAATTATACCATTTCATTAAAACGAATCTCCATACATTAAAATATTCATAATATTTATTATTTTAATTATTTATATTCCCAAAAATAATATTTTATTTTCTGAAATGTTACAATCTTCCCCCCTTAAATAAATTCGGTCCCCGAATTTAAATTTAAACTCCCCAAATACTAAAATATTTCAGTAAAATGATCAAATCGTCGGGGCTCCGAAATCATGAATACACAAAAATTATCATAGCGCAATACATGCGCAATGAAAATGAGTGTAAAGCTCAAAACCAAAACTCCATCAAGCATCGTGCAATCATCAGAGTTTTGGCAGAAGTACAAGTGTCAAAATCCAATGTGAAAACCCACGTGATATAATCAAAACTATGACGTGTATATAGTACGCATCATTATGAATTCGTCGAAACATCCGAATAGAAATGCTTGCAAAACTATTTTCTTTCAAATCGTCGTGCAATGCGCGTATGACGGCAGAAGTAGTGGACGTTCATTGTAAGAAAATAGCTATATATATATATGTTTTGTTTACCAAACATGTTCCTCCTTTTGAAAATAATTGAGAAGGGTTTCTTTCGTAAAGTTTCATGTTATCATGGACACGTAAGAAAACATTGAGACTATAGCTCATTTTTGGAAATTCCTTCGGTAAATATCGATACATGTAAAAATACTCAGGTACTGTCCTCAGACCAGTCCTGTTCGGTTACTAAACCATCTAGTATGTAAGTCATGAAAATATGATGTTCAAAAGGAGCTCAACCTCAAAATGTGTATGAAGAATGACACGTGTGTCTGGTGCGCACGGAAATCGAAACCAAATACAGGTGCCACGAAGGTGCACCAAAAAATCATGTGCAATAGGTGTGCACGAAAACAGCTGTCCAGTGCAATGGTTGTGCACGAAAACAATATCAGGTGTATCAGATATGCCCGAAAAATCTCGATTTAGTGCATCTGGTATGCACAAAATCGCATCAAGTGCGCCAAGTGTGCGCAAGAATACCAATCAAGTGCACATAGTACATGAAAACATAATTTCAGTGCACTAGGGTGCACGAAAACGAATATCGAGTATAAAAATCGAAATCAATGGTATACGGCAAACACCAATTCAAAATCAAGTATACCGCAGTGTATAAACTCATAAACATGTGTATCAGCGTGCACAAAACCAAATCAAGGTACTAAAAGTACATGAAAACTATACCGAAAGCATAAGTCAAATCATATGTATACCAATACGTATGAAATCCAAATCAAATGTCTCGGACGGCATAAAATCGAAATCGAGTGCAATGTGTACAAAACGAAAATCAGCACAACTAATACATAGAAATATGAATCATGTGCAACTGTGGTGCACATAGAAAATATCAATCATAAAACGAAATCCTCAAAGTACCAGAATCCAAAACAACGGAAATATGATATTCGAATCACCAAATCGCAAATCATAGATACTGTCATCGATATGCTCCACCTTCAATGTCAAAGGGTGTCGGTGCATCCAAAGCTAGCAGAGCGAGTATCTACTTGCCTCCTTTTCACGGTCTGGCACCTACTGCCCTTAGGTCTTGTTTCTCTCTGTAGATTACCAGTTACATGACTTCTCGGCTCAACAGCTTGACACGGAGTAATGACGGAAACCGTTCCGCTCTGGAGCATTCTCTGAAGATCTCCTGACCAATTAACATGGTCACTCGTAACGTGTCTCATCAATGATGGAAAACTCTGGCCCACTGAGTGTGCATGATACGACCGATCCTGGGTCCAAGTCTTCTCGTGTAGTATTCCAGAAAGATCCTGTCGAGGTCTCTTCCAAATCTCATCTCTGCCGAACTACCCGGAAATTATCACCCTTTACCAAATTCATTTCTTGCTCCGGGACAGCTACATTCTCTTTATGACTTTCTCAAGAATTATGGCTGCATTCACCGCATCTGCATAGGAACCCAGTCTCTAATATCAACGGAGTGGAATGTCATCTAGTCAAGATCTTGTACGAACCTCTTATTCCGCTTTTCTTCCATGTGGACCAATTCGGAATTATCTCTTCGTAGCTGTGTGAATTGCGCTCCAAACGGCTGCACTCAAATCTAGAGTTTCCTTTCCGAAGCTACGAACTCGGAATCTTAAATATTCTGTAGAAGGCATCTGGCCAATTACATTCTTGGGAACTCGTCCAATCACCGGAGGAATACACTTCATTCGTCCATTCTCGATCGACTCACAAGGCATCTGTGTGAGTTCCTTCTATCCAAAGCTGATCAACTACCGATCTTAACTCGAAGTATCCAACGAACAACACTCTTTCTTATTCGACTCACAGCATGTCTGTATGAGGGCCTCTTCTGGCTAATGTTCATCAATTGATGACCTCACATCCAAGCATCCAACGAATAAAAGGTCCTAGTCTTATCCTAGGGTGACTAGCGATCTTCGATCACATTTCTGAGTGTAACCTCAAGCTGCAATAGCTTTCAACGTCTGGGGGAGATATCTTATCAAATTCAGCAGCAGCTAGATCCTCTGTCCTCACGGTAGACAACGCCTCAACCATCTGGAGTTAATGGTACCCTTGTAGTCTTTACAATACGGCTGGCTTCTGGCAATAGCCCAATCATCTGGGGCAGATCTCGAATGCTCGTGTCAACGAAAAAATCCAAATAACAATATATCGACGTGTTCGTATGCTACCGAAAAACGACCTGGTAAGTCCTTGTCCCTGATGATCTCGTGCTGACCGCAACTCTAGCCGCAGCTCTCTCACTGCTCGAGTAATTGTGGTAACAGAAACCACAATCCGACATTGATGAGGATAGATAATAGGAATGAATAGGAATACAGTGCCTAAGAAATGTACATCCTAAGGCTTCTTAAGTGGAGTAGCGTATCGTAAGTATGCCACGAAACATACGCATGGTATGTCACTTTACATAAGTCACCTACTCCATCAACCAAGGTCAACCTACGCGACGAAAGTTCGGGTTTAATACCCCATCGGCCAAGTCTAAGTTCCATAAGGTCAAGCCTAGGTTTCGCGCCATAGACTCCGCATAGTCAAACCTAGACTCGAACCAATGTTAAATCTAACACTCTCATACCAAATTTGTCATGACCTGGAAAAGGCACGTGACTGGCACTTGAATTATCTGAAGTCTATAGGACCCCACCTAATTCAAGTAAGCCAAAAGCCCAGAGTACAATGTGTGGGTTTCAGCTCTCCTACACCTACTTGCTCATATACAGAATATGGAAGCAGGTTAACAAGATCCAAAAGTGCACGGTTGATGTTCTTATCCCCAATGATTATTGAAATCGTAGGACAGCCAGGGTCCTTTCGTTTTTGAGGTAAAACTTGGGTAAGAGCATCACTCACGGCAATAGCTAAGAAAACCTTCTTGGGTACCTGAGATTTCCTCTTCTTAGTGCACAAGTCCTTCAAGATTTTTGCGTAGGAAGTGACTTGTTGAACTGCGTCTAAGAGTGGAATGTTGATGTTAACCTTTTTAAACAACCCTAGAATCTTCTCCATTTGTGGATTTTGTTTATTGGACCTCAACCGGTTTGGAAATGGAACGTTTCTGAAATTGGTTGAGTCCAATACTTATGGAGGAGATTGTGAAGTTGGAACGAATCCCAGAGCTGGAGTTTTCATGGAGTGAGATGTGGGTTCGTTCGGAGCAGCGGAAGAAGAAGAGCCTTTTGAAGAATGGAGAATAGGCTCAGAAGAAGAAGAAGAAGAAGAAGAAGAAGAAGAAGCGGCCGGGGTGTCATCATTTATCCGCGTGCCAATGTTGTTGTGCAGCATCCTTCCAGATCTCAACATAGTCACGACACTCATATTTTGGTTATGTTGTTCAATAGCAACATGTACATTATGTGGGTGGCCAGGATTTGGGAGTGGCTGAGATGGAAGCTTCCCTTTCTCTCGCTCGCTTAACACCGCATTCAGCTGTGCAATCTGGGCTTCGATGGTCTTTATGCTTTGCCCGTGAGCAGCGGTGTGTTGCACCAGAGACTGAATGGAAGACTGGATGTTGGCAGTGGATTGAGTTGATTGCTTTACAAACGCCTCCATACTCCGTTCAAGTGAGAAAACCTTATCTTTTTTGATGGAACAAAGTTGTTTTGAGGAAAAGAATTGTTGGGTGCAAAGTTGTTCGTCTGATTTTAAAAAGGTTGGTGTTGGAAGGGCTGCTGATATTGATGTTGAGTTTGTTGCTGAGCTTGTTGTTGAGGAGGAGGAGGCCTGTGGAAGTTGTTGTGGCCTTGGAATTGATGCTGGTTCTGATTCCAAGAAAAATGTGGATGGTTCCTCCAACCGGGATTGTAAGTGGAAGAGTATAGATCATTTCTTGGTCTTTGCTGAAATGCAGCATTGACCCGAACCTGTCCTTGAGCAGGTGGGTTGTAAGGACACTCTTCCGTCAAATGGGATGGATCAGAACAACAAGCGCAGATGGTACGGGGGGGGGGGGGGAAGAGCAAGGGAAGGAGAAGGAGATGAGAATTTGCTCTCAATTGCTTCCAGTTTTCGCATGATTGCTGCCATTTCGGCCTTCATTACAATTGAGATGTCGAGTTGATGAGCTCCTCCTCTGGAGAGACCAGAAGAAGTAGAAGAAGTAGACAAAGTGCTCGGTCTGGTGCTTTCCTACCGAAGCGTCTGTTCCGCAAGATCATCGAAGAATTTCCAAGCTTCCTTGTCAGATTTGGATAAGAAGTGGCCTTAACAAATGGTCTCCAGCAACTGCTTAGTTGCTGGATTCAGGCCCTCATATAAGGTCTGGTAAATTTTCCATTTCTCAATATCGTGATGAGGGTACTGAACAAGAAGGTCTTTTTATCGGTCAAAGAACTTCCAAAAAGGTTCGGTAGGAAGCTGGGAAAATTGGTTGATTTCGTTTCGGATCCTCGCTGTTTTGTGATTTGGGTAAAAATTTTTAAGGAACGCTTTTACAAACTCATCCCAACTGGTTATGGAATCCGATGCGGTACTATACAGCCACTTCTCAGCAAGGTCACACAGAGTGAAAGGAATGACTCGTAGCCGTATAGCATCGTCGGACAGTTGGGTTGTCTTCATCATTGCACAGACGTTTTGGAATTTGTTGATGAAGATTTAGGCATCTTCGAATTCCAGCCCATGAAATTTGGGCAACATGTTGATGAAGTAGGGCTTAATTTCTAAATTATCCTCATTGGCCGGTGGAAGTGAAAGACAGGTAGGAAGTACAGAGCGGGTAGGATAGAAACGATCCTGGAGCACGATTCGTTGTGGCGGTTCAACAGGATGTGGTTGTGGGTTATTCGCCCCCAAAAGAGATGGAATCAGTCCCGGTGCAGGGAAGGGGATGTTAGAAGGAAATCCTGACATCTTAGAAGAAGAATTTGGTGATGGTGAAGGTGAAGGTGAGGATGTATGAACAGAATCCCGGTCAACGTCGGAGTTGGCCGGCAAATGTAAGGGTGAAAGAGGTGTGGAGGGAGTTTCGAAGTCGGAGTCGATCACGTAGTCGGTAGCGACTAACGTAACATGGATTAGGCGGGTACTAGTGTCCCGAGCCCAACAGGACATACACTAAACGAGTTTAGTATAGTCAAAACGTAGAAAGTAAGGGTAAGAAAACGTCAATGGAGAAATGCGGATGAAAGGTGGGTGAAATGGAATTCTGGCGACAAAGGGCAAGTTTTTATAAAAGTTTTTGTTTTGTTGTTTTTTTTAGGAAAGAGTTTTGCAAAAATATGTACGAACTTATGGTACAACTTCAAACAATCACAGTCAAAACATGCACAATCATACCTAGAGCTATGGTCTTCAAAGTCCACTAGACTGTTCCTAACTGTTCCAAAGTAACAAGTTGTGATATAACCCTGAAATCGTCTCTTCACTGCCAATTGTGGCCAGGGAAGCACAAGTAAGGAAAGGAGGGTTCCGCTCAAGAATCACAGTGAGACGGGCCTTTTAAAATTACCTTTCTCACATGTCTAGCCTATGCACCACAAAATCAAGTTTAGATAAACGATCGAATGTGCACATCCTTCCTTTATCCTATTGAGCATGACAGTCCATAGTCGGCTGAGTCTAGATATTTTTTATTAAGCTCAAGGGTAATGCGTATGCTTTTAGTGATTTTTGAGGTCTTATGAAGGGTGATGAAATCCCACCCAATCTGAATTGGTGTTATATCCTCTTAAAGTCCGTATTATTTATGCAAAACAATAACAAACAAAAATCTAAAACACTTGCAAAAAATTATTTGGCGGCGGCGCAAAGAATCCTGCACAAAAATAGTTTTATTGGAGAGGGAAGAGAGTTTGTGCAAAGAATGCTGCAGGAAGAATAGTTCAGTGGAGTGCAGAGGAGGGTAGAAGAGGATTGGAATACTCATAGAGAAATTGGTATGCTGACGTCACAGTTTGACCGCGGTTTCGCGGTCAAACAAGCACTTGTGCTACATTTCCGCGGCTGTTAAGTTGATTTGAAGCTTCAAACTTCTTTCCTGTGCTAACTTCAGTCTCCTCTTCTTGGTTAGAGCCCCTGAATCTTAATTTGGTCACTGAATTTGATCCAGAATTTTACAGTAGACCGTTGTTCCATCTTAATCCGCCGTGGTGTAGCCGTGAGATATTGGTCTAATTCCCCACGACATGGGCACTAAAATTGACCTTCTTCCTATCCTGCACACTTGCACAAAAAACGAATCAAAAATAACAAGATGATTTTTACAATATTTTTTTTGGTTATATATATATTCACAAATTAACCCGAAATTACATAAAGAAATAAACTACCGTCTCCCCGGCAACGGCGCCATTTGATTGTTAGAGATTTTGCGTGCTTATTTTTAATTACCGCAATCAAGACGGTTTCGCTTGATAGCTAGCCGGTTAAGTACGGGCCGTCCGCAGGGAGATAGGAATCTTTTTCTTAGTATTTTAACGAGTTAAGTCCAATTTGTCCAGGTTTGTTTAGTTTCACTATGAGCTAAAATATGTATAAAGAGAGCTTGTTAGGGTTAGAATTAGGTTAGTTTGAGTTAGGAGTCACTCACCTCTTTCGTTGCCACTCTTAATATCGGTGTTACGGTAATCGGCAACAACGAGGATTAGCACGACTAGGAAGAAAACTTGCGAGTATAAGCTAGGCTTTCCACCGCTTAGTTCCTTACTTTTGGTCCTTGTCCGTCCGTTTTTAGCTCTTAGCCTTAACCTCCGATTAATTCAACCACAACCGGTCTCACTGGGATATCACCGCTATCATGTAGGATAGGGTGCCGTAGGGAGCGGATTGTGGTTTAATAAACGGGATTTCGAATTAAGATGTCGGGTAAAGAAAAGAGTGAGAGAGATTTCCTTCTCTCAAACTTCCCTCATCCTACCCTAACAAGCGAGAAACTACTCACCCATTAAAACGGAAAAGAAAATAAAATAAGAAAGATGGTAGAAAGAAATGAGCTTAGAAGATCACAACTAGTTATTTGAGACCTCACTTTGGTAAGGATCATACTTAAGCATCATTGTTATAAGGATAAAGGAAAAGAGAAAAAGAAAGAAAGCAAACAAACAAATAACAACAACTAGTTTAACAAAAGAAAATTCCAAGCAAATAGAATAACACAATTACAAGACAAGCAAGTTAATAAAAAAGAACTCTTCTTTTATTCATCATCACTCATGAAGCTCACTACAATTTTAATGGAGAAAGATGAAGAGGAAGAAGATAATACAAACTCTTATCATAAAATCTAATACAAAAAAGCACCCTTTACTTGGCTTGGATCTAGGCTATTTATAGGCAGGAAAATGAAACCCTAAAGATACAATCTGAGCCAAAATGAAGTTACAAAATTACCCTCAAAAACTGAGTCAACACTGAGTTGACTCGGCCGCGGATCCGCGACCTAAGTGCCATATTGGCCGCGGTTCCGCGGCCATTTGGTTGAATTGGAGGCTCTGATTTTCTGGGGTTCTCCATGTTGATTTTCTCTTCTGTTTGGTACACTTTGTTTCTCAGAATCTCTTCAGTTTTCTTCCAGATTTTTAGCAGTGCAAAAGATGAAATGATGTGGACTTTTGCCTTGATTTTCTTGAGCTCCGCGTTGAAATCTTGGATCTTGTGTTGCCTGCTCGGTACGTCTTCTTCCTTCGCATTCATTTGTACATATTTTTGCATTTGCATATTTATTCGAAAACCCATAAAAATTGAAAAAAAAATTCAAAAATTATAAAAATAATTGTATTCAATTTTGGGTAATTGACTAGAGTTTGACAAATAGGTTAACTAGCTAGGAAAAACTAGATCTTAGACTTAGTGAATTAAAAACCCTAAAAATAACATTCCTTAAAGTTTAACGGTAGAAAGTATATGCCTTGTAGTTTATTTAGAAATAGGCAAATTTTGGGTTCACTTCTTGGGCTAAGTCGAAACAAGGGAAGAGTATTGATATTCTTATTAGAGTATAAGTTTGAAAAATAGTTACTAGCTTAAGTCTAGATTCTGAAAGCGTATACCCTACAATTTGCACAATCACGCACCTTGAAACTTGGAACAGTGGAAGAGACCTTGAAATGCTTTTGTCTAAAGTCCTTAGTACAATGAAAATAAAAGAAAAAAAAGTGAATAAAGAAAAAAATGGACACAGGTTTTTGTAATTACTTAAGGCTGTAAAAATAGAAAAATCTTTAGCGAGGGTACTTCATCACCTAGTGCCTTAGACCAACTGGTTTGGGAGTCACTGGTAAAAGCCTTGGGAGTTGCAAAACTAGGAAGTACGCTTTAAAGTGCTAACGCATCTTGTAATCGGTTGTTGGTACCTTAAGAAGTATTAACAGTCGTATGAAGGATGTGTAAGCGAAATTCAAAATTCACGAATTAATAAGTGCTTTGGACAATGGACGAGAGTACGATTGCTTGATTTGAATTTCTAAGTGTAGGGGTGATATTTACACACACGTGGGGATATGTGATTAGAATTTAGATGAGAGAAAGGAATGAAGGATAGAACTTGTAACTTTAATAGAGTTGATAGGAATTCCTAAGTGGAGATGGAACCCTAGAAGGAAAACTTAAGAGATGCCGAAAGCTGAGTATGTCTACATAACATATAGAATCTTAAGTTAAGTAATGAGGAAGTGTGAAGAATGTGGGTGGATAATTTGCGAGTCAAAAGGTAATAGAATTCCTTGTTAGAGAACTTAATTGGAGAACAAAAGTCAATGGGCCGAGTTGATAGGATTTTGTGGGTGTAATCCGCTGAAAACCCTCAGGAGACAACACTCCTGCTGCTAGGGACACCTAGAGGTTTAACGGCTTGTTGCACGTGCTCAGTGCAATCGCGTTTCCCTGCGAAAGTGCGGTTAGGATTTTAGTGAATAAAAAAAAATAAGTTTGCTCGAGGACGAGCAAAAGATAAGTTTGGGGGTATTTGTTCAGGATATAATATTGCATTTTTCATTCCCCTATTCTTATCCGTTTTATAAATAAACAGGTACTCTTGACGCACGTTTGTTGCATATTACAGGATGCAGGCTCTTGGAGCGAATACAGTGAAAAAGACAAAAGACGATGTAAAAAGGGACTTTTGACTAACAAATAGAAGGATCTTGATCAAGCCGACATGAAAGATAAAGTTCACAAAGTACAAGGCAGCGCAAGGTCTAAGATGTCAGTGAACGGTTAAAAGTCTAATACAAGTATTCACTGGAATATCTGGAAGAAACCTGGAAGCCTATTTGAGAAAATTACCAAAGAAACAAGAAGCCCAAAAAGCCCAGAGCCATATGAAGAAAACTCAAGCAGTGATCTCACTATTGGGCCGCGAAACCGCGGCCCAAAGCCTACCCAGGCCGCGGTTCCGCGGCCGTTTGGAGCCTGTATGGAATAAATTTTTTACTATAATTCTTTATGTCTTTGACCGGTCTTTCTAAGGCTATTTTTGTAATTATAAACATGCGGATCAAATGTAACCCTAGGGTTTCCTATTCTCTATAAATAGGAACTCTACAGATTGTAATTCTTTATGCCTCCTTTTAATAAAAATTCCAAAATTCTTTATGGAGAGCATCGGTGCCTCTCTTCAATTCTGAAATTCAGATCTGACAACCCTGCATGGATGATTGGAGAAATGCATCTGTAAAGTAAGTAGATTTGTTTATTTTCTTGCCCTAGATAATTTCAATTCATGCCCTAGATTAAATTTATTTTCCTGCCCTAGTATAGATTTTATTTCTCTGCCCTAGTTATAACTTTCAATTAATTGCCCTAGGCAGAATGATTTAGGATTTTAGATTTAATAATCAATCCGAACACCCTTCGGAATTAACTCGTAAGAACGAATCGGAAATTCAAAAAATCCCTGTGGACCGACCCGTATTCACCGGCTAGCTACATGCGACGCCGTTCTTGATTGCGGTTATAGAAATAGTTTTTGACATACAAATCAAATGGCGCCGTAATCAGAAACGGCGTCGCTTTGCAGCTAGCCGGTGAGTACGGGTCGATCCACAGAGATGGGTAGTTTTCTTAAAGTGTCTTTACGAGTTGATTCCAAATGTTGTATTGGATTGATTAAATCTAAAAACTAGATCTATCACTAAAATAAATTAAAGTCTTGCTAGGGTTAGGTTTAGGGGGAATTTGGAGATTAAAGGTTTCCTTACCGCTTTCATTGCCCTATTTTAGATCTATTAGATGTTACGGTAATTATCAATAAAGTGGATCCGAATTTTTTGGGAAGATGTTTCTTCCTCTAAATTCGTATCCTTCCTTTGTTGATAATTACCCTAACCCCCATGGAAAACACGCGCAACAGGCCCTTTATACTACGGTTCATCGTTACCTCGAGGGGTAGGATGCCGTAGGGAGCGGTTGTGCGTGCATGCATGGTGTTCTAACTCTTAGGTATGGATGGCATGAAAGGGGTGAGAGATCTCATCTCTCAAACATTTCCCTAAGGCTAACCCTAACAAGCGAGGAGACTACTCGCTCATTAGGGGATGATAAGACATACTAATTAATAGAATTAAAACAAGGACATAGAATAACTTACTATGTTGACGGCTCCCTCCAAGCAATATAGAACAGATCTGAATAATACTCCTAGCAATTCTGAATTTTATTGATTGAAAAGAGGCATAGGGTTTTACAAATTTTGATTACAATTTATAAGCAAACAGAAGAATTTAGGGTTACGGGATTCGCACATGTGTAATTACAGATTTGCCCACGGAAAATCCCAACACCCGCACCGTCGCACCGACACAAAAAAGTTCCACCGACACGGGCTCTCAATGGCCGCGGAACTGCGGCGCCAGCCTAGGTTTTGCCGCGGTTCCGCAGCCAAAGAAGGGAGTTGGGTCATGAAACTTCTGGGCTTTCTTATTAGATTCTTGGGCTTTCTATTTTTCCACTTTTTTTCTCAATTTGACTTCTGGGTCTTCTCCAGATCTTCAGTGAAAACTTGTAATGATCTTTTGACTGTTTCCCTTGACATTTCGGACCATGCGTTGCCTTGTTCATTGTGAACAGTTCTTCGTTGTAGGCTTGACTAGGATCCGTCTACTTGTTGGTCAAAAGTCCCATTTATGTATCAACTTTCATCTTTTTCACTGTATTCGCTCCAAGAGCCTGCATCCTATAATATGCAACAAACGTGCGTCAAGAGTACCTGTTTATTTATAAAACAGATAAGAATAGGGGAATGAAAAATGCAATATTATGGTCTGAACAAATACCCCCAAACTTATCTTTTGCTCGTCCTCGAGCAAACTTATTTTTTTTTTATTCACTAAAATCCTAACCGCACTTTCGCAGGGAAACGCAATTGCACTGAGCACGTGCAACAAGCCGTTAAACCTCTAGGTGTCCCTAGAAGGAGGAGTGTTGTCTCCTGAGGGTTTTCAGCGGATTACACCCACAAAATCCTATCAACTCGGCACATTGACTTTTGTTCTCCAATTAAGTTCTCTAACAAGGAATTCTATTATCTTTTGACTCACAAATTATCCACCCACATTCTTCACACTTCCTCATTACTTAACTTAAGATTATATATGTTATGTAGACCTACTCAGCTTTCGGCATCTCTTAAGTTTTCCTTCTAGCGTTCCATCTCCACTTAGGAATTCCTATCAACTCTATTAAAGTTACAAGTTCTATCCTTCATTCCTTTCTCTCATCTAAATTCTAATCACATATCCCCACGTGTGTGTAAATATCACCCCTACACTTGGAAATTCAAATCAAGCAATCGTACTCTCGTCCATTGTCCAAAGCACTTATTAATTCGTGAATTTTGAATTTCGCTTACACATCCTTCATGCGACTGTTAATACTTCTTGAGGTACCAACAACCGATTACAAGATGCGTTAGTACTTTAAAGTGTACTTCCTAGTTTTGCAACTCCTAAGGTTTTTAGCAGTGACTCCCAAACCAGTTGGTCTAAGGCACTAGGTGATGAAGCACCCTCGCTAAAGATTTTTCTATTTTTACAGCCTTAAGTAATCACAAAAACCAGTGTCTATTTTTTTTCTTTATTCACTTTTTTCCCTTTTATTTTCATTGTACTAAGGACTTTAGACAAGAGCATTTCAAGGTCTCTTCTACTGTTCCAAGTTTCAAGGTGCGTGATTGTGCAAATTGTAGGGTATACGTTTTCAGAATCTAGACTTAAGTTAGGAACTATTTTTCAAACTTATACTCTAATAAGAATATCAATACTCTTCCCTTGTTTCGACTTAGCCCAAGAAGTGAACCCAAAATTTGCCTATTTCTAAATAAACTACAAGGCATATACTTTCTACCGTTAAACTTTAAGGAATGTTATTTTTAGGGTTTTTAATTCACTAAGTCTAAGATCTAGTTTTTCCTAGCTAGTTAACCTATTTGTTAAACTCTAGTCAATTACCCAAAATTGAATACAATTATTTTTATAATTTTTGAATTTTTTTTTTCAATTTTTATGGGTTTTCGAATAAATATGCAAATGCAAAAATATGTACAAATGAATGCGAAGGAAGAAGACGTACCGAGCATACTCCCAAACTTGAACTTGACAGTGTCCTCACTGTCATGCTAAACCAAGAGGGTCAAAATATCGGCACTTCCCTGTTTATTTATTTATAATTTTTTTTGTTGTTAAGAAAAACAAAAATATATACAAAAAGGCCCTCCCCCAAACTTCATTTAAACTATGTTAGACATTACTGCCAAACTTTGCATAGACCAAAAGTCAACACCAACCAGTTGAAAAATTTATCAGTAAAGAGTATTGGTTGGTGGAAGAAAAAGTTGTGGCGGTCCAAAAAGAATTGGGGAAGATAGAAGTGGTGGTATGGAAGGTATGGAGGTGAATAGACAGGAGGTGGTGATGAATCAAAACGAGAATGCGAATGATCAGCAATTAGTGGAATGTTGGCATTCTCGTATCTTCTTAAAAGAAATGGGGGTGGTTCAACTCCTGAAGGAGGAGGTTGACTAACCACAATATCCCCAAAATATTCTTGTGAGTCCTCTATTGACGTGGTATCATCCATCAATTTCATATGATATTCAATTATAAGGGAACTGATCTCCTTGATGTCCGTCCTCGTCCAACCGAAAACTTACCGCCTATCTTGTGAGACTTTTAAAATAGTGTTCTCTTGTTCGAAGGCTAGAGAGGCTGATATTATAATGGGAAAAGTCTCATTCTCACCTATGTAAGCATATTTAAGGTGAGACGGTAAGGACATGAGTTCGAGTTTCGGAGGCGAAAGAATCATTGCGGAATCTAACTCGAACTCAAAAGACTCCAACACAGGTTCGAAATCACTGCAAACAACCGAATCGGATGGCTCAACTAACTCATCCAAAAATTCAAAAGACTCATATTCAGGCTGTGAGTCGTCATCATCCGAAAAAGTAAAACATTCATAATCAATATCGGTTGTGTCAACGGTGGTAGGCTCAAGGAGGGACGCACTAGTGGCGTCAAAACTGTTTTCATCAAACAAGAATCTTTCAAGCTCGCAGTCCTCCTGCGTGATTTCGTGAATAGAGCAAACTTCTCGTGTACTAGTTTTAGGCACGGGGGGCAGACTTCCCATCTTATAAATATTGAACTCACTAGACATCTTCCCAAAGGATAGAGTCATGGACCCATTGCGACAATTTATTACGGCATTGGAAGTGGCCAAAAATGGTCGACCTAGGATCACCGGAATTTGGTTTCTTGGGTTAGCAACAGGTTGTGTATCCATAAAAATAAAATCAACGGGGAATATGAACTCCCGAACTTTGATCAACACATCCTCTAGCTGACCCCTTGGATGGGTGATTGATCGATCAGCCATTTGGAGAGTACAACGAGTAGGTTTCAACTCTCCAACCCCTAATTGTTCGTACACGGAGTGGGGAATCAGGTTAACACTAGACCCAAGATCTAAAAGTGCTCGATTAATTTTCTTATCCCCAATTGTGAATGAAATCGTAGGACAGCTGGGGTCCTTTCGTTTTTGGGGTAAGGTTTGAGGGTGGTTAATAGCATTGCTCACTGCACTAGCCACTAGCACTTTCTTGGGTATTTGAGATGCCTTTCTCTTCGAGGTGCATAAGTCCTTTAAGATTTTCGCGTATGAAGGGACTTGTTGGATAGCATCCAAGAGAGGTATATTTATGCTAACCTGCTTAAATATCTCCACAATCTTCTCCACTTGTGCAGTTGGTTTATTAGGACTCAACCTATTTGGAAATGGAGCATTTTGAAAATTCGTTGAGTCAAATGTCTGTGGAGTAGAATGTGGAGTAGGAACGGATCCCGGTGTAGATGTGTTCATGTTGTGAGAAATGGGTCCGTTCGAGCTAGAAGAAGTAGAGCCATGTGACGGGTGGAGAATAGGCTCTAAAGAAAAAGGTGAAGAAGATAGTGAAGAAAATGAAGAAGGGGAAGGTGACGATGGAGAAGACAAAGAAAAAGAAGGAGAAGACCCACCGGCGGGGATGTCATCATTAGTTCCCACATTATTTTGCAACTCTCTTCCGGATCTCAACGTGGTCACCGTATTTACATTGTGATTGGGATATGCGTTTTGTGTATGACCGGGATTGGGCAATGGTTAAGATGGAAGCTTTCCCTTTTCTCTCTCGCTCAACGCAGCAGTTAATTGTGCAATTTGTGCCTCAATAGATTTGATACTTTGATCGTGTGAAGCATTGTTATTCATCAAAGACTGAACATAATTTTTAAATCTTGCTGCGGATTCAGTAGATTGCTTGAGAAATGCATCTAGACTTTTTTCTAGCGAGATAACCTTATCATCATTTGGTTGAACAAAATTGTTCGTTTGATTTGTATAAGGTTGTTGTTGGAAAAGTTGCTGGTTTTGAGTTTGCGAAGGTGCTTGTTGTTGTTGTGGAGGAGGTGGTCTTTGAAAATTGTTATTTCCTTGGACTTGTTGATTTTGGTTCCAAGCGAAATTTGGGTGACTCCTCCACCCCTGATTGTATGTCGAAGAGTACGGATCATTTCTTTGTCGTTGCTGAAATGCAGTATTGATTTGATCTTGTCCTTGAATAGGTGCATTATAAGGACACTCTTCGGTTAGATGTGATGGATTCGAACAACAAGCACAAACAGTTCGTGTGGGTAAAGCAGGGGCAGGAGAAGACGATGAGATTTTGGTCTCAATGGCTTCTAGCTTTTTCATAAGTGCGGCCATCTCGGCCTTCATAGCGATTGACATATCTACTTGATGTATGCCTGCCCTAGATTGACCAACAGAAGAAGATGATGTGGTCTTGGTACTCTCCCACTGAATTGTTTGCTCACTAAGATCCTCAAGAAACTGCCACACTTCGTCGCTAGACTTAGAAAGAAAATGACCTTAACATATAGTTTCTAGCAACTACTTTGTTGCCGAATTCAATCCCTCGTATAATGTTTGGCAAAGTTGCCAACTTTCGATCCCATGATGAGGGTATTGAACAAGTAGGTCTTTAAATCTCTCGAAGCACTTCCAAAATGGTTCGGAAGGAAGCTGTGAAAATTGTATAATCTCGTTACGGATTCTAGCAGTTTTGTGATGAGGATAGAACTTTTTCAGAAAAGCTCTCACAAACTCATCCCAATTTCTAATGGAATGTGATGCGGTACTATATAGCCACTTCTCGGCTAGGTCACATAAGGTAAAAGGAATGACCCTTAGCCTTATAGCGTCATCACTTAATTGGGTCGTTTTCATCATAGCGCACACATTTTGGAATTTGTTAATAAAAATATATGCATCTTCAGATTCCAAACCATGAAATTTTGGCAGCATATTGATGAAATGTGGTTTTATTTCAAAGTTGTCCCCATTTGCCGGTGGGGGTGAAAGACATCTAGGTAAAGAAGTGCGGACGGGGTAGAAGAGATCCTGGAGCGCAACTCGTGCGGGCGCTACAACAGGCGGAAGATTCGGGTTATTCGCACCTAACGGAGGTGGAATCATTCCCGTCGGTAAGGTATCGTTGGGGTCGTGTCCCGACATACCTTCGAAAGAATTTGAAGGTGGATGTAAGGAAATGGAGGGAATTTCGACTTCGGTGTCGAAAGGTTCGTCGGTCGGTACCAACGAAACACGGACTAATCGGGCGTTAGTATCCCTAGTCCAAAGTGACATACACTAAAAGGGGTAGTGTAGTCAGAAAAACAGAATGTGGGGGTAAGATAACGTCAATGGAGGGAAGTGATGGAAGTGAGTTGCAAGGTTTCTTATTGACAAGTTGCAAGTTTTGAAAAGATTTTTCTCTTTTTTTTATTTATGTGAGAGTTTTGCAAAAAGGTTTTTGAAAAGGGACTCGTGACACAAATGTATCAATCCATACATGCACAATCAGGCCTAGATCTAGGGTCACCTAGGTCTGCTAGACAGCTCCTAACTAGGGCTAGAAATATGACCTCAAACCGCCTCTTCACCGACAAGTACGGCCAGGTAAGTGGGAAGGAACCACAGTAGTGGCCTAATTAAAAACCACTAGCCTAGACACCGTAAAATCAGTTAGGATAAACGGTCGATACCTATACTAGTCCTTTTCCTATTGAGCTCGATGTCCTTAGGTCTGAGTCTAATATTTTTTAATTAATTGTGGTCAATGCACATGCTTTAGGTATTTTCTGGGGTCCTGGGAAGGGTGATGAAATCCCCACCCAATCTGAGTTTGGTCAATTAGCCCCTTAAAGTCCGATTAAATTATGCAAAACAATAAAATTCACTTGCAATCAAAATTTTTTTTTTAAGCGCGGCGCAAAGAAACCTGCAGAAAATTCTGTTATTTAGAAGAGGGAGAAAGATTTTTTAGCGCAAAGAATTCCTGCAGAAAATTTTTACAGTGGATATATGGAGGTTGGCAGTGGGGGTTGAAAAGATCTTACAGTGCAAATTTGGTCAACAGATGATGTCACCAGAGCGCGGATCCGCGGCCCAAGTGAGTTCTTGCCGCGTTTTCGCGGTTGTATTGAAGGCACGGTTCCCGAGAAAAATTTGTATGCGATGATGACACTAAACCACCGCCCTTCCACGGTCTAGAGTAGGTTTATGCCGCATTTCGTGGTTGAATGGAGGGATCAGGTTCTAGGAAAATTTGTGCTATTCTGTTGTGGGTTTTCCCTTCTGTTCTGATATGTACTTTTCTAATTTGCCCTCTGTAAAATTCCAGATCTGAGCTTCCTCGCTATTCCTGCAAGATTCAAAAAGATACACCTTTTAAACAGATCAAAATTGATAATTTTTTTTATTTCTTTTTTTTTATTTTCAGATTTTTATAATTTTTAAAATTTATATCAACCCGAAATTACACAGAAAGAAATATTACGCCATCCCCGGCAACGGCGCCATTTGATTATTCCAAAAATTTGTATTAACCGTAATCAGAAACGGCGTCGCATTGTAGCTAGCCGGTGAGTACGGGTCGATCCACAGAGATAGGTAGTTTTCTTAAAGTGTCTTTACGAGTTGATTCCAAATGTTGTATTGGATTGATTAAATCTAAAAACTAGATCTATCACTAAACTAAATTAAAGTCTTGCTAGGGTTAGGTTTAGGGGAAATTTGGAGATTAAAGGTTTCCTTACCGCTTTCATTGCCCTATTTTAGATCTATTAGATGTTACGGTAATTATCAATAAAGTGGATCCGAATCTTTTGGGAAGATGTTTCTTCCTCTAGATTCGTATCCTTCCTTTGTTGATAATTACCCTAACCCCCATGGAAAACACGCGCAACAGGCCCTTTATACTACGGTTCATCGTTACCTCGAGGGGTAGGATGCCGTAGGGAGCGTTTGTGTGTGCATGCATGGAGTTCTAACTCTTAGGTATGGATGGCATGAAAGGGGTGAGAGATCTCATCTCTCAAACCTTTCCCTAAGGCTAACCCTAACAAGCGAGGAGACTACTCGCTCATTACGGGATGATAAGACATACTAATTAAAAGAATTAAAACAAAGACATAGAATAACTTACTAGGTTGACGGCTCCCTCCAAGCAATATACAACAGATCTGAATAATACTCCAAGCAATTCTGAATTTTATTGATTGAAAAGAGGCACAGGGTTTTACAAATTTTGATTACAATTTATAAGCAAACAGAAGAATTTAGGGTTACGGGATTCGCACATGTGCAATTACAGATTTGCCCACGGAAAATCCCAATACCCGCACCGTCGCACCGACACAGAAAAGTTCCACCGACACGGGCTCTCAATGGCCGCGGAACCGCGGCGCCAGCCTAGGTTTGGCCGCGGTTCCGCGGCCAAAGAAGGGAGTTGGGTCATGAAACTTCTGGGCTTTCTTATTGGATTCTTGGGCTTTCTATTTTTCCACTTCTTTTCTCAATTTGACTTCTGGGTCTTCTCCAAATCTTCAGTGAAAACTTGTAATGATCTTTTGACTGTTTCCCTTGACATTTCGGACCATGCGTTGCCTTGTTCATTGTGAACTGTTCTTCGTTGTAGGCTTGACTAGGATCCGTCTACTTGCTGGTCAAAAGTCCCTTTTCTGTATCAACTTTCGTCTTTTTCACTGTATTCGCTCCAAGAGCATGCATCCTGTAATATGCAACAAACGTGCATCAAGAGTACCTGTTTATTTATAAAACGGATAAGAATAGGGGAATGAAAAATGCTATATTATGGTCTGAACACTGCCCCCTTGTGCTTTGTGCATGAAATGACCAATGATTTGTCTTTTTCCCCTTAAACTGGTAGGCGGAATCTAACGGATAGTGAGCGATGACCCGCATTTATCTGTTGCTGGCAGTGGTCCTGAATTTGTTGCGCCTTTTCATGATTTTCACTGTTTAGAGTTGAGAACCTGTAACCTGCAATTATTTAGCAAACACGGATCAAATGTACATACCTATATGCAATGCGATTAAGAATGAGCGGTATACAAATGCAAAAATCTGATATGAACAAATACCCCCAAACTTATCTTTTGCTCGTTCCGAGGAAAACCATTTTATTCACAAAAAGTCCTAACCTCACATTCACAGGGAACGCGATTGCACTGAGCTCGTGCAACAAACCGTTAAACCTCTAAGTTGCCCTAGAGGAGGAGTGTTGACTCTTGAGGGTTTTCAGTGGATACTACCCACAAAATTCGATCAAATTGGTCGTTGACTCTAATTCTGCAGTTCAGCATTCTAGCAAGAAACTCTATCATCTTTAACTTAGAAATCATAAACCCGTATTTTTCACACTTACTTTTCATTTAACTTAAGATCCTATAAGTTTTTCCAGTTTATAAAGCTTTCCGCATCTCTTGAGTTTTCTTTCTAGAACGCAATCTCAAATCCGGAATTTTTATCAACTCTACTGAAAAAATAAGCCCTATCTTTCATTCCTATCTCTCTTCCAAACTCCGATTATATACCCCTACGTGTGTGTAATTATCACCCCTACACTTGGAAATTCAGTTCAAGCTATAATATGCTTGCTTGAATACCTAGTACTACTTCTTTTCATTAATGATGGACGGTTTTACTCATACACCTTTCATGCGACTATTAATGCTTCATGAGGCACTAACATCCGATTACTAAATGTGTGAGCTTAAAGCGTAAATAGCAGTTTCTAGGTCTTTTATTTTATTTTATTTTTATTTTATTTTTTTAATTTCAAGACCGGATATATTTTTCAATGGTGCTCTATTGGTGGTTAGCTTTAAATACCGTTTTTTCTTTCATACTAGGCTTTCATGAAAGAGTATTTCTAGGTATTCTCTACTATCCCAAGTTTCAAGGTGCATGTAAGTGCGATTGTAGGGTATATATTTTCAGAATTTGGACTTAAGGTTCAGAATTATTTTTCAGATTTAGGCTTCAAATAGAGCTTCAATACTCTTCCCTCATTTAACTTAACCCAAGAACTGAACTCAAAATTTGCTTATTTCTAAATAATCTGCAAGGACGTATATTTTCTACAGGTATACTTCAATGAAGGTTATTTTTAGGGTTTTTTAATTTACTAAGTTTAGAATTTAGTTTTTTCTAACTAGTCAACCGTCATGTCGAACTCGAGTCAAAAATGGCCAATATTGAATTTTCATTTTTCTTATTTTATTTTTTAATTTTTTTTATTTTTAATTTTTTAATTTTTTATAATAATGCAATGTAGAAAAATGCGATGCGGAAGTTAAACATGCAAAGCAAAAACAGATATTTACATAAATAAAAAAAGGCAGATGCAATGCAAGGATAACTATTTACAACCAAACCTCACCCCAAACTTACCGAAAACAGTGCCCTCACTGCTGCCTACGGCGTCTCCTAGACTCGGCATCACTTGTTCCTGCCTCACCCCTATCTGGCCCTCGTCCTTTCGATCATGCCCGTTCCTCTCTTACCAGTAGGGTGGACATTCCCTGTTCCAGACTCGTAAATCGCTGATCAAAGTTTGTCAGCATCCCTAAGACTCGTTCTACCCCTTATGGGTTCGTCGAATTAAGCGTGCTTGCACAGCGGGGGTTAGATCTTCATCGCTCGCACTGGAGCTCGAGCTAGGTGTATTTGCCATCACATCTTCGGCCGGCTCATTGCGCAACCATAATCCATGAAGTTGTGTGTAGGATGTAGAGACGCCCTCAAGAAGGGGCCGAATAGGAACCCCACCACGCATGTAACCATCAAATTCCTCAACATGAAGGAAATAGCGATACAGTTGTGTCACTAATATTGGGCATGGGTAATTGGAAGCCCCCTTGCCGGCGCCAATCGAATGTAGCAACACGGTGCACATGTCATAGCTAGGGTTTTTGGTCATTAATGTGTGCACTATGTGATGGGATGGGGTAAAAAATGTGTTGTTTTGCGAACTGCCGAAAATGTTTTTTTTTTTGCCCAACGGCACACTGTTAAAACATTTGCATAAAGCGTGCGAGCCTGAATGCCCTTTCTAGGCTCCCTAGAACAGTCATCGCCCATTAATGGTAGGTAGTCCTCGAAGCGGAGGGGTTGATCGTGAATGCGGATTCGTGGTTTTAAAGTGACTTCGTGAATGAAGTCCCTATCGATAATTATTTCCTGACCCCCCCACAGTAATTGTATGAACACGTGTTGTGCTAAACACACCTCCTCCACACTTTCGTAAAAACGCGCAAAGAGATCTGGAATCGCGAACGCGTTTGGATAGTTAAATAACAGAAAATTCCATCCACGTTTTTGGATTTCGTCGCCGAAATAACTACCGTAAATATCATGGGTGAATAAGTGGGAGAAATCCCGTTCAAATTGCAAAGTAGGGGCCATGACAGAGAGCAAATGCAAAATTTTTAAATCGACAGAGAGGGAAAAAAGAATTGCAAACCTCCTCTAAAAATTTCAGAGGGTGACGACACTAGGCTGCAGCGGTTGCACGGCAGAAGTGGGCAAACGGCGGCGGTTGGGCGGCGCGATGAGGAGATCGGCGGCAGAAATCACTGTGGCGACTAGGGTTTGTGTTAGGGTTTGATTTGAGGCAGGGGGAATTCAGAAAGGGGGTCGAGATGTACTTATAGGGGCTGTCAAACATTTATACAAAAGCCCCCTAAAAAGAATAATTAAATAAAAGAATTTAAAAAAAAATTTATTTTATTTTATTTATGGTTCTGTACATTTACCAAAACACCCCCATAAAATTTTTTTTAATATTTTTTTATATTTTATTTTACAGATTATTACAGGTGGGAATTTTACCAGGCACACAAAATCAAAATGGTATATACATACCCCCAAACTTTTTTGAAATGTTGTTTCCGCTGTTTATGGCTGGATAACCGAAGTTTGGTGGTAAATAGAGAAAGATTAGTCAAAGTAAACTGGCTCCTGCAACATCAGGAGCTCCTTCGAAGGGTCCGCGGTGAGGAACGGTTTTACCCTGTATCCGTTCACTTTGAATAGTGAACCGTCCTCTGGATTTTCCAAATTCACCGCACCTTGCGGATATACAGTCCGCACATAAAAGGGTCCTATCCAACGAGATCTGAGCTTACCGGGATGGAAATATAGTTGGGTGTCATAAAGAAGTACCTATTGATCAGGTGTGAAAATTTTGTGCGTAAGGTGTTTATCATGAAACACCTTCGTTCGGTTCTTAACGACAACCGCGTTTTCGTAAGTTTCATCCCGAAGCTCATTCAGTTTGTTAAGCTACAGCTTCCGATAGCTTACCGCATCTTTGAGAGTTAGATTCAGCTCTTTGATCGCCCAAAATGCGCGATGCTCGATTTCTACAGGAAGGTGGCAAGCCTTTCCGTAAACAAGCCGATAAGGAGACATGCCAAGATTACTCTTATAAGCAGTTCGAAATGCCCAAAGGGCATTAGTGAGTTTCAAAGACCAATCCTTACGGTTCTTGGAAACCGTTTTCTCCAATATCTGCTTGATTTGCCGATTTAAAACTTCGGCATTCCCACATGTTTGGGGGTGGTAGGACATGGATAACTTATGATTAATGGAGTATTTCTGCATTAACACCTTGAAAGTCCTATTACAGAAATGCGTTCCATTGTCGCTAATGATCGTGCGGGGGTGCCCGAAGCAGGAAAAGATGTTTTCTTTAAGGAATCGAACGACAACCTTGTTGTCGTTCGACCGGCTTGGCACAGCCTCGACCCATTTAAAGACATAATCAACAGCTAGAAGAATATACAGGTTCCCAAAAGAGCTGGGAAATGGCCCCATGAAATCAATTCCCCAAACATCGAAAATCTCGACAACCTAGATTGGTTGGAGCGGCATCTCATTTCTTTTGGATATTCGGCCCAAGTGTTGGCACCGGGAGCAAGTCTTACAGTAATCATGAGCATCTTTGAAGAGTTGTGTCCAGTAGAAGCCACACTGTAAGACTTTCTCGGCTGTCTTTCTTGGACCAAAATGCCCGCCACACGCTTGATCGTTGCAAAATGACAGCACACTCTTGAACTCATTATTAGGAACACAGCGATGAATAATCTGGTCGGGACAGTACTTGAACAGATAGGGTTCGTCCCAATAAAAGTGTTTTACTTGGGATAAGAATCGAAGTATGTCCTGACTTGACCGTTCGTTCAATAGTAGTCCTGTTGCCAAATAGTTCACAATATCTGTGAACCAGGGTTCGCACGATACTGTCAAGAGTTGTTCATCCGGAAAAACGTCGTTGATGGGAAGTGGAACCGTCGGCGAAGAAGGAAGTCGTGAAAGATGGTCGGCCACTACGTTTTCACATTCTCTTTTTTCCTTAATGACAAGGTCAAACTCTTGAAGTAAGATGATTCAACGTATTAACCTAGATTTTGCGTCCTTCTTTGCGAAAAGATGTCGCAGATCTGAATGGTCTGTGTAGAAAATGACTGGAGAGCCGATCAAGTAAGGCCTGAATTTTTCTAATGCAAACACAACAGCCAAGAATTCCTTCTCGGTTGTCATGTAATTCAGTTGGGCATCATTCAGGGTCCGGCTAGCATAGTAGATTATGTGCGGCATCTTATCGATGTGTTATCCTAGGACCGCACCGATAGCAAAGTCGGATGCATTGCACATAATCTCAAAGGGATACGTCCAGTCACGTGAAGAAAGAACGGGAGCAGAGGTGAGTGAGCTTTTCAGCGATTCGAACGCAGTTACACAGCTCGAGTTGAAGTCGAATGTGGTATCTTTGGCCAGCAGAAGAGTCAAGGGTCTAGCAATCTTGCTAAAGTACTTGATAAACTGTCTATAAAACCCGGCATGGCTAAGAAAAGCTCGAATGTCTCTGATGCATCTGGGAGGAGGGAGATTAGAAATGACCTCAATCTTCGCTTTGTCAACCTCAATGCCATTTTGCAAATTGATATGTCCTAAGACAATACCTTCGTGCACCATGAAGTGGCACTTCTTCCAGTTTGAAGTGAGGTTTTTATCCTTACTCTGGGTAAGGACAGCGTCGAGATGTTGCAGACACTCGTCAAAAGAGTCGCCAAAGATGGAGAAATCATCTATGAATATCTTCAAGAATTTCTCTACCATGTCAAAGAAAATTCCCATCATACACCGCTGGAAGGTAGCGGGAGCATTGCATAACCCAAAGGGCATGCGACGATATGCAAACGTGCCGAAAGGACAGGTGAACGTGGTTTTGTCCTGATCTTTCTCGGCGATGGGAATCTGTTTGTAGCTAGAGTAGCCGTCCAGAAAATAGTAGTACTCATGTCTAGCCAATCGTTCGAGCATCTGGTCAATGAATGGTAGCGAAAAGTGGTCCTTCCGCGTTGCGGCGTTGAGTTTTCTATAATCAATGAATACTCGCCACCCAGTTTGAGTACGTGTAGGGATTAACTCGTTCGCCTCATTAGTGATGATCGTTATGCCCGACTTCTTAGGGACAACATGTATAGGACTGACCCACTGGCTATCTGAGATAGGGTAAACGATACCACTATCCAGACATTTGACGATCTCTTTTTTCACAGCCTCCTTCATGACTGGATTAAGTTGCCTCTGTGGATCCCTGGCTGGTTTGGCATTATCCATCATATGAATGTGATGTTCAACGATCAGAGGACTAATCCCCTTGATGTCCGCCATTGTCCAGCCAAAAGCTTGCCGATTGCTTTGCAAGACCGTCAGAAAGGCTTTCTCCTGCTCTGTAGCTAGAGAAGCCGAGATGATGACAGGGAAGGTCTCGTTTTCACCTAAGTAAGCATACTTGAGGTGAGACGGCAATGGCTTGGGTTCGAGCGTTGGAGGTGAAACGATTGAAGGCAAGATTGGCGAAAATGTCTCGAACTCAAAGGATTCTAACAGAGGCTCAAAACGAGTGTATGTGACCGAGTTGGTTGGTTCAACTAACGCATCCGAAAATTCAAAAGATTCAAACTCGGGTGGCGACAAGCCAAGATTGTTCGAAAACGTGAAACACTCATAATCATTGTCGGGAGCAGAAGCAGCAGCAGGTTCAAGAAGGAACGCACTAGTGGCGTCAAGATTGCTGTGATCGAACAAGAATTCCTTGAATTCACGGTCCTCTGGGGCGATCTCTTGGATGGAACAAACATCGAGTATATGAGCATTAGGTTCGGATGGCTGATTTCCTAACCTAAAAATGTTGAGTTCAATTGTCATGTTTCCAAAAGAGAGGTTCATCGAACCATTTCGACAATTGATCACAGCATTTGAGCTTGCAAGGAATGGGTGACCGAGTATCACCGGAATTTGATTTCGAGGGTTAGCTACAAGTTGTGTGTCTAAAACAATGAAGTCAATGGGGAATATAAAGTCCCCTACCTTTATTAACAAATCCTCTAGCTCACCCCTAGAATGGATGATAGATCGGTCGACCATTTGGAGAGTACAATGTGTGGGTTTCATCTCTCCTACACCTATTTGCTCATATACAGAATATGGAAGCAGCTTAACACTGGCATCAAGATCCAAAAGTGCGCGGTTGATGTTCTTATCCCCAATGGTTATTGAAATCGTAGGACAGCCAGGGTCCTTTCGTTTTTGAGGTAAAACTTGGATAAGAGCATCACTCATGGCACTAGCTAAGAAAACCTTCTTGGGTATCTGAGATTTTCTCTTCTTAGTGCATAAGTCCTTCAAGATTTTTGCGTAGGAAGGGACTTGTTGGACTGCGTCTAAGAGTGGAATGTTGATGTTAACCTGTTTAAAAAACTTCAGAATCTTCTCCATTTGTCGATTTTGTTTATTGGACCTCAACCGGTTTAGAAATGGAACGTTTCTGAAATTGGTTGAGTCCAATACTTGTGGAGGAGATTGTGGAGTTGGAACGGATCCAGAGCTGGAGTTTTCATGGAGTGAGATGTGGGTCTGTTCGGAGCAGCAGAAGAAGAAGAGCCTTTTGAAGAATGGAGAATAGACTCAGAAGAAGAAGAAGAAGATGAAGAAGAAGAAGAAGCGATCGGGGTGTCACATTTTAACCGCGTGCCAATGTTGTTGTGCGGCATCCTTCCAGATCTCAACGTAGTCACGGCACTCACATTATGGTTCTGTTGTTCAAGAGCAACATGTACATTATGTGGGTGACCAGGATTTGGGAGTGGTTGAGATGGAAGCTTCCCTTTCTCTCGCTCGCTTAACGCCGCATTTAGCTGTGCAATCTGGGCTTCGATGGTCTTTATGCTTTGCCCGTGAGCAGCGGTGTGTTGTACCAGAGACTGAATGGAAGACTGGATGTTGGCAGTGGGTTGAGTCAATTTCTTTACAAACACCTCCAGACTCCGTTCTAGTGAGGAAACCTTATCGTTGTTTGACGGAACAAAGTTGTTTTGAGGAAAAGAATTGTTGGGTGCAAAGTTGTTCGTATGATTTTGAAAAGGTTGGGGTTGGAAAGGCTGCTGATATTGATGTTGAGTTTGTTGCTGAGCTTGTTGTTGGGGAGGAGCATGCCTCTGGAAGTTGTTGTGCCCTTGGAATTGATGCTGGTTCTGATTCCAAACGAAATTGGGGTGGTTCCTCCAATCGGGATTGTAAGTGGAAGAGTATGGATCATTTCTTGGTCTTTACTGAAATGCAGCATTGATCCGATCCTGTTCTTGAGCAGGTGGGTTGTAAGGACACTCTTCGGTCAAATGGGATGGATCAGAACAACAAGCGCAGATAGTACGAGGGGGAAGAGCAGGGGCAGGAGAAGGAGATGAGAATTTGCTCTTAATTGCTTCCAGTTTTCGCATGATTGCTGCCATTTTGGCCTTCATTGCAATTGAGATGTCGAGTTGATGAACTCCTCCCATGGAGAGACCGGAAGAAGTAGAAGAAGTAGACGAAGTGTTCGGTCTGGTGCTTTCCTACTGAAGCGTCTGTTCCGCAAGATCATCGAAGAATTGCCAAGGTTCCTCGTCAGATTTGGATAGGAAGTGGCCTTGACAAATGGTCTCCAACAATTCCTTAGTTGCTGGATTCATGCCCTCATATAAGGTTTGGAAAAGTTGTCATCTATCAATACCGTGATGAGGGCACTGAACAAGGACTTTATATCGGTCAAAGCACTTCCAAAAAGGTTCGGTAGGAAGCTGGAAAAATTGGTTGATTTCGTTTCGGATCCTCGCAGTTTTGTGATTTGGGTAAAATTTTTTAAGGAACGCTTTTACAAACTCATCCCAACTGGTTATGGAATGCGATGCGGTGCTATACAACCACTTCTCAGCAAGGTCACACAGAGTGAAAAGAATGATTTGTAGCCTATAGCATCGTCGGACAGTTGGATTGTCTTCATCATTGCACAGACATTCTGGAATTTGTTGATGAAGATCTAGGCATCTTCGGATTCCAGCCTGTGAAATTTGGGCAACATGTTGATGAAGTGGGGCTTAATTTCGAAATTATCCCCATTGGCTGGGGGAAGTGAAAGACAGGTAGGAAGTGCGGAGCGAGTAGGATAGAAATGATCCTAGAGCACGATTTGTTGTAGCGCTTCAACAGGAGGTGGCTGCGGGTTATTCGCACCCTAATGAGGTGGAATCAGTCCCGGTGTAGGTAAGGGGATGTTAGGAGGAAATCCTGACATCTCAGAAGAAGAATTCGGTGATGGTGAAGGTGAAGGTGATGATGTATGAACAGAATCCCAGTCAACGTCGGAGTTGGCCGGCAAAGGTAGGGATGAAAGAGGTGTTGAGGGAGTTTCGATATCGGAGTCGATCGCGTAGTCGGTAGCGACTGACGTAACGCGGACTAGGAGGGCACAAGTGTCCCGAGTCCAACCGGACATACACTAAACGAGTTTAGTATAGTCAAAGCGTAGAAAGTGAGGGTAAGAAAACGTCAATGGAGAAATGCATATGAAAGGCGGGTGAAATGGAATTCTGGCGACAAAGAGCAAGTTTTTATAAAAGTTTTTGTTTTGTTGTTTTTTTAGAAAGAGTTTTGCAAAAATATGTATGGACTTATGGCACAACTTCAAACAATCACAGTTAAAACATGCACAATCATACGTAGAGCTATGTTCTTCAAAGACCACTAGACTACTCCTAACTGTTCCAAAGTGACAAGTTGTGAGATAACCCTCGAATCGTCTCTTCACTGCCAATTGTGGCCAGGTAAGCATAAGTGAGGAAAGGAGGATTCCGCTCATGAATCACCGTGAGACGGGCCTTTTAAAATTACCTTTCTCACTTGTCTAGCCTAGGCACCACAAAGTCAAGTTTAGATAAACGATCGAATGTCCACAACCTTCCTCTGTCCTATTGAGCACGACAGTCCTTAGTTGGCTGAGTCTAGATATTTTTTATTAAGCTCAAGGGTAATGCGTATGATTTTAGTGATTTTTAGGGTCTTACGAAGAGTGATGAAATCCCCACCCAATCTGAATTGGTGTTATAGCCCGTTAAAGTCCATATTATTTATGCAAAACAATAGCAAACAAAAATCTAAAACACTTGCAAAAAAATTATTTGGCGGCGGCGCAAAGAATCCTGCACAAAAACAGTTTTATTGGAGAGGGGAAGAGAGTTTGTGCAAAGAATGCTGCAGGAAGAATAGTTCAGTAGAGTGCAGAGGAGGGTAGAAGAGGATTGGAATACTCACAGAGAATTTGGTATGCTGACGTCACAGTTTGACCGCGGTTCCACGGTCAAACAACCACTTGTGCCGCAGTTCCGCGGCTGTTAAGTTGATTTGAAGCTTCAAACTTCTTCCCTGTGCTGACTTCAGTCTCCTCTTTTTGGTTAGAGCCCCTGAATCTTGATTTGGTCACTGAATTTGATCCCGAATTTTACAGTAGGCCGTGGTTCCGTCTTGATCCGCCGCGGTGTAGCCGCGAGATATTGGTCTAATTCCCCATGACTTGGGCACTGAACTTGACCTTCTTCCTATCCTGCACACTTGTACAAAAAACGAATCAAAAATAACAAGATGATTTTTACAATATTTTTTTGGTTATATATATATTCACAACTTAACCCGAAATTACATAAAGAAATAAACTACCGTCTCCCCGGCAACGGCGCCATTTGATTGTTAGAGATTTTGCGTGCTTAGTTTTAATTACCGCAATCAATACGGTTTCGCTTGATAGCTAGCCGGTTGAGTATTTTCAAAAAGTAGAAAAAACTGGGTTTTTCGGGTCGTCCACAGGGAGATGGGAATCTTTTTCTTAGTGTTTTAACGAGTTAAGTCCAATTTGTCCAGGTTTGTTTAGTTTCATCATGTGCTAAAATATGTATAAAGAGAGCTTGTTAGGGTTAGGATTAGGTTAGTTTGAGTTAGGAGTCGCTCACTTCTTTCGTTACTACTCTTAATATCGGTGTTACGGTAATCGGCAACAACGGGGATTAGCATGACTAGGAAGAAAACCTGCGAGTATGAGCTAGGCGTTCCAACGCTTAGTTCCTTCCTTTTGGTCCTTGTCCGTCCGTTCTTGGCTTTTAGCCTTAACCTCCAGTTAATTCAACCACAACCGGTCTTACTAAGATATCACCGCTATCATGTAGGATAGGGTGCTGTAGGGAGCGGATTGTGGTTCAATTAACGGAAGTCCGAATTAAGATGTTGGGCAAAGAAAAGAGTGAGAGAGATTTTCTTCTCTCAAACTTCCCTCATCCTAGCCTAACAAGTGAGAAACTACCCACCCATTAAAAAGGAAAAGAAAATAAAACAAGAAGGAAGGTAGAAAGAAATGAGTTTAGAAGATCACAACTAGCTATTTGAGACCTCACTTTGGCAAGGATCATACTTAAATATCATTGTTGTAAGGATAAAGGAAAAGAGAAAAAGAAAGAAAGCAAACAAACAAATAACAGCAACTAGTTTAACAAATGAAAATTACAAGCAAATAGAATAACACAATTACAAGACATGCAAGTTAATAAAAAAGAACTCTTCTTTTATGCATCATCACTCATGATGCTCACTACAATTTTAATGGAGAAAGATGGAGAGGAAGAAGATAATACAAACTCTTATCCTAAAATCTAATACAAAGAAAAGCACCTTTTACTTGGCTTGGATCTGGGCTATTTATAGGCAGGTAAATGAATCCCTAGGGATACAATCTGAGCCAAAATGAAGTTACAAAGATACCCTCAAAACCGAGTCAACATAGAGTTGAATCGGCCGCGGATCCGCGGCCTAAGTTCCATATTGGCCGCGGTTCCGCGGCCATTTGGTTGAATTGGAGGCTCTGATTTTCTGGGGTTCTCCATGTTGCTTTTCTCTTCTGTTTGGTACACTTGGTTTCTCAAAATCTCTTCAGTTTTCTCCCAGATTTTCAGCAGTGCAAAAGATGAAATGATGTGGACTTTTGCCTTGATTTTTTTGAGCTCCGCGTTGAAGTCTTGGATGTTGTGCTTCCCCCTTGTGCTTTATGCATGAAATGACTAATGATTTTCCTTTTTGTCCCTTAAACTGGTAGGCGGCATCTAACGGATAGTAAGCGAAGACCCGCATTTATCTGATGCTGGCAGTGGTCCTGAATTTGTTGCGCCTTTTCATGAACTGTTTAGAGCAGAGAACCTGTAACCTGCAATTATTTAGCAAACACAAAACAAAAGTACCTACCTATATGCAATGCGATTAAGAATGAGCGGTATACAAATGAAAAAATCTGATATGAACATATACGAAAACACAATTGTTTATTTTTAACTTGAAAACATTTTCATCATTGAAAATTTGGGCAGCACCTCCATTGTAATTTTTAACCCGAAAACGACACAAGCAAATATAAATATAGGAATCCCCAAGTAAGAGCTAGCACTTCGCTATTGGCAGAAACAACCACGCAAGATAATATGAATATATAACGCCGAAGGGCGAGGATCAAAACTCAGATGAAAGCAAGAAAGCTAAACATTATAAGGAAAACCAGAAACAATAAAAAAATACAAACGCGCGACTCTAAGGCCGAAAGAATATACAAGGTGTGGTTATCTAAGTCTACTAAAAATACATAGTCTGGTTGATAGAGCTTAACTAGATACAACTGAATAACTATACAAATATATATACTGGTGGTCACGAAGCAAATGTATCCTACCTATCCAGCAATCACCCGGAAGAGAGTGAGGTGCCGACAAGCCGCTACGGAACCTGTACGGCTAAACCTGCAAGAAACTATGGCACAATGGGGGTGAGTTGCAAACTCATGAGTAGAAGAAATCACTGGGTAGAAACCGAATGTATGACGATCTCCTAAGTCATACAATAATATACTCATAATATAACACTGAAACATCTAGTAGTGGCAAGGGTAATCATCTAAACATAAGTGTGATACAAAGTACTCGTGTCCGTGTCACAAAGTAGCAACATGTCGTATATATGATGTATAAATGCATCATGAATGAATAAGTAACATGAATTAGGATATGTCCGTATGAGAAAGCTGTATTCTTATCTTAGTAAAATTTTAGCATAAAAACTGGAGAATCATCAATGAAATCGACAGAAATCCGTATCAAACATCGACACAAAATCCTCAAATCTCAGGCTCCGTCAATCAGGATCGGCCCATATCATCAAATCTCATGACTATGGTCGGTATCCTCCGGATATCAGCCGTGGCAAATATCACCGGTAGGTAGCCTGCCCCTGCCAGGATCATCGTCTTGAACTCTAGCTTCTTGCCCCGGGGTACCATACCGGGTCCCCCATGTACCCGAAACGGTTCATCCTACTCCTCGAATCGGGTCTCAAAAACCAACTCAATCAGGAAAACTCATGGTGGATGGCATATACATCACATCATGAGAAAACCGCAACTTGTATTTTTCAAAATGATAATGAGTTTACAAAAATCTTGCGTTATTCCCCCGAATCCAGAAATCTCATGGAAAATCCAAAATCCCAAAACCAAGAGTCAATAAGCAATGAATATCGGCATAAAGCCCACAATATTGCATAACAGAATGAATATATAAATGCATGGGGTATATAAGTAAGGAATGCAATATCTAAACTAGCATATGAGAGCAAGCATACTAATAATATGTTAAAACTACCAGCTAGCAGGTTATACCAATGAAGTAATGTATTCTAAAGTGTACATGACATGGCAATTACCGATGATGATGTGTGTGAGCCGGCAAGCAAGTGTACGTGGAACATACGCATCATCGGTAATGGTGCTAGTGTCCTAACAGACGGGATTCATAATAGCTAAAGAAAACACATGTAATAAATATCCAATGCAATGAGAATGACATAAAAATAACAGAATAAGTGAATAGTAAATGTAGTATTATAAAATATATGTATCAATGTATGAGTCATACAGTTTTAGTGTTTTGAAATAGCACGAATCATGATTTTTAGAAAAGTAGGGGCTACGGGATTTTTGAGAAAAGATACGTCCTTTGAAAATTCCGTAGTATCCCTCGGGCTGTCTTTAAAAATACTCATGATTCGTTATTTTTGAAAATAGGTATGACTCGAGCCTATTCTAGATTCAACCTAAACAACTAAGAGACTAACTAAGAAACTAGTAGGAAGGATAAGAAAATCTTCCTAAATCCCGAGTCGATATACCTAGTAGTCGGTGATCCAGCATCACAGCGTCACGTACTGTATAATACATTGTACGGCATCCACGAGTTAAGAGTGCCGATCAATCATTATATATATATACCTCGTACGGTAAAATACATCATACGGCATCACCAAAATCGGGGGTATGGTCAAATATCATGTATACATCATCATTCATATGGTATCATTATCGTACAATATCATGATTAGGGGTACTGTTCTAAAGTCTCGTACATTCTAATATCATCAAATACATATTATCATATGTATGAATACACATCGCCCAACGATCCATTATAATATCATATCGTATATCATATCATGACTCATTCACATATCAAAATCTCACGGCATCATGCCCGATCATATCGACTCATATCCATTTAACATCTTATATTCTCATCTTATACGTATATGTATACTACACACACACACACACACACACACACACACACACACACACATACACCTACCTCATATCTCATGTGTGCATGTGTGTATGTGTGTGACAACCTATACATTGCGGGTCCATGACTAGAAACTAACTAAGAGCAATATTCTTTCAAATACACTTCATCTCACTTAAGGTCTCCTAGAAAACCCTATTGCTAAGTATCCGAACTAGCCATATACATACCATACACATCCTAATCTATGAATTTGCGGGGGAGCTATACGCCATCCACCCGACTTCCACCAGAGATATATATCTACTCACCTCGATCCTCGCTTGCCGATGTCGATGATGCCATGCTCTTCCTTGTTGTCTGAAGTCCATATGAAGGTGCCTACATATATAAACACAAAGTATCATAAACAGGAATCGCGTACAAAAACCAAAACGACATACAAAACACACATAGGTTAGAACCTATAGTCTACGCAAGCAAGAATAATCAAACAACTCCCCATATCGACGTACAAACGTCAAGTGACCGAGATAAAACACAATACCGAAACTAAAGTCATTAAAAAGTCGTGAAACAAAATCAGCAACTAAAGAAAACACTACCAGATTTTGCCTCATGTCAAATTAGCCAATTTTTCATATGGCGTAGGTCTAATTTTCTGAAAATGGAGCCATGGACCAAGCACGAGGCAATTCCCTCGTACCAAGGCCGCAATTTGCGGCCAAAAGAAGGAAATTGGCGGCCAAATGTTGGGATTAGGGTCTCGGGTCTTGGGGTTAGCTTCCTAGTCACCTGCACACCTCATTGTCTTTGCTAAATAATTTTTAGGGTCCTCGGGTTATAGTAAATCTCCATAACACATCACAAATACCATAAAATCCGATATCGGCCAAGTTCAAAGTTCACATTTTGGGGTTTGGTCTCTAGTTTAGTCGGGGATTCTATCACTACAGGGGTTTGTGATCACTACTAAACGTCAATTACACATTTTCAACTCATAAAATTCCCTAATCCTCATCTTGGAATATTCTAACATCACTAAACTTCATAAGTTTATCTCAAATCACTATAGGATGTTAGGAAAACTAATAACATAATTAATAGTGTAGGATTTACCTTTTGGAAGCAACTAGAGAAAATTATAGAGTTGCCCAAGTGCCTCAAAGTCTCAACTTGATCCAACCATGGGGTTTGTAGCGAGGTAAGGAATGATTTTTGTGAAGATGGTATAAGGTTTTGGCTAGGTGGTGGTGGTCTTTTGTGGTGGAAGAGGAGGTGGAGAATGGAGAGAATGAGTGATGAAGGAGAATGGGAGGTGAAGAAATAATGTAGAGAATGAAGGAAGGCTAGAAGTGTGTAGAGCTTTCTCACACTCTCTCTCTCCCCTCTCCCTCACCATGCTCCCTTGTCCCCACAATGTTTCCATGTCACCCTCTCTCTAATTTTAATTTTTCTTATTCATCTTTTCATTTTCTTTTTTATCTCCCAAACAAAACAAGCCATGTAAATGCAATAAGGCATGATTTAAAAAAAACATGAAATAAGTGTTTGCAACATGTTTTGTTGCATGCCATGAACATTAGCAAGATTAACACATAATTAGTGAAATGCTAATTGAGTTTAGTATTAAACTCGTACACAAATAATTATATAATAATTTATAAATTGTCCAAATCAACTAAACACTTTCAAAATTAATAATTCTTATAAATTTTCCAAACTATCGGTATATAATTATACTATTTCATTAAAACCAATCTCCATACATTAAAATATTCATAATATTTATTATTTTAATTATTTATATTCCCAAAAATAATATTTTATTTTCTGAAATGTTACACTAAGTGATGTCTTCTTGCATGCATACGATGCGATCGATTAGGACAGTCGTACGACTTTGGTGACCTTTGCCAAGGGTCATGCGGGTGAATTTAATTTGATCACGAAATGACAGGTTGTATTTGACTTACGACTTATGATTTGTTGACCTTTGCCAAGGTCATAAGCTGCTTGGGGTAAAAACCGATATCGGGAGTTTCAAGTGTTGAAATTTGTAATGAGATTGCATACCTTCTATGGAATGGGGTGACTTGATGACCTCTTTCAAGGTTACCATGCCATAATAGTTTGGATCCCGATTACTACTGTGAGTAATAGTTACTCTCGGGACATGATCCCGGCTAATTCTCCTTTTAGAGTTTGAAAGTGGATTTGACGGTATATTGGGAGCTATCCTGATTAGATAAATATACCAATCTAATTTAGATTAGAATGCACGACGAGTGTTTCTTTTCTCTCTCTGGTAGTGACCTAAGACCGACCTTAAACTAAAAACTCATGAACCTAGTTAACCGAACCTTTGTACAAATTTTAGCTTTGGAATGTCATGATTGCCCAATTTTACGACATAGTCGCATATGTCCTTACCCTCCCACATTCCCTTTTACTTCTTCCAGAACACTATGTATCTGATATAGAGATCCATATTACTTGGATGGTCATCGTATAGTTAGATACGAACTCGAAGAAATTGTTTTCGTCGATGATGGCTGCTGGTTCTGGAGAAAATGAATTGTATATGATACAATTCATTTGTCTCTCATCTCCACCATATCTCAAGTTTGAGAGCTTCTTAAATAAGAAAAATATACCAGTTATGCTGGTTGGACAGTCTTCTTCCAATCCCGATGCTGGAGCTGAAAGGAAGGGTAAGAAGAAAACTAACTAGAATAGGTCAGGTATACACAAGGTAAGAAAGAGAGAAAACAATAGGGGAAAAAATGAGTGAAAAGGAAAATGCAACTACTTTTATGACCCTGGGCATTGAAAGAAGCATTACTAGGAATAGTTGGACACCCCTTGAAACATTTTGATATTTCAAGTTTTCTATGTGATTGTAATCGAAAACAGTTTTTCAATTAATTCTGACTCCTGGGTATATAGATACCGGATTAACTTCCCACCTCTGTAAATTGTTATAGATACTGAGAAGTATTAGATTATTGGAAAGGTAATTTGATCCTGAATATCGGATATCAAATCAATTGTTGCTATTGGGAAAATCATCCGGTTTTGCCTTTCGGCAAACTTTTGATTTTGAATATCTGTTATTATGTACTAAGTTTTAAAACATACATATTTGTCTTTTTATTTGATAAAGTAGGATATAATTTTTTAAAAATTATGTTATGAACATTTGCCTTTATCATTTGAAGATTGGGTGAGGTGCATTGAATAATATGATATACATTCTTAATTAAAATACAGTTTTCAAATTACAATACACAGAGTATGAGTTAGTGAACTCATAGGGCTTATAGATAATGATGTATGTTGTCCTGTGTCCACCTGGACAAGGGATTGGTACTCATATTCGTTCCGTTTTACTATGAGTTCTTTGGTTTTAGACACACATTCTTTTTGAAATGCAAAGTCCAAATATTTTGAGAAGTTCATAAGATATAGGAATAAAGTAGAGAACCAAATGTTGAAAGTATCAAAATTCCTCGAAGTGTTCAAAGATGTGGATATTTATGCTAGATATTCCATAGTAATATAATCAAGAATTTGATTATCTCTCAAATTGCTCATCCGCGGGTGCGCTCCATGATGAGTAATGTTGATCGCCTTTTTCGATTAAGAGATGCACTAGAAATAGTTGCATATTAATTGATACTGATTCCACCTAAATCAGTACCTCAAATTCTATATGTGATATAGAATGGGGTATCATCTTAAGATTGTTAAGATGTTGAGTTGACCCGTTTATAATTAAAATCAGAATCCGGACTAACTTAAGGCACGTTTCGGTAATGGCAGTTTGTGGGTTATCTTTGACATTGATGATGGTTTAATTTTCTACCATTTTCAGGATCAAAATTTATTTTGTTCTCAATACTCCACCTTTTTAGAAAAGGAATTTCTTGCAAAAGAAATTAATAGGAGTATGGTAGAACTAGAAGTAATTCCAGAACCACAAACGATTACTGAAGATTTAATAGAACCTGGAGATTCAACTAACCCTGACAAATATTAGCCACTTCACAGATTTAGTAGGTGACATCAACTAACTGAGAGCTACTACAGTTTCCTCGTAATGGTGACAAGTCGATATACCTAGTAGTCGGTGATCAGCATCATAGCATCACGTACTGTATAATACATTGTACGGCATCCTCGAGCTAAGAGTGCCGATCAATCATTATATATATATATATACCTCGTACGGTAAAATACATCATACGGCATCCCCAAAATCGGGGGTATGGTCAAATATCATGTATACATCATCATTCATATGGTATCATCATCGTACAATATCGTGATTAGGGGTACTGTTCTAAAGTCTCGTACATTCTAATATCTTCAAACACATATTATCGTATGTATGAATACACATTGCCCAACGATCCATTATAATATCATATCGTATATCATATCATGACTCATTCACATATCAAAATCTCACGGCATCATGCCCGATCATATCGACTCATATCCATATAACATCTTATATCCTCATCTTATACGTATATGTATACTACACACACACACACACACACACACACACACACACACACACACACACATACACCTACCTCATATCTAGTGTGTGCATGTGTGTATGTGTGTGACAACCTATACATTGCGGGTTCGCGACTAGAAACTAACTAAGAGCAATATTCTTCCAAATACACTTCATCTCACTTAAGGTCTCCTAGAAAACCCTATTGCAAAGTATCCGCACTAGCCATATACATACCATACACATCCTAATCTACGAATTTGCGGGGGAGCTATACGCCATCCACCCGACTTCCCCCGGAGATATATATCTACTCACCTCGATCCTCGCTTGCCGATGTCGATGACGCCATGCTCTTCCTTGTTGTCTGAAATCCACATGAAGGTGCCTACATATATAAACACGTAGTATCGTAAACAGGAATCGCGTACGAAAACCAAAACGGCACACAAAACACACATAGGTTAGAACCTATAGTCTACGCAAGCAAGAATAATCAAACAACTCCCCATATCGACGTACAAACGTCAAGTGACCGAGATAAAACACAATATCGAAACTAAAGTCATTAAAAAGTCGTGAAACAAAATCAGCAACTAAAGAAAACACTTCCAGATTTTGCCTCATGTCAAATTAGCCAATTTTTCATATAGCGTAGGTCTAATTTACTGAAAATGGAGCCATGGACCAAGCACGAGGCAATTCCCTCGTACCAAGGCCGCAATTTGCGGCTAAAAGAAGGAAATTGGCGGCCAAATGTTAGGATTAGGGTCTCGGGTCTTGGGGTTAGCTTCCTAGTCACCTGCACACCTCATTGTCTTTGCTAAATAATTTTTAGGGTCCTCGGGTTATAGTAAATCTCCATAACACATCACAAATACCACAAAATCCGATATCGGCCAAGTTCAAAGTTCACATTTTGGGGTTTGGTCTCTAGTTTAGTCGGGGATTCTATCACTACAGGGGTTTGTGATCACTACTAAACGTCACTTACACATTTTCAACTCATAAAATTCCCTAATCCCCATCTTGGAATATTCTAACATCACTAAACTTCATAAGTTTATCTCAAATCACTATAGGATGTTAGGAAAACCAATAACATAATTAATAGTGTAGGATTTACCTTTTGGAAGCAACTAGAGAAAATTCTAGAGTTGCCCAAGTGCCTCAAAGTCTCAACTTGATCCAACCATAGGGTTTGTAGCGAGGTAAGGAATGATTTTTGTGAAGATGGTATAAGGTTTTGACTAGGTGGTGGTGGTCTTTTGTGGTGGAAGAGGAGGTGGAGAATGGAGAGAATGAGTGATGAAGGAGAATGGGAGGTAAAGAAATAATGTAGAGAATGAGGGAAGGCTAAAAGTGTGTAGAGCTTTCTCACACTCTCTCTCTCCCCTCTCCCTCACCATGCTCCCTTGTCCCCACAATGTTTCCATGTCACCCTCTCTTTAATTTTAATTTTTCTTATTCATCTTTTCATTTTCTTTTTTATCTCCCAAACAAAACAAGCCATGTAAATGCAATACGGCATGGTTTAAAAAAAACATGAAATAAGTGTTTGCAACATGTTTTGTTGCATGCCATGAACATTAGCAAGATTAACGCATAATTAGTGAAATGCTAATCGAGTTTAGTATTAAACTCGTACACAAATAATTATATAATAATTTATAAATTCTCCAAATCAACTAAACACTTTCAAAATTAATAATTCTTATAAATTTTCCAAACTATCGGTATATAATTATACCATTTCATTAAAACCAATCTCTATACATTAAAATATTCATAATATTTATTATTTTAATTATTTATATTCCCAAAAATAATATTTTATTTTCTGAAATGTTACACTAAGTGATGTCTTCTTGCATGCATACGATGCGATCGGTTAGGACAGTCGTACGGCTTTGGTGACCTTTGCCAAGGGTCATGCGGGTGAATTTAATTTGATCATGAAATGACAGGTTGTATTTGACTTACGACTTATGATTTATTGACCTTTGCCAAGGTCATAAGCTACTTGAGGTAAAAACCGATATCGGGAGTTTCAAGTGTTGAAACTTGTAATAAGATTGCATACCTTCTATGGAATGGGGTGACTTGATGACCTCTTTCAAGGTTACCATGCCATAATAGTTTGGATCCCGATTACTACTGTGAGTAATAGTTACTCTCGGGACATGATCCCGGCTAATTCTCCTTTTAGAGTTTGAAAGTGGATTTGACGGTATATTGGGAGCCATCCTGATTAGATAAATATACCAATCTAATTTAGATTAGAATGCACGACGAGTGTTTCTTTTCTCTCTCTGGCAGTGACCTAAGACCGACCTTAAACTAAAAACTCATGAACCTAGTTAACCGAACCTTTGTACAAATTTTAGCTTTGGAATGTCATGATTGCCCTATTTGACGACATAGTCGCATATGTCCTTACCCTCCCACATTCCCTTTTACTTCTTCCAGAACACTATGTATCTGATACAGAGATCCATATTACTTGGATGGTCATCGTATAGTTAGATACGAATTCGAAGAAATTGTTTCCGTCGATGATGGCTGCAGGTTCTGGAGAAAGTGAATTGTATATGATACAATTCATTTGTCTCTCATCTCCACCATATCTCAAGTTTGAGAGCTCCTTAAATAAGAAAAATATACCAGTTATGCTGGTTGGATAGTCTTCTTCCAATCCCGATGCTGGAGCTGAAAGGAAGGGTAAGAAGAAAACTAACTAGAATAGGTCAGGTATACACAAGGTAAGAAAGAGAGAAAACAATAGGGGACAAAGTGAGAGAAAAGGAAAATGCAACTACTTTTATGACCCTGGGCATTGAAAGAAGCATTACTAGGAATAGTTGGCCACCCCTTGAAACATTTTGATATTTCAAGTTTTCTATGTGATTGTAATCGAAAACAGTTTTTCAATTAATTCTGACTCCTGGGTATATAGATACCGGATTAACTTCCCACCTCTGTAAATTGTTATAGATACTGAGAAGGATTAGATTATTGGAAAGGTAATTTGATCCTCAATATCGGATATCAAATCAATTGTTGCTATTGGGAATATCACCCGGTTTTGCCTTTCGGCAAACTTTTGATTTTGAATATCTGTTATTATGTACCAACTTTTAAAACTGACATATTTGTCTTTTTATTTGATAAAGTAGGATATAAATTTTCAAAAATTATGTTATGAACATTTGCCTTTATCATTTGAAGATTGGATGAGGTGCATTGAATAATAGGATATACATTCTTAATTAAAATACAGTTTTCAAATTACAATACATAGAGTATGAGTTAGTGAACTCATAGAGCTTATACATAATGATGTATGTTGTCCGATGTCCACCTGGACAAGGGATTGGTACTCATATTCGTTCCGTTTTACTATGAGTTCTTTGGTTTTAGACACACATTCTTTTTGAAATGCAAAGTCCAAATATTTTGAGAAGTTCATAAGATATAGGAATAAAGTAGAGAACCAAATGTTGAAAGTATCAAAATTCCTCGAAGTGTTCAAAGATGTGGATATTTATGCTAGGTATTCCATAGTAATATAATCAAGAATTTGATTCTCTCTCAAATTGCTCATCTGCGGGTGCGCTCCATGATGAGTAATGTTGATCGCCTTTTTCGATTAAGAGATGCACTAGAAATAGTTGCATATTAATTGATACTGATTCCACCTAAATCAGTACCTCAAATTCTATATGTGATATAGAATGGGGTATCATCTTAAGATTGTTAAGATGTTGAGTTGACCCGTTTATACTTAAAATCAGAATCCGGACTAACTTAAAGCACGTTTCAGTAATGGCAGTTTGTGGGTTATCTCGGGCATTGATGATGGTTTAACTTTCTACCATTTCCAGGATCAAAATTTATTTTGTTCTCAATACTCCACCTTTTTAGAAAAGGAATTTCTTGCAAAAGAAATTAATAGGAGTATGGTAGAACTAGAAGTAATTCCAGAACCACAAACGGTTACAGAAGATTTAGTAGAACCTGAATATTCAACTAACCCTGACAAATATTAGCCACTTCATAGATTTAGTAGGTGACATCAACTAACTAAGAGCTACTACAGTTTCCTCGTAATGGTGACAAGGAGGCTTACATCATGTGATGATGACCCTAATAGTTATTAGCAGGCCATGGAAAGTGGTGACTTCCGATTGATGGATGGATGCCCAGTTATCTTAGTTGGACTCCATGCAATGCAACAAAGTATAGACTTTGTTGGATGCTCCTGAAAGGATAAAACACATAAAGAGTAAGTAGATCTTTCAAGATTGGTGTAAATGGAAAGGCAGTGACCTAATAAAGCTAGACTTGTTGTAATAAGTTTTCATTAAATACACATTGTGGATTGTGATGAAAATATTGCTTCAGTGTTTGTGCTGAAGTCCATACGGATAAAAGTTGCCAATGATATCTTTCATGACTATGATATCTGGCATGTGGATGACGATAACTTCTTTCTAAATTGGATTTATAAGTGTATGTGTATATGACTCTGCCATAGGGTTATCTTAGTCAGTGGGAGCAGCGGTAAGCGTGCAAGTTGCTTAAGTCTATCTTTAGGCTAAAGCAGGCATAACGGATAAGGATCATTTATTTTGATGATACAGTCAAAGCGTTTGACTTCATCAAAATGAGAGATGAACCTGGTATTTGTAAGAAGGTGGTAGAGAGTATTGTCAGATTCCTCATATGGTATGCGGATGACATACTCATGATAAGAAGTGATGTTCCTATGCTACAAATCAGTAAAATAATGGTGGTCACATGTGTTTCTCCATATAGGATATGGATATCAATCCAATTCTGGAGAAACTTGGGGTAGCAGTAAAAAGCATTTGATGTTCATGGAGCTTGGTAATGGTAGCCTCCTGAAGGAGGTGGTTACTAATTCTAGCTTCTTAGAAAACATGAAAGACGGAGCGCCTATCATGAGTTATATAGTGTACCCTCTTTTGAGGAGCAGTCTATTGGAAAGAGTTCCAAGTGGGATACTGAGGTAGTCGTGGCGCTAGATGCTGATTGTGAATTAGCAAATGATACCGCCCTAGAATTCGCTGGATATAATTGTTCATTTATGAACATGATCCCATCGTCTGTCCAAGCAAATGCTAAGACAAGTATCGTTCAGTTCGGAAGATATTTGATCTCCGCGAAGTTGAGATTCTGGGAGAAACGGAGAGATGCGCTATGTCGGGTCCACTCTTTGAGGCTAGTTCTTGAACACGGTTTACGAAACTGTTAATACAGAAGTTGGGTATGAAATACCGTAATAATTGGCCTTATGTGCAAGTGGGAGATTATTGGATATAGGTGCTCTCAAATCAATTATTGTAATTAAAGGAGGACCTATACGACAGAACAGTCTTACTCGAGATGATAGTATGCTATATAGTTTGTCTTTATCTTTCATTTGGTGCGTTTGATTCACTATCACGTATTTTTTTGATATGAGATAAAGCCCTAGGATTTTGCTTGACTACCAGGATGATGATGGAGATCATACTAGTGAGGACTGGGTAGTCGATAAGCACATCCTTAAATGTCTATAGTCCTAGGAGTATCGAGACTAGGCATCGGTACTCCAGTTTAGACTAGTGTGTACGTTTCTTGACCCGGTTGGAGGGCGATAGCTGATCCTGCAGCTATTGATGTTTGACATCGTGGATTGTATACAGGTGCTCATTGGATGAGTTACACTTGACGGACTTATAGAGAACTCCTAGTTGATAATATACCAATATCAGGTAGCAGTTCTCTTATGACATAGGTACATGATAGTCCCTAGGACCTAAGATCGACATAGTTTCTCATGTGTGTTTGCACTATACTTAGAATTCTACTACCCTACCACGGCTCAAAGAAGTTGTGCAAACAGGATTTTGTTGGGTATAGTCCCGAAGCACATGGTTGTAGTGAGCAGCCGAGGGGATTCGTCTCTCCCAGTATAAGGAGTTTATGTCGCGCTATATAGGACATGACTACAACCACAAGTCGATGGCCATCGCAGTGGAGATAAACTGATAAATGTTATCAATTGTATCTCCGGTTTGTTATGAGTCCTCTGTCGCACGACTTATCGAGTTATTGGGGTCTGACAGATTCCAAACCCTAGACTCGATATGCGATACTCTTAGACAAAGATACCGGACTATACGGTAATATCACTGATAGACTTTGCAGCGTTCGGATGAGCTTGCTTATTGATCTTCTTTCATTCAATACCTGAGTAGCTATTACGTGAAGCCAGTGCCGCTGACATGCTTGTGGGCTATGCATATGATCTTAATCAACTGTCAGCATATTGTCGAGTCTTTAGAGTCCCACACAGATATTTCCTAGCACAAGCAAAATGATGTTGGGCACATATAGGTATGCGTGCAGGAGTTCGATTAAACACGTTTATTTGATACACGTATTTTAATTGGGTGTTTATTGATATTAACCTATATATATATGATATAGCCAGATTATTAAATCAAGTGTTGATTTAATAATTAATTGTATATTTATATAATGATATATTTATATATTAACTAATATCGTGCTCAATTTATTATTTTCTTCTCTTTAATAATACTTATATTTGATATAAATATTGTGACATGTATGATGATACATTGGGGATGAGTCATAGATTTAAGATGGTTGTAGAATTCATGAGATGCGATTTCTTTTGCTGACTCATTTTAGTGAGTCATTAAGTGATGACTCATTTTAATATATGCGTTATTCTTATCTTCATTTTCTTCTTTATCTCATACTACATGGCTTCCTCTCTTGATTTTCTTCAAGTGAGGATTGGAAAAAGAAAAGAGAAAAATTAAGTGAGCTAATTATTCTACATCTCCTACTAATCATTCTTAGTAAGTTTAATAAGTGGGTTTCTTCATTTGATGAGATTAATTTGAATCTAGAGCTTGTGTTAGAGTTATCTCAAGGTGGATCATTTTCGGCGAGGAGATCATCGAGCAAACTTGTTTCGGATTTCGTGGAGACTAGCCGGAGTCCAAGGAGAGGTGGCTAACACGCTATAAAAAATGTAGTCCGCCAATTCTAGTTTTTTAGCTTACTGCTTTAGTTACAAGTTTAGTAGTTTGTTTTAATTCTTGGGTTAGGGTGCTTTTGCTCTCTAGATTTTTAAAATTACCACTTCCGCTGCGTTTTAAACCCTACTAGAGGCGCCTAGCAACCCAACAAGTATATGCTACAAATACATACACCCATATTCATATCAAATTACGAATACCGTATTCATATAAAATATGAATACCTGTATTTGTATTAAGATACAAATACCCTTATTTATATCAAGACACAAAAACACGTATTTATACAAATACCCGTATTCGTATAAAAACCGTATTCTGTCAAAATACGAATACCGAAAAGAGTGATACTAAAAACAGATATATATTACTAGCTCACATTTTATCCAAATGTGATAATCTTGCTATCCTCCAAACCAACTAGTATTAACAAAAAGTTCGATTAAAAGTACGTGTACAAAAACAAGTGTTTTAATCGAACCTAAGTACGTATGAAAATACGTATACTACATCGTTTCGCTTGAGCTAGGAAACCCTCTGCGTGGTACTCTAAAGACCCGAAAATACGCCGGCAGTGGGTTTAACCACAAGAGCGTCAGCGGCACTAGCCGTACGTAACAGCTACCCAGGTATTAAACGAAAGGAAGGTCGACAAGAAAACTCATCTGTATCCCTACTGAGCCTGCAAGTAACAGTTTTCGTATGGTCCAATATGTTCGTCTAAGAGTATTGCATATCGGGTCTAGGGGTGGATAAATTCAGACCCCTAATAACATAAAAAGTCGTGTCAGTGTGAAGCCCATCACCTACTGAAAAACTACTGATCCAAATCAGTAATTCTCGTCCACCTTGGCAAAGGATTTCTGGTGATGGGCATCCGTGCACTGCACGACATTTACCCTCAATATCAGGAGAGACGAATCCCTGACGATCCGCTCACTACCTACATGTGGCTCAGGACTGTATCCAACTAAAACCTGTTCGCACGACTTACTAGAGCTATAGTAGGGTAGTAATCAAAGCATTGTAGGAACTCATATGAGAAAAATTACGATCTCAGGTCTACAGACTAACCTGTACTCATGTCACCAGATAACTGCTACCTGACAATAGGTATAATACCATCTATCATGTTCCCAGCGAGTCCGTCCAGTGCAACTCATAACCTAATGAGGACCTTTATACAATCTTTGGTGACTAAATAACACCAATGGCTATGAGACTGGCCATCGCCCCTCGTCAGTGTCAAGAAACGTATATAATAGTCTACTCTAGAATATCGATGCCCGGTCTCGATATTCCTATGACTAGGGACATTTAAGAATATGCTTATAGACTACCCAGTTCTCACAAGTATAATCACCACAATAACCCTGGTAGACAAGCATGAGTCCTAAGGGCTCTATCAACATGTAATATTGATCCGTAATACCACATAATACATGTACATGATGATAGAGATGAACCAGATAGCATACTATCATCTCAAGTAAGATTGTTCCATTTGTATAGGTCCTCCCTCAATCATTATAATCGCCTGCCTGCGATTACAATAATTTTCTTGACGGCACTAAAGCCAAGCAAATATCTTGCTTATCTTGTCACAGGGGAAAGAATACCTACGTTGCATCTTCTGTATAAGGGATGGGCTTAGGCGGCACTTCTCTTGCTGACATGGTGTTCTGAGATCACCTTGTCTTGGTTGAGGGTTAGACAAGGATGTCGTCCTATTTTCATTATCTCTACTTTGAAGCTCCTCTTTTATAAAGGAAGGCAGAGGCAGCTGTTGTAGAGCCAGACTAATGTAAATCATCGCCCCGGTATATTTTCTGCTTGGGGGAAACCGCATGACTTTTTCATATAAGGCCATTATACCTTTTTCGAGCTCATCTACTTCTTGAACTACGTCTTTCATTAGCGTCTCAATCGGCTCTTCTGGTGGTTGGGTTGAAGCACTTTGCGGACTATCTCCTCCGTACTCGGCCGTGCTGTATATCAGTAAAGCCTCATCCTCTTCATTTATAACATGGCAGCTGTAAGTTTGCTGACGCTTCTTGGGTTGTACATGTCCTAAGCCTGTAGTATCCATTTTTCCGTTCGACTTGATTTGGCAAGTCTCGGGCACTTCCCAGATTCTTCTATAGAACTGGGCTTATCGAACGGCTTGCTCAAACGGTACTCCTTGATACTTCAAGAATTCCTTTAATCCCTTCGTGAAGTATCTCAGCATGAGAATGGGCTGTTATCTTTCGAGGTTTGGGTTAGGTCCATGACTGATCTCTTTCTCGACTTTGGTCTCTTCTGATTTATAGAAGAGAATCTCCTTTTCGCCTCTATATGTGGGAGGTACATGAAAAGTGACCAACTCCTATACGCTGTAGGTGCTGAGTGCGTCAAGTTCTTTATAGTGGTGTGGCGGAGACATTGTAATATGCAGATCTTGATCCGTTTCATCAATGAACTTCATCCACGGGTGGATAGAGAACACTGTATCAGCTTCTTCTTCTGAATCACTGCAAAAAACTGGAATGGGGATTGATGGGCTTGGTTCATTGGTCTCTCTCGAAGGTTGAACTGTGAACACTATCTCTTCTTTTTCTTCTTCAGAATCGCTTCCAAAGACTGTGATGGTGGCCACTTATACTTTTTTCTTCGATTTGCCGCATTTCTCTGTATCTTCGAAATCTGACAGGAAGTACTTCGCATCTTCATATTTTCGTACTTCATTCACGGATAATAGATTGAGCTCCCATGTGATGGTGTGCTCTTGGCCATCCTTGAAATACTTCATACACTAGTGTTGTGTAGAAGAAATGACATTGTACTCGTGTAGCTAAAGTCTACAGAGTATGGCTTTGTAACATGTCTTGCCTTCGATAGCATGGAATTTGACATATGTGACGAGCTGTCCAAGACACAATGTCAATACTATGGATCCAAGCGTTTTTGAAGAATGCGAGTCGAATCTAGAAATGGTGTTCTTTTCTCGACCGAGATATCATACATCTATAGATACATCTATAGATAGCTGCTTGAGCACCTTCACATTCAAAAGGTTGACCGAAGAGTAGTTATTGACGAGGATCATATTTATCCATTTATTATCACAGTACCCAGCCATGTAGAGCAATCGATTATGCTCGAACGTTCCCAAGAGAAGGTCTTCTTCACTGAAGGTAACATCGACTGTATATACTTCCGTCAGTTTATCCATCATTGCCTCCTCGACAAAGAGAACTTGAAATTGATCAGGTTCTTCAATGTCTTCCTGTAGTTCCTTCGACAAGAGTAGAGTATCGTATATACTCAAGTGAGAAGGTAGCTTCTTCAAATGGACCAACACATTGTAGTCCACCTTACTCTTCTTGGGTGGGTCCTTGGCGATGAGATCTTTAGCCACCTCTTCATCTAGAACAATCTCTTCGGGCATCTACCCTTTACCCTTAGCTTTATTCTTTGGATCCTTGATTTCAGGTCTAAGGTTTTTCTTGGGAAGGGTGCGGTTCTGCAGTCGGATATTGCCGCGGTCTTTTTCCTTTTCTTCTTCTCCTAATAAGGGGCTTACATAAGGGAGGTTGACGGGGATTTCGTCTTTCGAGTCACTTCCAAAAGTTGGTAATGTTGAACTCACTTCTTCTGAAGACTAAACCTTGGTCATACAACAGCTTTCGGTCACTGACCTTACTTAGCTGTCTACTTCGGAACTATTACGCTGGAGCGGGCGAGCCTTGCCCTTCCGCTTCTCCCTTTTTAAACGCATTTTGTGGGAGGCATTCTTTTTCTATCATTTCTCGAACGCTATGCAATTGTCGTTGGGGTGACAGACTGTCCGGTGGTAGAGACAATATTTTGGGTGCTATTTTCCACCTTCGAAGTTTACAACCTCTGGGGTATACATTTTCAAGGGTGGCAGCATCATTCTTTTCGATAAGGCCTTAGCGAAGTGCTTCTCAGCCTTGATCTTGTTTTTCTTCTTCACCAATATATTTTGCTTTGGTTGGGGAGTTACATAACTCGCCTTTTCCGCGGCTTGCCTATTTAGACGCTGCTGTCTGGCCTTTTCATATATGGCCATTTCACGTCTTTGGTTTTCTTTGCTTGCTTGAAGAGCCTCACTTAAGAACTTTTCAATTAAGTCATCATGAGACGAGCTTGGAGCCTCTGGCATTGATTCTGCCCCCTGTTCTTCTAAATCTCTTTCTGACGCAGCTAGAGCATCTTCATTATATATCGAAGAATGAGAGACCATGTGTAGCTTTCTACACGTTCTTCTGTTTCCTCCTCAGAATCTCTTTCATCCTCATTGTTACCTTCGAGTATGTGCTGGAGAAACCCTTCAAGAGTGACTGTTGAGCGCATCTTCTGGTTATATTCTTCCAGCGCATCTATATACTTTTGTATCCCCATACGGTTGTCTACATATTTGGCAGGTTGCACAGGCTTCTTTTCTTTCTTTTTCTTCTTCGTGGAAAACTTAACTTGGGGGCTTCAGCATCCCTTCTATGATCTTGGGTTCAAGTAGGCTTTTCCACCTGATTGCAGGACATGCTTGCAGGTCCTTTAGCATTTTCTTTGTTTTGGGAGAAAGCATCACCTCTCACGGGGTTTCTTCTACGAATGAACAGGATTCCCCTGCTTATTAGTCCCCTTAGAGGTATGATTTTGGGGTGGATTCACCTTCTATTTATCTGTTAGCATGAATTTACCATGTTTATACTGTTCATCGACCTAGTTCTTGAAGACATAATAGTCTTTGATCGCATGGCTTACCACTCGATGATATGGGAAATAATTTGGATTATTGATTTCATTGGCTTGGCCTGGTCACCGTGGCTTGGGCAACGTCAGCATGCCATTCTTCATAGCGAGCTCAAACAGCTTCTTTGTCTTATCGTGAGGGAACGAATATTCGTGTCCCATCCTTTCTTCAAGAGTCGGACCTGTGCGATTATTGTTATGATGACCGAATGCTTTAAGGCCGCTTTGCTGCTGTTGCGTATTGGCGACAAATGCCACTTTTCCCTTTCCTTTGGAGTTTCATGAGTCTCCACAAACAAAGGAAGGGCCTTGACCAATCGAATCCGGTTAAGCTAATTTATCGATAATCTCCTGAAATGTAGTGAGCTTGAAAAAGGACATATATGGGAACACCTTTGAATTTGGTTCAACGGTGGACACAAACATTCCGATGGCCAGAGCTTCAGCAATGCACTGTTTGCAGTTAAACCAAAGGCTTCGCAATCTGATAGCGTACTGAATACATGTCTCACTCGATCTAGGTCTTTCATTGACCAACATGGTCATAATGGTGCGTTCACTTGCACTAGCGAACCTCTGAGCGAAGTGTACTTCCATCTCAGCAAAAGTCTTGACAGAGTAGTTTGGAAACTTCAAGTACCACTCGAAAGCAGCGTCTGATAGACTGCTGTTGAATTGATGAAGAAGTAGTATATTATTGCTTCCCGTGGGACCGCATTTGGACTTAAACTACACAATATGTTGTTTAGGATTGCCGGTTCCTTTTTATATAGTGAATGTCGGGATTGTGTATCCTAGTGGGTTTGGCATCTGGTCATACCATGCTGGATATGGTCGACCCATCTTGATCAACTGACTTGCTGCTTCGCTGGCCTGATGAGCTTTAAATTGATGAGCGATATATTCGTCCAACTTTATTTTGGAGAACATTTCCTCTTTAGCTGCTGATGAGCCTTGTAGAGGATTTGAAGTATCTCCCTTTTCGTCAATAATGACCATCGACAGTTCATCTTCCGGTGCTTCCGGTTGAACTATCATCCCAACCATGTTTTGAAATAGGATGGCCATCTTGTCCATCTTGGCTGTCATCTCTGCCGCTCTTTCATCTTTCTTCTCAAGGATGCGCTTTAGGTAGTCAATATCAGACTCCTGTCATGTTCTTTCTTCGGGTGCATCTCTTGAGTATGTATCAGGCGGTGGGCAAACAAGTTCCACCGCTTGAGCTAGTATCTCTTGCAGCTTCTACTGATCTTTCATCAGAGACCGAGTAAATGGTCTGTGAGAAATAGAAGCCCTGATTTCATCCTTGGAGTTCATCATAAATACTGTATGAACTATCATGTCCTCAGGCCTAGGTCTTCTGGAATGTTGGCCCTTAGAATTTTCCTCGGGTGCTTGAACCTTCTGTGACGTCTCTCTTTTGTAAGAAGTTGTCTTGGGAGAAACTATCTTCAAAGGAGTCATTGTAGGAGGAGACACCTTAAGTTTGGGAGGAGAGTTTCCAGCATAACTCTTTAGCTTCTTGGACATGGGAGAGTAATTTTTATTGATGAAGGATCCTTGTACCTCCTTCCAGACCCTATGAATGGTCGATGAAAGCCGCTTGAGAGAGCGCGCCTGCTTTGGTGCGGTTGGAACCTCTATAAGGGGTGGCGATTTCTTTAGTACTGTGGTTGGAAAGTTACACTTTACCATCTTATGTGGGTCAAAACTTTTCCCAGTTGGAACAACAGCTGGGATTATTGGTAGTGGTGGAGTCACCCCAGATGGGGAACTGTCCACAGCCTGCCCTACTCAGCGCTAATATCGACGTCGGATATATGTTGCAACCAGAGCTTCTTCAGTTTTAGGGGCCTAATGAACCTGCCCCTTGTATTTCTTTGGAGATAGACTATTCTGCCCCCTGTGAATTTCATAGGCCTCGGCTGATGACAGTCGTTTGAAGACCAAATTTTTTCGCATAGCAGCAATGGGAACTTAAGGAGCCAGTCTGTAGAAGATAGACTGCATTAGTGGAGAAGCACAATTGGGAGCCTCAGGGGTAGCAGGCGCTGAAAATGGCAGCCATTTGAAGACTGAATTCTTCAGGATCATAGGCCTCTTATGTTGGCTATAGTGCCCTCAAAGCAATTATTGTAATCACAGGCAGGTGATTATGATGATTGAGGGAGGACCTATACGGATAGAACAGTCTTACTCAAAATGATAGTATGCTATCATGTTTGTCTTTATCATCATTTACATGCATTATGTGGTAATATAGATCACTATTACATGTTGATAGAGCCCTTAGGATTCTTGCTTGACTACGAGAATTATGATGGCGATCATATACGTGGGAGGTGGGTGGTATATAAGCACATCCTCAAATGTCCTTAGTCGAGAGAGTATAGAGACTGGGCATTGATACTCCAGAGTAGACTAGTGTATATTTATCGAGACCCCGACGAGGGGCGGTGGCCGGTCTCACAAGCCATTGGTGTCTGTTTGTCACCTAGATAGTATACAGGTGCTCACTGGGTTATGAGTACACTGGAAGGACTCGCCGGGAACATGCTAGTTGGTATTATACCTATTGTCAGATAGTAGTTCCCAGGTAACATGTGTACAGGTTAGTCTGTCGACCTGAGATCATCATTTTTCTCGTGTGAGTTCCTATTGTGCTTTGATTACTACCCAACCATGGGTCAAAGGAGTCGTGCAAACAGGTTTTAGTTGGGTACATTCCCAAGCCACATGGAGGTAGTGAGTGGATCGTCGGGGATTCGTCTCTCCTGGTATTAGGGGTTGATGTCGTGAGGTGCACAGGTGGCCATCGCCAGAAATCCTTAGACAAGGTAGTCAAGAATTACTGGTTTGGATCAATAGTTTCTCAGTTGGTGATGGGTTTCATACCGACACGAAATATCGCGTTATTAGGGGTCTGACTTTATCCAACCCCCTAGACTAGATATGTGATACTCTTAGACGAATAGACCGAACTGTCTAAAGATTTTCACATACAGGCTCAGTAGCGGTTCAAATGAGTTTGCTCATCGGCCTTCATTTCGCTCAGTACCTGGGTAGCCGTTACGTACAGCTAATGTCGCGGACATGCTTTTGGTTAAACCCACTGCCAGCGTATTGACGAGTCTTTAGAGTCCCCCACAGAGGGTTTCTCTGCTTCGGGCGAAACGATATAGAAGATGTATGGTATTACGGCAGGGTTCGATCATATACGTGCACTTGTGCATGTATCATTATTCAGTCGGATAATACTAGTGGGTTTTGATTTAAGCCGGATTCTAATATTATATATTGGATTATTTTCGTCTCTTTGTATTCGTATTTTTCGGAATACGAATACGAGTATGGATATATGGATTAGGGGTATTCTTGTAATTCATTACAAGATGCTTCTAGAAGATGCCACCTCATTTTTTTGTTTTAACCATTTTGTTAAATGGTTAATGAGGTGGAGGAATGAGCTGTTCTTTTTCTTTATATGAAGCATAGATTTGTGGTGACTCATGGGGTGACTCATGAGTTACTATTGTGGCATGCTTGATATTTGTATTGTGAGATATTTTGTGAAGATTCATTCTTTTTAGTTCACAACACTTAGCCATTTTTCTTTGGTTGAAAAAAATGCTCACAACACTCTCATCTTCTCAAGCTTCTTCTTCTACCACCACCCTAAACGTCTCATGTGTTGAGAAACCTAAGGTGTTTGGAGACAAATTAATCTATCATTAGATTCTACATCCTCTAGGCTATCTAGTTTAGCAAACTAGATACCCTAGTTACCTTAGCTATGAGGTTGGAGCTCGAACTACAAATTCTCAGGTGGATCATCTTCGATGGAGGGAGACCGGCGATCAAGCTTGATCATGGTGGCCTCTAGGAGTGTCACAACCCGAAAATTACCGAGCGTGACTGGCACTTAAATTATGAAACGTCTCGAGGCGTACGTAATCTAAGTAATCCAAAACCCATAAATCAAAACCAAGTAAAGCAGTAGAGTGAAGGAAAAACCAATTTAAAGCAAGTAGTTTTAATAGCATAAGCCGAATTATGCGTCTTAAAAACATCAAGTCATTTCTGAAAATTTCGGCAGAGTTTCCTTTGTAAATACTGGCCCCAAACGGGGTACAACATGAATAGTATATGAAATAATAAAAGGCATCCCTAAGTGGGAGCTAGCTCTTCGTCAAACGACGGTCACAACCACGCAAGCAATATAATATACAACGCCGAAGGGCGAAGATCAAAACTCAAAAGGAAACTCAAAATCAATATAAAAACCATAATAATACAGCACGCGACTCTAAGGTCGAAAGAATATACAACAGGTCTCTAGTCTGAAATAAATATACAAGTTTGTTTGGTTGATGGAGTTACTAGATACAACTGAATATAATAAATGAACGAGGGTGGTCACGATGCGAGTGAACCCACCTACCAAAGCAATCACCCGGAATGAAAGTAGTGTGCCAGCAAAGCCGCAACGAAACCTGTACGGCAAAACCTACAAGGAACTGTGGCACAACGGGGGTGAGTTGCCAACTCGTGAGTAGAAAACATCACAGAGCAGAAATCGCATGTATGACGCAATCCTAGGTCATACGATCATAATATATCCTCAATATGATAATATGACCTGAAGCATAATATAATGGTAAGGGTAAACATCTATCCATAAGTGTAATACCAAGTACTCGTGTCAGTGCCTCAGGTAACAACATGTCACTAATATGATGTAAAAATGTCAGGTAGCAATATGTCACTAAAATGATGTGCAAATTAATATAATGAGAACAGAGAATATCATGAATCGAAGAACTGTTTTTCTTAATTTAGTGATGTTTCTGTATATAAAAATCGAGATATCATCGATGAAATCAACATAGAATCCGTGTCAAGTATCGACACAAAACATAAATCTCAATATCTCAATATCTTAGGCTCCGGTTATCCGTACTGGCCTGTATCATCAAATCTCAATATCTCAGTGTCTCAAATCTTAATACCTCGGGCTCCGTCATTCCGGATCGGCCCATATCATCGATCACACGACCACGAACGGTATCCTCCAGATATCCGCCGCGCCAGCCAATCACCGGCAGGCAGTCTGCCCTTGCCGGGCTCATCGTCTACAACTCTAGCTTCTTGCCCCGGGGTAGCATACCGGGTCTACCATGTACTCGCAGACGGTTCATCCAACTTCTCGAATCGGGTCTCGAAAACCATCTCAGAACCGAGAAAACATCATGGTGGATAATACTCATCATATCAAGGAAAATCACATCTATATCTTTAAAACAAATCATCAGTTTATAAAACTTTCACATGCGGTTTCCAAAACCAGAAATCTCAAGAAGGATCTGAAATCATAAAAATCATGATATCAATAAACAGTGAATACCGGCATAAATCTCCATAATACCACATGACCAATGAATATATGAATGTATCTGATATCATGCAATAAATGCAATAGTTAAACTAGCATATGTAAGTTATAACATATTGCAACAATCAACTAGCAAGCTATGTCAATGAATAGTATTCTCTAAAGTGTACGTGACATGGCAATTACCGATGATGATGTGTGTGAGCCAGCAAGCAAGTGTATGTGGAGCATATGCATCATCGGTAATGGCGCTGGTGTCCTGACAGCAGAGTTTCATAATAATTTCAGATAACACATGTATAAGCATGCAATGCGATGAAATATTATGAATATACAGAAAGTGATATAGTAACAGCAATACTGAAGAATAAACCTACCTAATATACGAGTCATACAGTTTGGTATTTTAAAGTACTCACGATTCACTGCATTTGAAAACAAGTATGACTCGAGCCCAGTCAAAAGGGTAAGGAAATCCACCTAGGTCTGAGTCGACCTATAAATATATCTAGTAGTCAGTGATCTCGCCTCAATAGTATCATGTACAATATAATATATATATATAAATATACACACACACATGACATCCTTGAGTCAAGAGTGCGTATCTAACATCATAATTATATCTCGTACGGTAAATCTATCGTACGGCATCCCAAATCTGGGTACGGGTCAAATATCATATTTATCTCATTACTCATCTGATATCCTTATCATCACATATCGTGAACAGGAGGTAATGATCTAAGTCTAGTACAATACTAATATCATCAACATATATGTACGAGTGTGTGTGAATACATATCTCCCATCAATCCGCTAATATCATGTCGTATCTCCTAATACGAATCAAATCACATCACCGATCTCATGGTACCATGTCTAATCTCATCGAATCATCTCCAAATACCATATACTATCCTCAATCATCCGTGTATACGTATATGTATATATATATAAACCCACGCATCCACATCTATCTATATACATATACATATACACCCAAACCCATATCTCGTGCGTGTATGTATATGGGTAACAACCTTACTCTAGGGTTCGCGACTATGAAACCAACTAAATCACTTTCTTCAAATCTTACTAACACTAACCCATGATCTTCTAAAGCTTTTCTTGCTAAGTATTCATATCTCTCAATAGCACATCTATGTATATCTATCACATCACGGTATACGCAATCCACCCGACTTCTCCCCGTAGATATATATCTACTCACCTTGATCTTCGCTTGCCGATACCGATGTCGCCACATGTTTGTTTGTCGTCTCTATGTCCACGTGAGGGTACCTACAAGTCATAATATATCGTGTCGCATTAAAATTCGACTCATGACCAAAACGACACACGAACCTCACATAGGTCAAAACCTATGGTCCACTCAAGAAAAAGAACTAAATAACCATCGACATCGGCGTACAAACGCCGAGTGATTGAGAAAAACTCAAACGCACCATTCGTGGTTTCACAACACACTATATATGTATATGAAATAGGGTTTAAATCATCAAAACTTCAAATTAGCTTTAAAAGCTATTTTTCCGAAAACCTAGTAAGCAAAATTAACCGTTTTAATGCAAAAATCTTGACGTTTTAACAATTCTAGTGGCCATAATACTCATTAAACATCTTAAATAATTCATACAAACCATTTCCATAATTTAATCTCATCAATTTTCATTAATTCTAAAAACCTAGATAACAATTTAAGCAATTTGGACAATTTTTGTAACAATTTACAGTTTAACAACTAGACTACAATTTGCATATTTTAAAATGTTAAGCCACTCATGGAAACGTTAACGATGTGCTAAAAACCCTAACTAGATTTTAATCTCACTTAATTACATTAATCCAAAAATCTAGTTTGAAACATAATACAATTTGGACAATTATTAAAGTGAATTTGCAAACTAACAAATAGGTTAGGTTTTGAAATTCTCAAGATTCTAAATTACACAATACAACCATAACCAAATAATCCAAACCCTAACTCCTAATTCAACTCTTCTCTTGAAAAGTAAATTCTTCAAATTGAAACCATTTAACTACCTAACTAAATTGATTTAAAGTAATTAACCAAAAATTAACCAAAGGGTTTGAATTTATACCCAACAATTTGAAGATCCCACAAGCAAAGTTAGCCCTCCAAATTAGCTTCTTTTCACCAAGATCCATACTAGATAGGCTAAGGTAAAATGGGTAAGGCATGGATTTCGATTTTGTGGGATTTTTGTGTTGATTTTTGGATTTTGTGATGAAATTTTGAGGTGAAATGAGAAGGAAAAGAGAGAGGGGCTGCTGCAGTGAGCATGAAGGGGTTTCGGCCAAAGTTGGGATGAGGAGAGAGAGAGTGAGGTGTTGAAATGCAAAGTCAAAGAAAAGCCATACTTCAAGTTAACATTCAAATATCCTTTTCTTTATTGTTTCTTTTTTTTTCTATATTTGGAGGGGAGAATAGGGAGGGGCTGCCAAGGAGGGCTCGGCCAGCAGTAGAGGGTGAGGAGAGAGGGTGTGGGTGAGTGTGGGTGAGGGAAAAAAAAGATAAATTTTATACCCCAATTTCCCTTTACATTAATTTCACTATTTAAGCCTTTTCCTTGATATTTTCTAAAACCTTCATGACAATTTTTTTTCATTTCAAAAATAATATTTTACATGTTAGTTTAATATGTCATGATGCACAAAACTTGTACCAACCCATTCCAATTTGTAATTATCCCTAATTAAATGTATTAGTGACGGTTTAAAATAATATTAAAATAATTATTTTCGGAAAAATTTTCAGTCAACTAGAAATTTTACAAGTGACTCAATAAACACCAAATACTAGCAATTATATAGCTAGAATAGGTATGTTTAATTTTATATTAAAAGATATTTATATCTTGATTTTTACGGAAAACACCTGTTATTTTACCGATTCTCCGAAATTTCACCTAAACGATTTTCAAAACGTTACAAGGAGATTAGGAAAATGGTAGAAGACCAAATGACTTGGATCATTCGGTATAACCATTCTAATCGCCTCTTAAGGTTGCTAGCTTTAGATTTATGGTAGATCCGGGTTATAGGGTAGTTCTAGCGCCAGTTTTGAAATTTTTTGTTCCGCCAATGGTCACGGTAGATGGCCAGGGCGCTGGCATACCCCAACATGGTATCAGAGCCAACCTATAAACCCTAAACTTGCAGTTTTAGACGATGTTTAAATAACAAAACCGAAAAAACTCCGAAATGATACACAATTTAAAGTTTCTGTCGAAATTTTTTTGTCTCTAAAATTATTTTAAAACAATTGCAGAAGACTAATATTGTGACAACTAGAAAACATGTCAAAAACGAGCCCCAAATTCTAATGCAAGACCGGCGAGATCGGCATTTTTCCCGGCGCCGCTGTTTTTTGTTGGGAATTGGGTCTTGGGAATTTTGGTGTTTTCTGGACTCTTGAATATTGGTTTTAGGTATTATTTGTTTTTGCCCAGATTGCATATTATGTTATATTTGGTTTGGGGGCAATACGGAGTTTTTCAAAGTGGTTATTTTAACACCGTTTAAAAGTTTTCAGTACATACATTACTGTCGGTGACCGTGAATGTCATTAGAGCGATATAACCCGTCTAACTGCTATATGTTCTTTTAGACGGGTTTGCGAATATGATATTCATGTTGATGTTCTATGTTGTGCTGAGGTTGTGGTTGGATTGTTGTGATGGATAGCCAGTGGTGCAATGATAGTTGTACAGTTCGGATTCTTTTGTACATTTGATATTGCGGGGGGAGCGTCCGACATGTGGACTGTCGTCTCTGCCCATTTGTATATTGTTTGTTTGGGGCACGACCGGGTTGAGGTTGATGTCACCCTTGTACATATATTTTCATTTTCTGTACTAGGATTACCCCGTGGAGGAGTGCTCGAATAGCCGGGTTCTAGAGAGCAACGGGCCCGCATCTCATGGATTTGAGACGAAGGGGGCCTCATTCTAAAATTGGTGGGCTATTCGTCGCACTCGTAGGGGGTACAGGATGACCCACGGAGGGGTGCTCAAGTTACCAGATTCCGTGAAATGCTGGGTGGCCCATTCACTTTGTTGATCGGGGTTACCTCACTTCTAGGATTGGTGGGTAACTTGCCGCGCTCGTAGGGGTCCAAGTTTTCATTACACAGGCTATGCACACGACAGGGAACGTCGGGTCTTGATTGTGGCTTAAATGAAACCCGAGGCTCCAAGATTATATACCATTCTGTGTTGCTTGCTGAGATTCTGTGATGTTGCTTATATCTATCCTGGGATGAATGTTATATATATTTATATATATACTAGTAGATGTTGTATATTTTTTGCATCCGCGCTAGTTCAGCCCTCGCTCTGTCGTTAGTTAAGTAACTAACGGTGCATGACGGGACCCTGTGGCGAATGCGGATAGCATATACGTACATTGTATTTTCATTCTTTTCTGGTGTGATATGGATTAATTAATAGGACTGCATTAATTCTGATTAATGCAAGGAAAACAAACCTATATGATGTTGTTGGAACCAAGTTTTTAAAAAAATGACATTACAGACGTTTCTTTTTGCTTTTCACAGCGATATTCGGTTATGAATATCCAGCACCTCATTCGACGAGACAAGAGCTGAGATCCCTTCATAGGGAGTGACCTTTTGGGAAGAAGTTTACTTCAGTGTAATAACTTTACTATAATCGATTCTTTTGCTTTGCATCGTGGTATTCAGTTTGGAATATCCTGCACCTCATTCGATGAGAAAAGAGCCGAGATCCCTTCACAAAGAGTGACCTCTTTAGCAAAAGTTTGCGCCACTATATATTTGTAAAACCACTCGGTTCCTTCAATGATATCAAGTTCATTACGTTAAAGGTTTTTCGCCAAAAACGAGTCGTAGCCCTCCGTCATTTCAGATTAGTATTATTTAGTATTCATGCTACGTATGTTGACTGTGTCAAGGCGTAGTGTACGGTAGCTCTGTAATGCTTTTCTATCGCATAGATATGTGGATTGGTTAGGACAACCAAGTAACCATTTTGACTGTGTCAAGGGTATTATGCGGGTGGGTTTAGTGAAATCAAGATAATGACGGGTTGAACTTGACTAGGACCCTTTGATATGTTGACTGTGCTAAGGTCACTTGATCCTAGGGGTAAAAATCACATCGGGAGTTTCAAACATACAGGATACTTGCCAGGCATGCGCATACCTTCTGGAGAGTGGTGACTTGAGTGGCTTCCATCAAGTTATCATGCGGTGATAGTTGTATCCCGATTCCCACTAATGAGTAGGTGTTAATCCTCGGGTTATTTTAGATGATCCTGACTAATTCTCCTTTTAGGTTTTGAAGGAGAATTCGAGAAAGCAGTGGGAGCCATCCTGATTTGATGAAGTTATTAACCAATCTAGTCTAGGTTAGAATGCACGCTGAGTGTTTCTTTTCTCTCTCTTTGGCGGCAATCATGGCATAACCTTAAAACCTCATGAACCAAGTTAACCGAACCTACTTAAAAACACTTTGGCTTTTGGATTGTCATTTAGTCGCATATATCATTGCCGCTCCTACATCCCCTTTGCATTTCTCCAGAACACTCCGTATCACTACGAAGATCCATATTGCTTGGATATGTCATCGTATAGTTACATACAAACTCGAAGTAACTAGTTCCAGTTCGAGAATGGTTTTTGGTTCTGGAGAAATTGAATAGGATTATTCGGTTGTCTTTTTATGAGGGCTCCTAGTATTAGGAGAGTACACCTATTGCACTTATTGGACAGTCTTCTTCCAAACAATAGGCAGGTGCCGAAAGGTAGGGAAGGAAGAAAACCGATTAGCCTAAGTGTGGTGTACATAAGGTAATAAGTAAAGACATATAAAGGGATTAGATTAAGGGCAAAGAAAATTGCGACTGCTATCATTCACGATAAAATAGCGTATACCCCTGCCACTCCTATATCACCTTTGCATTTCTCCGGAACACTCCATATCACTACGAAGATCCATATTACTTCGGTATGCCATCCTATAATTACATACGAACTCGAAGGAACTTTTTCCAGTTCGAGAATGGTTTCTGGTTCTGGAGATATAGAATAGGATTATTCAGTTGTCTTTTTCCTTTACCTTCTCTCAGGTTGTGAGAGCTCCTAGTATTAGAAGATTACACCTATTGTGCTTATTGGATAGTCTTCTTCCAAACCTCAGGCTAGTGCCGAAGGGTAGGGAAGGAAGAAAATCAATTAGCCTAAATATGGTATACAAAAGGTAATAAGTAAAGACATATAAAAGGATTGGAGTGAGGGCAAAGAAGTATACGGTTACTGTCATGAATCAGGATAGTGGAAGAGGCATTACTAGGAATACCCGGCTACCCCTTCGAAACATTTTCATGTTTCAGTTTTACTGTGCGGTGTTAACTGAAAATAGTTTTCCCAATTACATTATAACTCTAGGGTATATATTTACCTGATTTAATTCTCACATCTGTATGATATTACAGATGGTGAGTGGGAGTAAGATATTGGGAATTGAGTGATTAGATCCTCTATATATCGGAATTCTTTGTAATTGGTGATATTTGAGGAAATCACCTGGGTTTTGCCTGACGGTAAATATTTGGTTTTGAATATCCGTTATTGTGCACTAATTTCAAACTGATATATCTGTACGTTTATTTTATAGAGTGAGATGTAAATTTTTGAAATTATGTATATGACGGTTTCCTATATTAGTTGATGGTGAGGTAAGGTGTATTCAACAACGGTGTAATTCTTCTTAACCCTAGCATAGTTTTTCAACCTTCGACGCACAGGATTTGAGTTATTAAACTCAGAGGACTTATACAAAGTATTATATGTTTTCCGATGTCCGTCAGGACAAAGGGGTTGGTACTCGTACTATATTCTGTTTACCCATGACTTTTCCAGTTCTAGACAAGTATTTCGTTGAAATATAAGGTCCAGATTTTGAGAAGTTATAAGTATAAGAATAAGGTAGAGAACTATATATTGCAAGTATCAGGATTCTTCAAGGTGATCGAAGATGTAGATACTTATGTTTGGTATTCCGTTGTAAGTAATGGTTTTGAGAACTTACTTCTCTTTCAGGTTACTCATACGTGGATGCATTCCTTGATGAGTAATGATACTTGGCCTCCTTCCATTTGGTTGATATGCACTGAAAATAGCTGCATGATTTTTGAATCTGGTTACAATTAAATTAGTGCCTTTATTTCTATATTGGATATATAGAATGGATTCATATCTTAACAATGTTAAGGTATATGGAGTTTTCCGGCTTATACTTAAAACCAGAATCTGGACAAACTCAAAGCACGTTTCAGTAATGGCAGTTTGTGGGTTATCCCGGGCTTTGACAAGAGTTAACTTTCTACCATTTGGAAAATCAATAGTTATATTGTTCTTGAATCACCACCAGTTTTAGTAAAATGGATTCTTTTCAGAAAACATTAGTGGGAGTATGGTAGAACTGGAAGTGATTCCAGAACCACAAATGATTACTAAAAATTTAGTAGAACCTAAAGATTCAAATGGTTTCAACAATCCATTATCCACTCCGCAGATTTGGTGGGTAATCTCAGGCACCCGAGAGGTACTTCGGTCTCCTCAGAGACGGTGACAGGGAGGTTTATGATTACCCAAACTTGCCACTGCTGATGTTCTTGACTATGAGATCTGGTAGGAGGATGAGTATAATATCGTTCTAAATTAGCTTTAGAACTGCACGTGTATATGACTCTGCCAGAGGGTTGTTGTAGTCAGTGGGAGCAGCGGAAGCATAGTAGGAAAGTAACTTATTTCTATTATAGACTGAAGCAGGTATAGCGGAGATAGATCATCTATTTTTGATGTGACAGTCATAGAGTTTGACTTCATCAGATTAAGAGATGGATCTGGTAAGAAGGTAGTGGGGAGTGATGTCCGGGTATTTGGATGACATGCACTTAATAGGAAGAGATCTTCCTATACTACGACCAGTTATACTATGGTTATCACAAGGTGGTTTCTCCAAATAGGATATGGATATAATATCAGGGATTATGGTGACTAGATTTATGGTTTTAGATCTAGATTTGGGAAGTGACCCAATTCGGGTATTTTGAAATTATTCTAAAGGGTGTTAAAATGGACGACTCCTGGTGGTGGTGGTGTATCCGCAGTTGATGGAGTCACCCTCTCTAAAGATATGTCTTCTATACTGATGAGGAGAGAGATTTGCATGATTGGCATATCACTTGCTTAGGCAATCGAGTCAATTATGAGATGTCAAGTACAACACTAGATATTGTTTTTGCACTGAATGCAATAAGCGTATATATTAATCCAATCCTGGAGAAACATTGGGAAGCGGTTCTGAACATAAGTGCATGGTTTTGGTAAATAGTAACGGCAGCCTCCTTCGGGAGGCGGTTATCATTTCAGGCTTCCAAGGTGACCTGGATGACAGAGTGGTTGTCAGAGTTATTGTTTTCCCTCTTTTGAGGGGCAGTATGTTGAACAGGTGGTCCAAGCGGATACTGTGGGAGGCATAGCGTAGCATACTGATTAAATTCAGTGGATGATACATTCTAAAAAGTTTGTTGGATTTGGAGTTCATTTGTGAACTGGGTCCTACAGATATCCAGACAAATTCTAAGACAGGTATTGCTCATTTCGGGAGATAGTCTTTCTGTGCGAAGTTGAGATATAGAGAGAGATAAAGATAGAAACACTGGAGCGGATCCACTCACTGAAGCTATTTCTCGAACGCAATAGTTTCACAAACGAGCATTGTGAGACTGATTAGTAGAGAAATTGGGTGTTCAGTATCACACAGGTTGTGAGTATGCGACACCGCAATAATTAGCCTTAAGTGCAAGTGGGATATTGTTGGCTATAGTGCCCTCAAGGCAATTATTGTAATCGAAAGCAGGTGATTATGATGATTGAAGGAGGACCTATACGGATAGAACAATCTTACTCAAAATGATAGTATGCTATCTGGTTTGTCTTTATCATCATGTACATGCATTATGTGGTATTACATATCACTATTACATGTTGATAGAGCCCTTAGGATTCTTGCTTGACTACCAGCATTATGATGGCGATCATATACGTGAGAGCTGGATGGTCTATGAGCACATCCTTAAATGTCCCTAGTCGAGAGAGTATAGAGACTGGGCATTGATACTCCGGAGTAGACTAGTGTATACTTATCGAGACCCCGACGAAGGGCGGTGGCCGGTCTCACAAGCCATTAGTGTCTGTTTGTCACCTAAGATAGTATACAGGTGCTCATTGGGTTATGAGTACACTGGACGGACTCGCCGGGAATATGCCAGTTGGTATTATACATATTATCATATAGTAGTTCCCAGGTGACATGTGTACAGGTTAGTCTTTCGACCGGAGATCATCATTTTTCTTGTGTGAGTTCCCACTGTACTTTGATTACTACCTTACCACGGCTCAAAGGAGTCATGCAAACAGGTTTTAGTTGGGTACAGTCCCGAGCCACATGGAGACAGTGAGCGGATCGTCGGGGATTCGTCTCTTCCGGTATTAGGAGTTGATGTCGCGAGGTGCACGGGTGGCCATCACCAGAAATTGTTGACCAAGGTAGTCGAGAATTACTGATTTGGATCAGTAGTTTCTTAGTTGGTGATGGGCTTCATACCGACATGAAATATCGCGTTATTAGGGGTCTGACTTTATCCAACCCCCTAGACTCGATATGCGATACTCTTAGATGAACTGACCGGAACGTACGGAAATTATCATGGACAGGCTCAGTAGGGGTTCGGATGAGTTTGCTCGTCGGCCTTCCTTTCGCTCAATACCTCAGTAGCCGTTACGTAAGGTTAGTGCCGCTGACGTGCTTATGGTTAAACCCACATCCAGCGTATTAACGAGTCTTTAGAGTCCCACACAAAGGGTTTCCCTGCTTCGGGCGAAACGATGTAGAGGCTGTATGGTATTACGGCAGGGTTCGATCATATATACGTGCAGTTGTGTACGTATCATGATTTGGACGGATAATACTAGTGGACTTTAGTTTAAGCCGGATTCTAGTATTATATTACTGGATTATTTTCGTCTCTTTGTACTCGTATTTTTCGGAATACGAATACGGGTATGGATATACGGATGAGGGGTATTCTTGAAATTCATTACAAGATGCTTTAAGAAGATACCACCTCATTTGTTTGTTTTAACCATTTTTAAATGGTTAATAAGGTGGAGGGATGAGGTGTTCTTTGGCTTTATATGAAGCATGGTTTTGTGGTGACTCATAGGGTGACTCGTGAGTTACTATTGTGGCATGCTTGATATTTGTGTTGTGAGATATTTTGTGAGGATTCATTCTTTTTGGTTCACAACACTTAGCCATTTTTCTTTGGTTGGAAAAAATGCTCACAACTCTCTCATCTCCTCAAGTTTCTTCTTCTACCTCCACCCTAAAAGTCTCATATGTTGAAAAACTTAGGGTGTTTAGAGGCAAATTAATCCATAATTAGATTCTACATCCTATAGGCTATCTAGTTTTGCGAACTAGGTACCGTAGTTACCTCGGCTATGAGGTTGGAGTTCGAACTACAAATCCTCAGGTGGATCATCTTTGATGGAGGGAGACCGGTGATAAAGCTTGATCATGGTGGCCTCTAGGAGCTTAGGAAAATGGTAGAAGACCGAAAGACTCGAAACATTCGGTATACCCATTCTAAACTTCTCTTAAGTTTGCTAGTTTTAGGTTTATGGTAGATCCGGATTATAGGTTTGTTCTAGCGCCAGTTTTGAAAATTCTTGTTCCGCAAATGGTCACGGTAGATGGCCAGGGCGCTGGCATAATCCAACATCTTAGTGGTGTCCACAAAGCTTGTATGCACTTTGTTGAAGATCATGCCTCTAGGCTTGGCAAGTTTAGCAATAGGGCCTGCTGACGCGGTTCGCTGATCGAAGATTGACTTCTTCTAGGTCGCAGCATCCAAGTTAGGGAGCATAGGCATTGTCCCAAATTGAAGACCATTGAGTGTCTGCATCACCTGAGCACTAGGTATGAAGCCTAGGGGAATCAGAGCTTGTCCAGAGATGACAATGCTTGATGGGATAGTGTTCGAGTAGCAGATAGTGGCACAGTTACACTTCTTGTTGGAAGATGCCATTGAAGTTTGCATAGAGATGAAGCACCAGTTTTAGTATCCTAACATCAACGGGAAACATAAATACTATATATCGCGATCTGGTTTGCGAAACACGACACACAAAGTGTGGAGTGGAAAGAGAAAAGGATCCCACTGGGCATGCCAGAATCTGTTTACCACGAAAACCTAATTGAGGCGCGTGGAGCACGTCCAGTCTGAATCTGGGGGCAGATGCCATATGTAACGACTCTGAAACCCCTGTACAAATATAACTTATTCAATGTATAGAAAGGATATTTCAGCCTGATTAGGAGTTATAAGTTATTTTTGTTCAATAAAACCAAGAAACAACTTGTACTCATTGGTTAATACTTTCTACTGCTGTGCCATAGCCTGTGTATTCGATTCCTATCAGTGCTAAATATTTTTAATATTTTTTTCCTTTTAACTTTTCAGAAGCCCAAGAGTTGCATGTGCAATACACAGAGAATCGAAAAGCTTCAGAAAAATCAAATGAGATAAATGAGAAGTTAACACAGAATAATACCCATGCCTAAAGCCTCGAGCCACATGGCCCCCATCCGACCGCCCAAACTTGCCTTTTGGCCGCTGCCGGTGGTCTTGATGCCTCCAAATCCCTCCGCACTCTGCTCACGCGTCTCTTTGACTCCTCTCAACTCCCCTGTATTATTTGATTACTCTGCAATTAACCAGAGACCTTTTATTTCCTCATTAATCCTATTTTAATTCTTTTTAATTCCAAATTTTTAACTCACACACCCTCATTTCTACACTATAAATACACCCCGTCCCCTAGCTCTCCCCATTCTGAAAATCCCTATAAAAAATTCTACAAAATTCTTTAAGTTTAAGAGGAATTAAGCAATCTAAGTAGAGTTAGCGATCAAGCTCTTTCCGTTGAAGATCAATGCCTTTTCCCGACGATACCACGATCCCTGAAGGCTTCCTCTCCCTCTTTTCCCCTCTTGTTAATGCTTTAAAACCGTAAGTCCCTTCCTCCCTCTTTCTTTTCATCTCAAACCAATCTCTAAAACGATATCGACAAAATGGAGTTAACTCGTTATCTTTTCCTTAAACAAACTTTTGCCACCTTTACTATATTTAATATTTCACTCTATACCTGTAATATTACCTTAACATGTTATTCATATCTTTTACCTTTCATGTAATTAGAATTTTAAGTGAAATAAGCATATAACGAACTTTTTCATATAAATACCATGAACTTTAAATATAACCCTTTATTCGATAATTAGTCATACATACCTCTAAAACATTCATGGGGTAACGAACTACCCCACACGCATACTTTTGATTCATAGCACGATATTAGAATTTTTTATCTAAATGAAATAATTTTTAATAAAATAAAAATATATGTTTCTAATCGTTATTTTTAAAATCTTTTGTAATTGCGCCTCTACAACCCTTTTAGGGGAACACATCTACAGATGGTGTGGGTTATCGCACATTCTTAGAATAGTAGAGTGAGATACATAACTCCTTATGGAGCATTCGGTCTCGAAAGGAATAAAAATACGATTTAAAGGAATTCGACTTTTCTAAATCAAAATCAAATCTTTGGAAAATTATATAAAATTATGAAACCATATTTTCAATAAAAACGAAGTGTGAAAAAAATATTTTTAAATGAAATATTAAAATTTTAATACCACCAAGTTTACAAAGCAGTAGTTTTCATTAAAATACCATAAACGTTTAGAAGCTAAAGTTTTATCACTAAAATACCACTAAAATTAAAATACATGTTCATAAAAACTCTAAATATTATAAATCACCCTCGAGGTCTATTTTTAAACCATATTAAAGTATTTTTCATAAAACTCTCTTGAGAAATGCAAACAATATAAATACAATATAAACAAGAAGAATAAATCTTTAAGGACCCTAAATTAATATAGGTTTAAGAGATATCATTTTTCTTGAACCCCAAGGGGCCGGAGAAAGTGAGTGCTTGTTTATTCATGTTAGACAATACTGCAAATTAACGGAGTTTATCAATAGCAATTTTCTTGGAAAAAGACACAAATCCTGCCGTCCATGTGCAGCAGTTGTCCGATCACTCCCGAAATTAAGAAATTCAAGAGCTAAATCCTTTTATAGGATACTGACTCCAATCTGAATCCAAACTCAAACCAGAATCCAAAATCAAACACAAACTTGAATACTTGATCATGAACCTGAACACTCGAATTCAAATATAAAACTTGAACTTGAATACTTGACTCGACTTGATCGAACCATAGATATAACTTGACATGAATACCTAAATACATGATTACATGTTGCACATGAACCTGTATATTTTTTATATTCATGAATTCGACCAAGACTTGTAATCTTAAACTATACAATACAATACACGGGGATAAAGGGGTAGATTGGTACGGAACGTATCTCATGAAGCGAAAGGTCACATAAAAGACACCTACATGAATTCATATACCGTTGTCCCGTTGGTTATGACGGGACCTTATACTACATGTTACCATAGTCCACGAGGTAAGATGTACTCCTCTCGTATACATGAATACCTTCTTTATTAAACTACAAATAACCACGTCAGAATAACTATCTTATACCGGTAAATAAACATGCTTATATACTCTCATATATAATCTTGCATGTTCACCTTTACTTGGTTTCTCTTCACTTTATATACTATCTTCTTTAACTTTTTTGGGGACTTACCGAGCGTTGGTTCGCTAACGACCTCCCTCTCTGTTTCTTTCTTTGGAATGTTCGTCAGGAGGACCAGATTCGGAAGAGATAGAGATGAATCCGGAGGACCAGATTCGGAGGAGATAGAGCCGAGTCCAGAGGACTTGGACCAGTTTGCTTCTCGGTCTGACTATTAACTCCTGCTTGTATTTACTTCCAGTATGCCATTGTTTAGGCATTTGCTTTATCATTGTATCTTTTTATTACAAACAATTGTATGTAAATTTAAATGTAAATAAAGTTGTTGTTTCATTTTATTACTCTTATCATTCTTACACATTATTATATTGTTTAATTACACTTAACGTATTTTACAGTAAATACGTTGCGGGTTTACCATGTCACCGTTTCCGTCTACTGGGAAGCGGGGCATGACACTGTATGAAAAATATTCATCCACTTCTCCGAAGATAACAAATTGACTTATGGCATCGTATATCGGAGGTTTTGATGGATGTGGCCGTTATGGCTGACTTTTCAGATTCCACCTCAATGATGATGGGTTTTCTTTATTATGGGGACTATTTTTTCTACAGGCGCAAACCGTTGCAGTTAATTAAATTATCGCCAAGCGATAACAACTTTCTCTACTCCAGATATATCACTTCGTGTCGTATTATGGTTTTTTTATTTTAGGGTTGGCTTTGGATTATATACAAAGACTGATATTGTTGTCTCCCGTAGGGCGCAGAATAGTCCAAATCCGTACATATTAGATTTGGGGTGAACTTAGGTAATATATTCCATCAGTTCGGGAGGATATTTCATCTAAAGATCGTTAGCCTTATTTGGAATTAAGATCAACTTAGGTATATAATTAAGGATCGTTGATCTTATTTTAAATTAAGATCAACTTAAAATATATGAGCATATGGACTCAATTTATTTTAACTAAGGACTGTTTGTCTTGTATGGGACTAAGGTCGACTTAGAAATATAGTTAAGGACTGTTAATCTTATTTTAGACTAAGTTCAATTTTAGATATAATGAGCATATAGGCTCAGGGAATATCATAGAAGCTTAAGCTTCAATATACTTAGTCAATTTAGACTAAGAATCATGTATATAAGGCATAGCCTAGTTCTGGCGCATGTCACCATCGGCGCATGCCACGTGTCATCTGAGTATTTGTCACGCCCCGCTTCCCAAAATACGGAATACGAGGGGTAGATAAGGCCAGCCATGCTCCTACGGTCAAGGAAATGTCCTGCCGTAGTCACACTTCGGCTTCTAGTTTATCATGATAAACAGTAAATGATGCACAGGTAATGAGAAATGCAGTAACTGAAAGAAACAACAATATAAACTGACCTGAAGTGGAACAAACGAAAGTAACTCGGAGTGGCAAGTCAAGAAGTCTGTGATGCACGTCTAGTTCTGATCCAGGCTAAATCCTCTCCTCACACTGAGCATGCATACTCAGGTCGTCAGAGCGACACAATAGCAATAATATATATATATATAAAATCAAGTGATAGTTCTAACAGTGGTAAATGGAAATGAATAACAGTAATTCAATGACAGTACGAATATGGATATGCAGTAATCAATGCAACAGAACAGTAAATCAGTGTAACGATATGTCACGTATGCCACACAGTATATCATGAATAAAATGCCAGTATCCCTATCGGTCTCTAAGTCTCACTGTACAGGTCACTAAGTCTATCGTCAGTCCAAGTGTGAGAGTCAACCACTCGCGAGTGTCCTCCACCCAAGGGTAGAACCCAAGGGCAAGGGACCACGGGCCCAACATGTAACGAGAATATCACGGTGTATATATCACGTACCCTGTAAATCTCCATATAACTCCCTAAATATATAAGCCGGTATGGGACTCCCGAGATTCTGTTGAACTCACACTTAAACTACCCCACACCCCATGGTCTACATCAAACGCTAACCATCAACCTAAATACTAATCGATCCTTGACAAGTCTGCACGAGAACTGGAGGCAGGACCTCCATCAAGCACGTCCCGACTAATACCTAAGATAAACGGCAGTGTCTGTTGTCTTATCTGTGACACCCGTGCAACGCTTCCATAAATGTCCCATTCCACTTATAGTCACACGTGCATGCATATCACAGACGTCGACAATGCAATGAAATAATAGGATCGCTGATTGTGTACCAGTACGTATCACTTTCACTTAATCACGGATACACGAACACTGACGTACTTGCCACAATCACCACTAAAATCTAACACTGGGTAAATGCACGATGTCACTAGGTTATCACTACAATGATATGGGTATGTTGTGATGCATGAACAGTATAAGAAGCACAATTAAGGTGTCATAAACAACAGTCTATCACTTGCACGATTTATCATGAAACATTTGTATATAATTTAGCGAAACGATAAACAGGTAGTAATTAATATGTTCAGTTAGCGATCCATAGAATTTTGTTTCAAGCCAATCGGGTTCCAGGATCAATAGTTATAACCATTTCATTTTAAGCGCTCGCGGCTGGAAATCCGGTTTCAGAATCAGATGTCCGTTTCGGAACGCATTTTAACCCCAGTTGGGGTCAGATTTTAGCGACGCTACAGTTGGATGAATTCTAGGGTTTTTAGTAAGGTTTTCAACTCAATAGAAGGATCTTCAATCGCGTCTGTACGTCAAGATTTATACACTGTTTAATATTAATATGTCAATTCTGATTCTGCTAGGACTGTTATGTGTCCCGATCTTTTAAATTACATATTAAATATCAAACGGTAACGAAACAGAATGAAACCAAATGTATTGTCTAGCTAACAGAGTTACCTACAATAAGAAGTGGAGTTCCGCAACCTACGAGTTAAGGAAAATCCTATGGTATCCAATACGGAACAGCAAGCAATGATTGGAGTAGCTCGGGACTGCAGTCCAGAGTCGCACTCCGATCCGAATATCATCACAGTTTAAATACAGAAATGTCTGAAAAATGGTATAGGATTAAATTTCGTCGAGTTAGCTTCGATTTGAGCCCTCGAACGCACCATTCTAATATGTATATGATTTATGGTGAATTTAACGATTTTCAGATAGAACTGGATTACGGTTTTACGGTTAAACTTGGGGCAGTTGTTTTAGTCATTATCGATTACATCGTCCAACAAAAACCACACACTATGTTCACAGCCCTACGGGCCAACCTACACCATTGAGTTCCGTCAAATTTGATAATGTTTTCCTAAGGGAACAAGTATCGAACAGTTACGGCACATAATAGTTTTAAACTTGTAACATTATAATCCATGTATTTAACAATTGTAACTTAGGTAAATAGCATGTAAGCAAGTCGAAAAACTTGCCTGGACACGTCTCGGGGTCGTACGGCAACAGTGTCGTCACGGACGCGCGATATACGCCGCAGAACAAGTTCGCGCGAGCCTTGATCGAGACACGGGTTTTACGTCGGAGTTGCCAAGTGCTCGTTGGGGGTATGGAGTGGGCTCTGTGGGTGGCCTGGGACTTGCTAGGGTCGACGATATCGACGGTGGTCGCTCCGGCGACGTGCACAGTGCAAGCGCAGAGAGTGGGGTTTTCTTTTGGAGAGAGAGAGAGAGGGAGAGAGATGAGAGTTAGAGAGAGACAGAGGGGGAGAGAGAGGGTTACAAGGAGAGAGAGAGTCTGAGAGTTAGAGAGAGATGAGATGCAGAGTGAGAAAGAGAGGGAGGGGAACTGTGAGAGAAAGAGAGAGTGAGAAATGAGAGAGAGAGAGAGTTGAGACAGAGAGAGAGAGAGTGATCGGGAGAGAGAGAGTTAGAGAGAGAGAGAGTGACAGAGAGAGAGAGGGGGACAGTGAGGTGGAGGGAGAGAATGAGAGAGAGAGTTACATAGAGAGAGGGTTTAGAGACAGAGAGAGTGAGGGAGCTGGGAGAGAAAGAGAGAGAGGGACAGAGAACCAGGGAGAGAGAGACCTGAGATCGAGAGAGGGGCAGCGAGATGAAGGAGAGGGTGAAGGGAAGTGAGGACGAGGCGGTCGCAGTTGAGGTCACCGTCGTCGGCGGGGGTAGTGTGCAGGGATGGTCGAGCTCGGGTCAGGCGGTGGTCGAAAATGGAGGAGAAGGAGAGGAGAAGAGGTGTCGTTGTTAGGGGAAAGCTCGGTGTGCTTGGAAGTAGAAGGCGATGGCGGTGGCTCCGGTGGGTCGCGGTGGTTGTGGTGGTGCTTGGTGAAGTTGGGTAGTCGAGGGTGTCGAAGCTCGAGTGAGGGTGTGCAGGGGAGTATAGAGAGAAGAGAGTCGTCGGGAGAGGGGAAAGGGAAGAGAGGGAGACGGGAGAGTGAGGGATATGGAGACGTGGTCGCGGGTCGTGGGGAGTAACGGCAGCGTGAGCAAGGGCGCGGGGAGCGGCGAAGAACGCAGTCGCGAGCGGGATTGGGGGAAAAGAGCCGTTGGAGGTTTAAATAGAAGATGCACAGTGATGGAGTCGGGTCGGGTGAGTGAGGACACGGGCTTGGAGGGGAACGCGGAAGCGGGCCGGTGGGAATGGGCCGCAGAGAAAATAATTTCTCAAAGAATTTATGGGCTGAGGGGAAAGAGTGGGCCGGGGTTAAAAATCGAATAATAACAGAAAAAAACAAAGGACAGAATGGGGCCGGGCTGAGTAAGGTGGGGATTGGAAGCTTAAGTAAGAAGAGAATTTAATTATTGAAGGAAAAAAAATAGGAACGGGCCGGGGTGAGTTGGGTTAGGAATAAAATAAATTGATTAGGGAAAAATAAATAGAAACGGGCCAGAAGCTTAACTAAAAATAAAATAATTATTAGTGTGGGCTGGTATTGTGGGTTCGTTCAAAATAGGTTTATTTAAAAAGAAAGAATGGGCTGATGAGGGAAAACATAGGCCGAACTTTGAATAGATTTGGAGGGTTTAAATTAAATTGTTTTGAAGAACTTGGTTTGTTAATGGGCTGGAGGAAGGTAAGGAAAATGATAAGAATGGGCTTGGGTTTGGAAATAAATAAGGATAGGAAAATTAGGGAAGAGGGCGGAAATAACAAATACAAGAATCTGGGAAAAATATACTAGATAGGTAATAAGATATTTAAACTAACTAAATATAATTTTGAAAGTGAACTAAAAAACTGGTAAGTGGTAATTTATATAAATACGGACTTTGGCGTACAAAAGAGAACCGGGTATTACATCATACTACCCTTACAAAAATTTCGTCCTCGAAATTTAAAATAAACAGTAAGCTATACAAACATAAACAAAAGTAATTATATTGCAAACTAACACATAAAGCTTTATTTGAAATAGGCAGATAAAGAAATTTGAAGGTTTATAAAATATGTAAGAATAACATACAAAAATATGGCTCTAAATAGGTATAAAACAGGAACAACTTTAAAGGTAGCTACATATATATACGGAAATATAAATAACAATAATACGAGCAGTATTATTCGAGGCGTACTCGATAAGATCGAAACTCAAACACGTACACGCATAAGTATATCAAAAGTAATACGTCAGAAATAAATAGGATAAGGCACAAACATTGATAATAGTAAAATAGGCACAAAACCCGAAAATAAAATAACGAGAATAAAGCAGTGAAAATTTATCGGTAGGTTAGAACATTTTAGGTAAAGTATCGATAAAATAGGTTTAAAATAATTTAGGAAACTTGTATAGTGAAAATAGGAGACATGGAACAAAATATGCGCGGTATAAGGGTTGCGCTACTGAAAAAGAGAATGATAATAGTGTACATAAAACAAAGCAATTAATAACACACACTCTTTGATAAATTTAAAGTGCTGAAAACTAAATTTTTGAATAACAGTGTCCCTAAATATGATTAGGGTAAAAGGAAGAACACAAATTGATATAGGGCTTGATAGGTTATGATTATAAGAGAGTGTGGCTCAAACAGAAGGTTGAAGTGTGTCGGCTTTAGGCTGAAGATCAAGGAGACTGGGATCGGGTCAGCATAGAAATTAAGGTAAGCAACGAAAGGACTACAAAACAAAAATATGGGGGAGACTAACGATCGGTAAGTCCTATGAATCAAGAATTTGAAAGGTTAAAGAACTCGGTAATTCATAAGGGAGGTCCTCCTCCCAAAAGCATCTCAACTGGGGGTACGGACGTAGGATGAATGGTGGCTCATTCCAAGGATCAGGGTGCGGTACTTTCTAATCGAAATGAGAGTGAAAACTACATAATGAGTAGGGGTGGACAGTCAGGGAACTCGGCAGAAAATAAATGGATAGGGGCAATAAACAAGTATCAAACGAACCAAATATCAAAAGGTTTATGAATCCAGAAGATTTACTTTATTCAAGAAATTTTAAACAAGACATTCTCTAGGACAATAAGTGGCCTTAAACTATACACATTTTATTTGGCCAGAAAGACAACATCAAAAGAAATCCCGTCAGTCACGGTTGTGGAGATTCAGCAGGTTGCGGTAGGCTCGCGCGCTCAGGTAGGGACGTCCATTTCCATATCGCCTCGCAAGCATCGCCACTGGAAGTCCCTCCACAGTAGGGTCCTGATCTTCTGGTCCTTCCTCCTTGGGTGGAGTTTCTTCATCGAGGTCCGATTCCAAGTGTCCCTCTCCTTCTGGGTTTTCTTCCATGGGGTCTTCCTCCACTGGATTTTCTTCTATTGGATCTCCCTCGGGATCTTCCTCTACCGGGTCTTCTTCTATAGGGTTCTCTTCAGGATCTTCTTCCTCTTCGTCGGAATCAGCTATCACGTTAAACTCTGGGGCGGCTACTCCTTCGTCCTCTGAAACGTGGTTTCCGAAGTTGACTTGGGGATCGTTGATCTCATCGTCAGAACTCGTCATCGTGTGGTCTAAGGATACGTATGACTGTGCATCCTTATCTAGATGCGGCGCTGCTCCAGGGTGTGCCATGTCTGAAAGAAAAAGAGTCATGATTAGACAATGGAATACATCAAGGAAAGCTCAGGGTACGAAATATAGGAAAATATGCGGCTGCAGGAACTGAAAGATCAGAATGAAAATACTGTGATAATGATGAGAATTTGATATAGAGAAAACAAGAGGATGATACATATATCATGATTCAAATTTCATTGCATTCAACTAAAAGTTCAACGGATACAAGATCGCAAACTGGAAGAAATATTCATAAAAGATAACAACATTAGTATTGAAATTAGAAAATCATAGAATTATTCTTCGATTGCCAGAACGCTGCATCATCGTTACGCGAGTTGAATCCTGTGTTGGGTTCGCTTTATCCTCGAAACGCGAACTTCACAATAATCGTCACTTGGCCGAAGTGGGGAGTGTGGACGAGTCTCCTCCCTATAGTTCTTCCTTTCTGGACAACCGTTGATGAGATGTTTGTCGGAACCGCATATCAGACATTTCCCTTGGGTGCGGCGACAATCCCTCTGAAGGTGTCCTGGCCTCTTACAATATCCACAGCAAAGGTTCTTCTGATGCTTCTGTTGACGCTTCATCTTCTTCTCCTTTCCTCGTCCAATAGAGATCCCTTTATGATAGGAGACTCCCGCTGGTTCCTGATTCGCCTGTCTTCTCAGTCCTTCAGCTAATAAGTCGTTTGTTCGCTCCTGGGCTTCCTTTAAACCTTGCAGTACACTCAGAATCTCAACAGTCTGATTCTGGGGAGCGGATAAAGGTGAAGAGTCATTGGAAGACATGATCCTGAAACAACAAATTCGAGAATGACATGAGTCACACGCTAAATGAATCAAAATATGATATGGATAGAACAAGGATTCAAGAATATCAGAGATGATGTATATCATTACAAGTGGGGAATCAACGGTATCACTTTAAGTCACTTGAATAGAGTACGGTAGTGCAATTGCCACCACGTACCCTTGTCAAGTCACCCAAAACCATAGTGAATGGATAGCTGAACGCACGATGTGAATATGGATCAAGAATGACAGTTTACAACATAGACCGAAAGATGTCTTAGATTGCCAAAACTGTACACAGAAAACTGTAATCCCAATTGGTGCAAAACCTGGCTCTAATACCAACTAAACCATGTCACGCCCCGCTTCCCAAAATACGGAATACGAGGGGTAGACAAGGCCAGCCATGCTCCTACGGTCAAGGAAATGTCCTGCCGTAGTCACACTTCGGCTTCTAGTTTATCATGGTAAACAGTAAATGATGCACAGGTAATGAGAAATGCAGTAACTGAAAGAAACAACAATATAAACTGACCTGAAGTGGAACAAACGAAAGTAACTCGGAGTGGCAAGTCAAGAAGTCTGTGATGCACGTCTAGTTCTGATCCAGGCTAAATCCTCTCCTCACACTGAGCATGCATACTCAGGTCGTCAGAGCGACACAATAGCAATAATATATATATATATATAAAATCAAGTGATAGTTCTAACAGTGGTAAATGGAAATGAATAACAGTAATTCAATGACAGTACGAATATGGATATGCAGTAATCAATGCAACGGAACAGTAAATCAGTGTAACGATATGTCACGTATGCCACACAGTATATCATGAATAAAATGCCAGTATCCCTATCAGTCTCTAAGTCTCACTGTACAGGTCACTAAGCCTATCGTCAGTCCAAGTGTGAGAGTCAACCACTCGCGAGTGTCCTCCACCCAAGGGTAGAACCCAAGGGCAAGGGACCACGGGCCCAACATGTAACGAGAATATCACGGTGTATATATCACGTACCCTGTAAATCTCCATATAACTCCCTAAATATATAAGCCGGCATGGGACTCCCGAGATTCTGTTGAACTCACACTTAAACTACCCACACCCCATGGTCTACATCAAACGCTAACCATCAACCTAAATACTAATCGATCCGTGACAAGTCTGCACGAGAACTGGAGGCAGGACCTCCATCAAGCACGTCCCGACTAATACCTAAGATAAACGGCAGTGTCTGGTGTCTTATCTGTGACACCCGTTCAACGCTTCCATAAATGTCCTATTCCACTTATAGTCACACGTGCACGCATCTCACAGATGTCGACAATGCAATGAAATAATAGGATCGCTGATTGTGTACCAGTACGTATCACTTTCACTTAATCACGGATACACGAACACTGACGTACTTGCCACAATCACCACTAAATCTAACACTGGGTAAATGCACGATGTCACTAGGTTATCACTACAATGATATGGGTATGTTGTGATGCATGAACAGTATAAGAAGCACAATTAAGGTGTCATAAACAACAGTCTATCACTTGCACGATTTATCATGAAACATTTGTATATAATTTAGCGAAATGATAAAAAGGTAGTAATTAATATGTTCAGTTAGCGATCCATAGAATTTTGTTTCAAGCCAATCGGGTTCCAGGATCAATAGTTATAACCATTTCATTTTAAGCGCTCGCGGCTGAAATCCGGTTTCAGAATCAGATGTCCGTTTCGCAACGCATTTTAACCCCAGTTGGGGTCAGATTTTAGCGACTCTGCAGTTGGATGAATTCTAGGGTTTTCAGTAAGGTTTTCAACGCAATAGACAGATCTTCGATCGCATCTGAACGTCAAGAGTTATACACTGTTTAATATTAACATGTCAATTCTGATTCTGCTGGGACTGTTATGTGTCCCGATCTTTTAAATTACATATTAAATATCAAACGGTAACGAAACAGAATGAAACCAAATGTATTGTCTAGCTAACAGAGTTACCTACAATAAGCAGTGGAGTTCCGCAACCTACGAGATAAGGAAAATCCTATGGTATCCAATACGGAACAGCAAGCAATGATTGGAGTAGCTCTGGACTGCAGTCTAGAGTCTCACTCCGATCCGAATATCATCACAGTTTAAATACAGAAATATCTGAAAAATGGTATAGGAAGTTCGTCGAGTTAGCTTCGATTTGAGCCCTCGAACACACCATTCTAATATGTATATGATTTATGGTGAATTTAACGATTTTCAGATAGAACAGGATTACGGTTTTACGGTTAAACTTGGGGCAGTTGTTTTAGTCATTATCGATTTCATCGTCCAACAAAAATCACACACTATGTTCACAGCCCTACGGGCCAACCTACACCATTGAGTTCCGTCAAATTTGATAATGTTTTCCTAAGGGAACAAGTATCGAACAGTACGGCACATAATAGTTTTAAACTTGTAACATTATAATCCATGTATTTAACAATTGTAACTTAGGTAAATAGCATGTAAGCAAGTCGAAAAACTTGCCTGGACACGTCTCGGGGTCGTACGGCAACAGTGTCGTCACGGACGCGCGATATACGCCGCGGAACAAGTTCGCGCGAGCCTTGATCGAGACACGGGTTTTACGTCGGAGTTGCCAAGTGCTCGTTGGGGGTATGGAGTGGGCTCTGTGGGTGGCCTGGGACTTGCTGGGGTCGACGATATCGACGGTGGTTGCTCCGGCGACGTGCACAGTGCAAGCGCAGAGAGTGGGGTTTTCTTTTGGAGAGAGAGAGGGAGGGAGAGAGATGAGAGTTAGAGAGAGACAGAGGGGAGAGAGAGGGTTACAGGGAGAGAGAGAGTCTGAGAGTTAGAGAGAGATGAGATGCAGAGTGAGAAAGAGAGGGAGGGGAACTGTGAGAGAAAGAGAGAGTGAGAAATGAGAGAGAGAGAGAGAGTGATCGGGAGAGAGAGTTAGAGAGAGAGAGTGACCGAGAGAGAGAGGGGGACAGTGAGGTGGAGAGAGAGAATGAGAGAGAGAGTTATACATAGAGAGAGGGTTTAGAGACAGAGAGAGTGAGGGAGCTGGGAGAGAAAGAGAGAGAGGGACAGAGAACCAGGGAGAGAGAGACCTGAGATCGAGAGAGGGGCAGCGAGATGAAGGAGAGGGTAAAGGGAAGTGAGGACGAGGCGGTCGCAGTTGAGGTCACCGTCGTCGGCGGGGGTGGTGTGCAGGGATGGTCGAGCTCGGGTCAGGCGGTGGTCGAAAATGGAGGAGAAGGAGAGGAGAAGAGGTGTCGTCGTTGGGGGAAAGCTCGGTGTGCTTGGAAGGAGAAGGCGATGGCGGTGGCTCCGGTGGGTCGCGGTGGTTGTGGTGGTGCTTGGTGAAGTTGGGTAGTCGAGGGAGTCGAAGCTCGAGCGAGGGTGTGCAGGGGAGTATAGAGAGAAGAGAGTCGTCGGGAGAGGGGAAAGGGAAGAGAGGGAGACGGGAGAGTGAGGGATATGGAGACGTGGTCGCGGGTCGTGGGGAGTAACGGCAGCGCGAGCAAGGGCGCGGGGAGCGGCGAGGAACGCGGTCGCGAGCGGGATTGGGGGAAAAGAGCCGTTGGAGGTTTAAATAGAAGATGCACAATGATGGAGTCGGGTCGGGTGAGTGAGGACACGGGCTTGGAGGGGAACGCGGAAGCGGGCCGGTGGGAATGGGCCGCAGAGAAAATAATTTCTCAAAGAATTTGTGGGCTGAGGGGAAAGAGTGGGCCGGGGTTAAAAATCGAATAATAACAGAAAAAAACAAAGGACAGAATGGGGCCGGGCTGAGTAAGGTGGGGATTGGAAGCTTAAGTAAGAAGAGAATTTAATTATTGAAGGAAAAAAAATAGGAACGGGCCGGGGTGAGTTGGGTTAGGAATAAAATAAATTGATTAGGGAAAAATAAATAGAAACGGGCCAGAAGCTTAACTAAAAATAAAATAATTATTAGTGTGGGCTGGTACTGTGGGTTCGTTCAAAATAGGTTTATTTAAAAAGAAAGAATGGGCTGATGAGGGAAAACATAGGCCGAACTTTGAATAGATTTGGAGGGTTTAAACTAAATAGTTTTGAAGAACTTGGTTTGTTAATGGGCTGGAGGAAGTTAAGGAAAATGATAAGAATGGGCTTGGGTTTGGAAATAAATAAGGATAGGAAAATTAGGGAAGAGGGCGGAAATAACAAATACAAGAATCTGGGAAAAATATACTAGATAGGTAATAAGATATTTAAACTAACTAAACATAATTTTGAAAGTGAACTAACAAACTGGTAAGTGGTAATTTATATAAATACGGACTTTGGCGTACAAAAGAGAACCGGGTATTACAGTATTGATGCACAGGTTCCGGCGCATATGATTATGGCGCTTTAAATACAGGTGCCTGGGGACTCTGGCGTATGCCGCGTGTCGCAGGGCCATTGGCGCATGCCCATTGACATTTGGGTATCTGGCGTATGGACCATAGTCACAAATTCGTGATTCGGGATTAATTCGGGATGATCGAAAATTCGGATTCGGAGAACTATTCGGAAAAAATCATCAGGTATTTTAGAAAGATTCGGCAGGTATTCGAGAAATGTTCAGGAAGGATTTCGATGAAGAAATTAATATATGAGGCGCTTGGTTTTGATGTTGCTAATTATTCGCTATTTTTGTGAATTATTCGCTGATTTTTCGAATAATTCACGAATTATTCAGAGTGTTCGCCAACGGCAATTAAATCGGAGAATTAATCGGCCAATCAAAATTTCACGAATTATTCGCGAATTCGCGAATTATGTGACTATGGTATGGACTTAAGTTCTCAGGAAATGGATCATTGGTGCATGGACTTAAGTCATTGTTTCCCCCAATCAGAGCAAAGCTCTGTTCAAAATTAAAATTTTGAAATGAAGCAACGCTTCAAATGTAGCGCCAAGTACGCTGCGCTCTAAGCAGCGCACCACGTGGAAAGCACAGATGCGCTAGCGCTAGGTGCGCTAGCGCTCTAAGCAGCACACCACGTGTGCGCTAGCGCTAGGTGCACTGCGCTCTAAGCAGCGCACCACGTACAAAGCATGGATGCGCTAGCGCTAGGTGCGCTGCACTCTAAGCAGCGCACCTCGTGCAGAGCACGGGTGAGCTGGCGCTGGAACTAAAAGCTCCCCACCGTCAGATCAAAGATCCGATAATAATGATAAATCATTAATTAAACAGAATTAAATTCTGTTAAAGAAAGATTCTTCAAAATCTTTCCAAACAACAAGATTGTGCACTGTAAATCTGAGCACCGTTGGATCAATGATCCAATGGTAATTAAAAATCACCAAAACACAGAATAAATTCTGTATGGAAAGATTTCCTAATCTTGTTAAAAACAAGAAGATTACCTTCTGTAAATCAGAAGCCCTTGGATCAAAGATCCAACGATGGGAAATTCCCCGAATCAATTGAAGAAAAGATCTCCTTAACTGATTGAACAGATCAGCTCACCCAATAAAAAGGCCCCTAGACTTCAAGTCTCATATACAGAAGCATAGAAAGAAACCTCCCCATAAGCTTTGAGAGATCTCAAAAAGAAGAGCCAAGCTCTCAGAGAAAGAAGATTCTTCTTCAAGGTAAAAAAAATGATGAACAGAGAGATGAAATCATCTCGTAATTAATTTCAAAAGAAGGATTCACTTCTTTTCTTTTCACAAAGAGATCATGAACATCTCGTTATAAGAAGGGGGGAGAATAATTCAATTCTCTTAAAGATCATAGATCTATAAAGGCAAAGTTTTTCATCAACATAAGAGATTGGAAATATCTCCTACAAAATAAGAACTGTTGTTCTTAGATCTTGAAACAAAGTCTCTTTTAAAAGAACATAAATTATTTCTCATATCATAAAATTGATCAGATATGCTTTGCGCTCTTGAACTGCGCTTCTGCGCTCTTGGACTGGCGCTTCTGTGCTCTTGGACTGGCGCCAAGCGTGACACGTGTCCCTCACGTATGCGCCACTTAACAGTTAGCGCTTCGCGCTCTTGAAATAGCGCACAGCGTCCATGGGATGGCGCTCAGCTTCAGGCGCACCACATGTCATTCACATGTGCGCCACTGAACTAATAGCGCAATGCGCTCATAAACTAGCGCTCTGTGCTCATAAACTGGCGCAATGCGCCCATTATCTGGCGCTTGCGCCAAGCGCGACACGTGTCCCTCGTATGTGCGCTACTCGGCAGAAGCTCATTGCGCTCTTTGATTGGCGCAAAGTGCCAAAAGCACCATGTGTTGCGCTGATAGAATATAAATTGTTCTTTAATAAGCCCAGAGCTATGATGAATGCCCAGCATTCAATAAAAGACAAAATATTGTCAGAATTTAAGTGAATGCTCAGCATTGTTAAAAGGGCCAAGCCCAAGCAAATGCTCAGCAGCCCAAAATAAATGTTAAACATTTTAACTTGATTGGACTTAGCCCAAGATTGGCCATAAGTCCTCAAATGCAGATTAACTGAGCTTATATGCTCATAAATCTTTTAACAGATCTTAGTTCCAAATTGGATTACAGATCTACCAATCAATATTGGTTCAAGGGTACATCTCTGAACCCCTCTTATATATGTCGTTGTAATTCTTCAACGTCTTCAGAGAGGTGACGGGTCCTGGAAACCATAAATTTCATAGACTATGACGTCTTTAAACTGGACTGTGGGGTCCTTAAACCCATGGACTATGATGTCCTTAATCTCGGACTGTGGGGTCCTTTAAAACCCATGGACTATAATGTCCTTAACCTCGGACTGTGGGGTCCTTTAAAACCCATGGACTATGATGTCCTTAACCTTGGATCGAGATGTCCTTAAACTAACATTGGACCGAGATGTCCTTAAACTAACATCGGACCAAGATGTCCTTAAACTAACATTGGACCGTAATGTCCTTAAACTAATTATCGACCGCAATGTTTCTAAACTAAACAATAGAGCCCAAATGCTCTCTTGTTGGACCTAAACGATCCTGTTAAGTTGATCTTAGTCTAAAATTAACGTATCCTTAACAAACGTTTAAGTTGATCTTAGTCTCAAATGAGACTAACGTATCCTTAAACCCAATCCCCAAACCCAAATCTAAGAAGATACGGATTTGGACTAATCCACGCCCTACGTGCGACAACATAAATTAGTCTCCGTATACAATCCACGGGAAACCAAAAACAAAATAAACACCCATGACACGAAGTGACCATCTGGAGAAGGAGAAAGTTGTTACCGTGATGCGGTAGCTTAATTAACTGCAGGGGCTTGCGCCTGTAGGAAAGAGCGTCCCCACAATCAAAAACCCCTCAAATGAGGGGGAATTTGACGAAGTCTGCTACATCGGCCGCATCTATTTAAACCTTCGATACATGGTGTTATAAATCAACTTGGCATCTTCGGAGAGGTGGATGGATAGCACCAATTAGCATCTGCCGCGAAATTCGGGCAAGACGGACATGAGCGGTCGCGTTCCCGTATTTCGGAGGGGAACAGATTCTGGCACGCCCGGTGGGACCTTTTCCTCTTTCCACTCCACACTTCGTGTGTCGTGTTTTTCCTATGATAAAATAATCGCAGTGTGTATGCTTTTGGTTGCCCTTAGGGCAGTGGATACTGAAGTCGGCGCTTCGTCTTTATGAAGAATGGCATTTGTTCCCACCTTAGAAACACAGGCTCTGTCATATCTGGTGGAGTCAAGTACGGGCCACTTGCAGGCTCAAATCTCTGCAATCCGTCTCTTCAAGAAATCAACGAGCTTCTCTTTGGGTCAATACTCCCACCTCCCACCCTCGGTACCGCAACGCCGATCGAGGAAGCCCAGAGGAAGTCTGTCGTCCACAGGCGGGCTCCCCAAGCAGCAGCTTTGCCGACGGAATCAGTCCTCAAATAATCGGCACATGCCAAGAACCAAGATCGGCGCAGGGGGCAGAATATTCAAGCTCTCAAAGGAAACAGGGGGCAGGCTCGGCAAAATCCTGAAGCTAATCAAATCCTGGACATAAGAAACGGTCGACGTCGATATCAGTGTCATACAAAATGAGCTGGAGGTAATTCTCTGTATGGTCCTGTTTCAAACCCAGTGGTAAATGTTGTTGTTCCAACTGGGAACAGCTTTAAATTGTTGTGAAGGGTTAGACAAAGTTCTCCTACCGCAATATTAAAGAAGTCTCCGCAGCCCATGGAGATCCCACGAGAGCAGAAACCGGTTTGCTCCCTGAGACAACTTTCCTTATCTATATATAAGGTGGGGAAGCAGGTGAAGGGGACTCACCCCAAGACGGATCCTGATACAGTGGTTCCTCCCAAAACCAAAGCGGCTTTTCACAAAAAAGAGAGGCCCAATAAAGCTCAAGTGCCCGAAGCAAACTCCAAAGGCCAAAACTCTAAACATCCCAAGCCTGGGGGCATGGTAGTTCACATAGTCTATGTGGTGAGTTTCAAAGACGAAGTTCGAGTTTTTACTAGTCATCGACCTCAAACTCGGTCCGTGACAAAAGTTCAACTGCAAGGTGAAAAGCTATAGGAGATGCTCGCTCAGGCGGCAGAAAACGCTAATCCATCACCTAAGTAAAATTGACTTAGGAACGGCAAACGACCCACGGCCGAAGTTCGTCAGTGAGCTGTTGTCTGAAGAAAAGGTTGCTAAACTCAAGGACGCGCTCATGTAGTATAAAGATTGCTTCACATGGAACTACTCCGAGATGCCGAGGCTAGACCCAGAAATAGCGGTGCATAAATTGGCGATATCTCCAGACGTCAAGCCAGTTAAACAAGCACCAAGAAGAATGCGGCTTGAACTTTAAATAAGCATCAATGCCGAAGTCAAGAAGCTAATCGACTCCGGTTTTATCCAAGAAGTTCAGTATGCTGACTGGATCTCCAACATTGTCCCAGTGATCAAGAAAAATAGGACAATGCACATCTGCGTGGACTTTCGAGACTTCAACAAAGCTTGTCCGAAGGATGACTTTCCCGTACCGATCACCAAGCTGATGATAGACAACACGTCCACTCACGAAGTCTTCTCCTTCATGGACGGCTCATCAGGGTACAATCAAATAAAGATGCATTTCGAAGATCAGAAGCATACCGCTTTACGGACTCCTCTGTGCATATTCTGCTACAAAGTGATGCCTTTCGGTCTAACGAACGCCGGTGCCACCTATCAGAGGGCCATGATGAAGATTTTCGATGACCTCATACATGAAATCGTCGAATGCTATATCGATGACCTCGTAGTTAAAAGCAAACCATACGAGGAACATTTAGAGCATCTGAAGATCGTGTTTCAACGCCTTCGGAAATACAACATGAAGATGAACCCTCTCAAATACGCATTCGGAGTTTCCTCGGGCAAGTTCCTGGGATTCGTCGTCCGACACCGAGGAATCGAAATAGACCCGTCGAAGATCAAGGCGATCATGGAAATGCCTCCGCCAAGAACTCTCAAGCAACTGTGGTCTCTCCAAGGAAATCTCGCCTATATCTGGCGATTTATAGCCAATCTCTCTGGCAAATGCCGCCTCTGCAGTCATCTAATGAAGAAGGGGACCCCTTTCATCTCGGATCGCAAATGCCAAAGCGCACTAGACGAAATCAAGCAATACTTGCAGAATCCACCGGTATTGACAGTTCCGGTTAAGGAAAAACCTCTCATCCTGTATACAACTGCTTTTGAAGGTTCCTTAGGTGTGCTATGGGCACAAGAGAATGACCAAGAGAAAGAGAGAGCCCTGTACTACTTGAGTCGAGTTCTCCTAAGGGCAGAAAACAATTACTCCCCCATTGAAAAACACTGCCTGGCGTTGATCTTCGCGATAACGAAGCTCAGGCACTATGCGTTGGCGCATGAGGTCCATCTCATATCAAAGGTGGATCCTCTCAAATATTTGATGTCAAGAGCTATACTAACAGGGCGGCTCGCTAAATGGGCCCTACTCTTAATGGAATTCTCGATAACTTATCGACCCCTCAAGGCGGTGAAAGGCCAGGACATCGCCGATTTCCTCGCTGAGCATCCAATACCTGCTGATTCTCCTTTGAACTGCGAACTGTCCGACTAGCACGCGTTTAAAACGATCGATGGGGAGAGAAGAGAGAATGATACCTAGTAGGAACTCTACTTCGACGGAGTATCTTCCATGAAGAAGCGCAAACAAAGAACCCCCATAATCAAATCAGGGGTAGGCCTCATCTTCGTGACTCCACAAGGAGGGATAATGCGCTTTGCCTTCTCCTTAACAGAGCCAAGGACGAACAATGAAGCCGAATACGAAGCTTTGATAGCAGGTCTTGAGATCACCGTCGACATGAGAATTGAGAACCTCATCATATACGGAGACTCCCAACGGGTCGTTAGTCAAGTAAATGGCGACTATCAAACGTGCAAGCCAGAGTTAGTGAAATACGACGAGAGAGTACAACAACTGCTAACTCAAATCCCTGCTTACGCCCTGGAGAGCATACCGCGTGCGGAAAATAGCAAGGCAGATGCTCTGGCCAAACTCGCTAAAGAATTGGCCGATGAGAATCTCGATGATGTGAGGATCGTTATACAAAGCCGTCGGGTTCTTGCACCGGCAGAAATATCTCCGGAGTCTCCTGAAGAAAAGAGAGCTACCGAGCAAACGGCCCTACTAATAAAAGACCAGGAAAAGGCTGAGGATTGGAGAGAAGTCTTTATAGACAACTTCAAATCCCGTCGAACACCTGAAGATGCGACTTCGAGACATCAGCACATGAAACGAGCTCTATCCTTCGCCTTTATTAATGATACTCTGTATAAGAGATCATTTGATTCTCTATGGCTAAGATGCCTGGGACCCGAAGAGGCAAGGAGAGTCATCCAAGAAACTCACGACGAACTCTACGGTTCTCACCAAGCCGGCTCGAAGATGAAACTAAAAATCAAAAGGATGGGCTACTATTGGCCCATGATGATCCAGGACTGCCTTGAATATGCGAAGCTGTGCCACTCGTGCCAGGTTCACGGGGATTTTATCCATCAGCATCCGAATCCACTACATCCAACGGTGGGTAGCCGGTCGTTCGAAATGTGGGGAACCGACATAATCGGCCCCACCGAACCGATATCGTCCAGAGGACATCGATTCATCTTGGCGACAACTGATTACTTCTCCAAATGGGCAGAAGCAGCACCGCTGAGGGAGGTGAAGACAGAGAATATTCTCCATTTCTTCAAAACACACGTCATTTATTGGTTTGGCACTCCGTGACGGATTATCTCCAATAACGGGCTGTTCCCGCCAAAAATTTCTGCGCAAAGAGCCTAAGGTATCAAATGGCAGCGATACGCTTAAGAAAATGCGAACCAGTATTTTCCGAGCTGTTTTCTGACAAACTCCCGAATGAGAAACAGATAAATTCTGATGATATTGGAAGAATCTCGAAAAACCCTTTGATCTGATATATTATGGGCTTCGTAATTCATCCGGGATCAAAAGTTATGAGCAAATATGCTATGCACTGTTCCCTGATTAAAAATCAGGAATTACCTCAATGAGGTATTACGTGCTCACACGTGATCAATGGTCACGTGTTGACACGTGATAGTTAAAACAGAAATAAAAACAAACGATTGAAGAAGGACCCAATTGGAGGTCATGTGCTCACACGTGACCAATGGTCACGTGTTGACACGTGATAGTTAAAACAGAAATAAAAACAAATGACTGAAGGAAATACCTCAATGAGGTATCACGTGCTCACACGTGACCAATGGTCACGTGTTGACACATGATGGTTAAAACTGAAGCGTAAATAAACTCTGAGAAAAGGACTCAATTGGGGGTCACGTGCTCACATGTGACCAAGGGTCACGTGTCAGCACGTGACTGGCTTCGAAAGCCTTACAGTTTAATAGAATTAAATTCTAAAAGCTTCTAAATCTTTCCAAATGGAAAAGAATTATGGGGACCGTTAGATTAAAGATCCAAGGGTGATTAAATATCACCAATTTATGGAAAAATCTTAGACAAGGAAAGATTTCTTTTAAATCTCACCGAAAATAACAAACAGAATATCTTTGGATTTAAAATCCAACGGTGAATAAAATTCATTGTGTGATCTAAAGGATCATATTAATTATGAAATCAATTAAAATCTTTCAATGAAAGATTCACTGAACAAATCGATTCTTTTCTTTCTCCTATAAATAGGAGCCAAGAAGAGAAGAGAAGGGATCTACCTTTTTGGAGAGAAGAACAGAGAAAGGAGAATTTAATTCTCAAGAGAGAAGAAAAGAGAGGAGAATTTAATTCTCAACAAAGAAAACCCTAGGTGAGAAAAGAAAGGGAATCAAAACTTTAAACAAAGAATTTAATTCTCAAAATCTAAGAGTTTAACTCTTCTACAAAGAACTTAGTTCATCCTCTAGTTGAAAATCTGCAGAATCACATCTCCCCATACGTTGAGAATTTAATTCTCATCGGATTGAGATCCTGCCATGCAGATCCGAAACTTAGAGGGGGAATTGAGTTTAGAGAATTGAATTCTCCCAAAACAAAACTAGGGTTTAACCCTATATGAGAATTTAATTCTCCAAAAACAAAACTAGGGTTCAACCCTATATGAGAATTCAATTCTCCAAAAACTATAGGAATTTAATTCCTTCAAGATGGACAGAACTAGGGTTTAACCCTATATAAGAATTTAATTTTTTTCCATATATAGGAATTTAATTCCTCCAAAACAAAATTAGGGTTTAACCCTACAGAGAATTTAATTCTTAAAGATAAAATGATCTTCATGCATGCAAAAGATTTACAGTCACGTGTCCCCACGTGACCCCTGAAGAGATCCCCAGAAATGAGAAGGAAAGAATCTTTGAGGCAATGCTTCACGTGCTCCCACGTGACTTTCAAAATGCAGAAAGAAAAAGCAAAGGAAATGAAGGCTTTGGGCGCTCTCACATGTTACCACGTAACCCCTTGGCAAACGCTTTAACAGTCAGCACATAAATCCCCATCACGTGTCAACACGTGATGCTCAAAATAAAAATATAAAAAGTGTTTAACACTTAATTGCAGAACGAAGAAAAGGGATCTGGTCCCACTTTTGGGCGCTCTCGCGTGTCCATACGTAACCCCTCTTTCTTTAGTGTTTAACACTAATTTGGGGATTATATTTCCAGTGTTTAACACTGATTGTTTCTAGTGTTTAACACTAAATTGAAGATTATATTTCCAGTGTTTAACACTGATTGTCTTTTAGTGTTTAACACTAATTTGAGAGTTCTACCTCCAGTGTTTAACACTGTTGTTCTCTAGTGTTTAACACTACTTTTAGCCAAATTGGCTAATTTCCCAGAGGCAAAAGTCCCTCCTCCAAATGAATCTCAAAATTGAGGAAATCAAAGACAAAATATTGTTAGAGCCCCCCAAACCTCTGTTTAGCACTGCTGAATGATGAGGGGCTGAACCCAGAAAAATGTCTAATGGTCCAAAGGGCCAATATTTCAAACATAATTGGACTTAGCACAAACTGGCTATAAGTCCTCAAATCATCTTGAACTGAGCACATCTGCTCTTTCAACCAACTCATTGGTTCAAGGGTACATCTCTGAACTCCTCTGATATTTGTCGTTGTAATCATTCAATGTCTTCAGAGAGGTGATGGGTCCCGACAGCCATACATTTTATGGACCACTAAGTTCTTAAACTGGTATCGGACCACTATGTCCTTAAACTGGTATTGGACCACCATGTTCTTAAACTGGTAATTGACCGCAATGTCTCTAAACTAAACAATTGAGTCCAAATGCTCTTTTGTTGGATCTAAATGATCCCGTTAAGTTGATCTTAGTCAAAAATTAGACTAATGTATCCTTAACAAACGTTTAAATTGATCTTAGTCTCAAATGTGACTAACGTATCCTTAAACACAACCCCAAACCCAAATCTAAGAAAATACGGATTTGGACTAATCCACGTCCTACGGGCGACAACATAAATTAGTCTCCGTATACAATCCACGGGCAACCACAAACAAAACAAACACCCACGACACGAAGTGACCATCTGGAGAAGGAGAAAGTTGTTACCGCGATGCGGTAGCGTAATTAACTGCAGGGGCTTGCGCCTGCAGGGAAGAGCATCCCCACAATCAAAAACCCCTCAACGAAGGGGAATCTGACGAAGTCTGCTATATCGGCCGCATCCTTTTAAACCTTCGATACATGGTGCCATAAATCAACTTGGCATCTTCGAAGAGGTGGATGGATAGCACCAATTAGTATCTGCCCCGAATCTCAGGCAAGACAGTCCGTCTTGCGCATCTTTCGGCGGGGAACAGATTCTGGCACGCCCGGTGGGACCTTTTCCTTTTTCCATTCCACACTTCGTGTGTCGTGTTCGCAAACGAATCGCGATTTGCTATGGTTGCCTGTGGATTCGAGGTACTTAGATTTGGTGTATTGCTCCGTGCAGAAAACAGAAGACCAATGGTTTCAAACTGCACTAACTGCAACTGCAACTCTCACTCCGTCCCGTCCGGAGGAGTGCCTTACGGGCCCCAAGCGGCCTCCATCTTCACTATGCCGGTGGAATAGCTGGCTCAAGCCACCACTGGATTGTTCTTCGGGACCATGCTCCCACCGATGAGCTTCAACGCCCCTGTACCATCGCAAGAAGCTCCCAAGAAGTCGGTCTCCGATCGGCTTGCAACTACAGCGGCCCCTCTCAAAGGGTCGCCCAAATCCAACGCCTCAGTCTTTGACAGACTGGGCCAAAGCTCATTTGGGCCCATGAAGAAGCCCGTGATACCAGAAAGGGTTATCCCAAAAAGGATAGCCATTCCTACTCTCGAAGTCATCAAGGCGGCTTCTCCTGCCAAAGGGTTGGTCTTCACAAGACTGACTGTTCCGGCTTCCGCTCCGGCTCCCATTCCTGCTTAAAAGTCTGTCTTTGACAGGTTGGATACCGCTACTCAACGGACGTCAGTCTTCAATAGGCTGGCACCGGTGACGCCTCACTTGAATATGGGACATGACGAAGCCATCCCCATCACCGAACCAACACCGACAGCTCGACACGCTCAACGTCGCCACTGGCACTGAGTAAGGAAGGCCGGGGGCAACTCCCCCTCTGGCCTAACTCCACCAGCTCCAACGGTAGAAGTTAATGCTGCTATTCCAACCGGGAACAGCTTTGAGCTGCTAAACAAGGTGCGTAGGAACTCGCCTACCGCAATATTGAAAAGATCTCCGCCGCCGGTGGAAACTGTCACAGAAATGAAGCCGAAACAGTCCCCTCAGCGGCTGTCCTCCAAAATCTACAAAGTCTGGCGACAGGTTCGGGACTCAGTAATTGATCAAGATGACCCTAGCCGACAGAAAAAGGCGAAGGTTCAACAAGAAGAGAACCATCCTGCCAAATCACAAAAAGCTGTCTGGGTGCCCGCTGCGATGCCCCCCTCAACTTCAACTGCTCAAAAGAAAAAGCGGCCGGAGAAAGCCTGTGTAGCTGCAGCAGACCGCAAAGGCATTGAGCCCAAACTCCCCAAGTCTGGGGGCATGATGGTACATACTGTCTACATGGCTTCCGGAAAAGAAGAAAGCCGCAGTTCGATGGGCCACCGAATGCTCACCCGATCAACAACAAGGGCTCAGGAACAACAACAACAAAAGCTTCAAGAGATGCTGACTGCAATGGCCGCACTTACCAGGCCAAAAGAAAGCCCGGAGGCGTCATCGGAACAACGTCACGAACACGAGACTGATGCTGAATTCCTTCGAAGAATGCACGAAAAGAAGGACAAGGAGGCTGCGGAACAAGCGGCCAATATAAAGCGAATAACATTTCTCTTCCAAGATATGGCCAGGATGATGTTACATCCGGAACCTCCAGCTGAAGACCCTCCGATCATTATTGAAGACGGCAGAGGGGAGACATTAAACCCTCATCCGACACTTTCAGCAGCCAAGGAGGAAACCATCTCAAAATCCACGCTTGATGATTACATCGCTCAGCAGATACGAGTTCATCAGGCGAATGAAGCGGCTGGACAAATTGTTAAAACTGGACGACCCTATCCGGGTTGGTACGACCAAATAAAGTACCCGCCGGGATACACGATCCCCAAATTCCACGTATACAAGGGAACGCAAAATCTGCATCAGCACGTCGCTCAATTCAGAGCCTTATGCGGCAACACTGGAGGTGACGATAAGCTAATGCTCCGCCAGTTTGTTGGCAGTTTGTCAGAGACGGCATTCGAGTGGTATTCTGAACTCCTAAATGACTCTGTCAAGACATTCACAGAGATGGAGTTGCTATTCACCCAGCATTTCGCAAGCGCTAGCGAACGCACCCCAATCACGGCATTGATCAATGCCAGGGTGAAGCCTGGAGAAACTTGGGTCCAGTATGCGATACGGTGGCGTAATCTGTGATCGAAGTGCGAACAGCGCATCGAAGAAGCACCAGCGGTGGGCATGTTCGTAGGAACCCTCGACCATCGGGCGACCATTTCTCAATTCATGATGTTCTTCAAGCCGACCACTTTCCAGGCCTTGGTTGACAAGCGAGCCCAAATGGACCAGATGGGCCATAGGCTTTCTTCTTCAAAGACAGAGCCTTGGAATGAAAATGGCAAAGGGAAAGCAACCTTCGTTGCCAATACTCAACAACGGCCGAGCAACTTAAAGCCGGTTGTTCGCCAAAACAACGTGCGTCCACGCCCATCCCTCGAGGAGAGACTGGGACATCCTTACTCGTTTCCCCAGGATAAAACAAAGAAATTGTTCGAGCTGGCAGTGCGCAACAAGCTCATAAACTTGCCGGATCCAAAACGTTCATTGCAGCCAGGTAATGTCAACAATCCTAATTACCGCACTTACCACCAAGCAGTAAGTCATCCAATCGAAAATTGCTTCGTCTTCAAAGGCTGGATGGAGGACCAATACAAACAAGGCAAGTTCATATTATCCGAAAACTAGAAAGTGAACCCGCCACAATCTCACGCCCCTAAAAAAGTGGACGTGCTGGGGGCATCATGCTCATTCATAAGGGAAGCCCCGTGGGAGGTCGCTCTTTCAGCCAAAACTAAAAGAATGTTGAAGGATCTCCAAACGTGCCCGGCAATCAGGTGGAAAAATCCACTGGAACCCAAGATCATCGAAGGAATGCTGAAACCGCCCCAACTCCAATAACGGGTGGTGATGGTCAGAGCGCTCACACCCAGCCATCAAAGTCTTCGAAGAAGAAGAAGAAGAAGACCAAAAAGCCCATGCAGCCTGCTGACAAGCGCACGGACCTGCAAAAACAGATTGACGCGTTGGAATAATATAATCAGAAGACGTGGACCCCAACCACACTCCAAGAATTTCTCAGCCACGTTCTTGAGGTCGGAGATGATGACAATGGAGAAGACTCGTCGGATTAATCTAAAGATTATGTGGCAAGCTGCCATGTGATCTCTCGCTCGTCAATAAATGATGAAGAAGCTCCTTACACAAAGAAGCTAGGGGCAGATCTTGAGCCAGAACTTCTAGGACCATCAGACGAAATAATTGATGCATTCCTGAACGAAGCCCGTCTTAAAAGCAAAGCTGATCGAGAGCGCGAAATGGCCATATTCGAAAAAGCCAAACGCCGGCGACTAGATAAAAGGGTCGAAACACTCCCACCGGATCAAAGTACATCCGACGCAAATGAAAGCAGGATCAAGACAAGGAAACGATTCGCTAAAGCCATATCGATGGGGATGAAGCTGCCCTCTTTCAGAGAAAATTCTCCTGGTGGTATACATATTGATGAAGCAGACGCACATCCTAACTTCTGCTTATATCATCAGAAGATCACACATCCTACTGAAGACTGCAACTCCTTTAAGTGTTGGTGGCAAAGTTATGTTGCTCACAAGCAACACTTCAACAGAACAAAGCGTGAAGCTCGTAGACAGCGGAAAAATACGACAGATGAGCGTCAAAGAATTGCCGGCAATTGTCATAGGGTTGATCCTGAGGGATCGCGAGTTCTCATTTTTGGGAGCGACTCTGACGAAAAAGTAGCCCACGGTCCTCTCTTCAAAGAATCCATCTATGAAACGAAAAAATTGAAGAGTTGCGAGAACATTCAGCCGTGCAATCGCACGCTACCCAGAAAGAATCTCGAACCCGCAAACAAGAGATCGAACAAAAAGGATAAAAGGAAGGGAAGAACGACCTTCGTCGCCAACGCTCAACAACAATCGAGTGGCCCTAGACCGGTAGTTCACCAAAGCAACAAGCGGCAACCCCTCTATGAGAAGTTGAAACGTCCTTACTCATTTCCTCGGGATGAAATAAAGAGGCAGTTCGAACTAGCAGTGTACAACAGGCTTATCACTCTACCGGAGCCAAAACACAAGCTACAACTGAATGATGTCAACAATTCTAATTACTGCCCTTACCACCAAGTATTGGGCCATCCGATCGATAACTGCTAAGTCTTCAAAACCTGGGTTGAAGACCGGTACCAACAGGGCAAGTTCGCGCTGTCCGAAAATGGAAGGTGAACCCACCACAACTACATGCTCTGAAAAAGATGGACATGCCGGGGCATCGTGCTCTTTCATAGAGAAAGCCCCATGGACCAAAAAGTCCGTAAACTAGAAACTCGCCTCAAATATGGAAACGATAGACCGAAACGTCGTTAAACTAACGATAGACCACTATGTCCTAAAACTGGTTGTAGACCGAAACGTCGTTAAACTAACGATGGACCACTATGTCCTAAAACTGACTGATGACCGAAACGTCGTTAAACTACTACCAACCCGCGGCATCTTCAGGCTGACGTGGTAAAAAAAATGGTACGTCCATAAGCAAATGGGCACGGATGAAAACCCGAAAGGGCTCCGTGAGTAAAAACAGTAGGACTACCGGCGATGTTTGTGAAAACCCGAAAGGGTGCAGACTCGTAAAAAAAAAGGTATGTCCATAAGCGAAATGGGCACGGATGAAAACCCGAAAGGGCCCCGTGAGTAAAAACAGCAAGACTACCGGTGAGTTTTGTGAAAACCCGAAAGGGCGCAATCTCGCTAAAAGACACTTGCAAGGTCCTCTCGACCTTGGGAGGAGAAACCACCTGCGTGAGATCCTTACGACTCACAAAGGAGCAACACACTTAGGGGTCCCCACGACTCCTAAGGAGAAATTACACTTGCGAGATCCTCAAGACTCGTAAGGAGAACCCTCTTATGGGCCCCTCACGGCTCATAAGATTCAAAAGTCTTAAGCTACAGGGATCTGAACCTGTTCTTAAGCGGCCACCACAACCTCCAATACTGCCATACAAGCGGCTCAATACTGACCCTTGTATACAATCCACGGGCACGAATAAACATTTCCCTAACAAAGTCCCATCCGTGACTAGGGATATGTTTACACGGTGAACAGCCCTTGTAAGTCCTCTCGACTTATAAGGAGAAAGCACTCTTATATGATCCTTACGACTTATAAAAGACCATGCACTTAGGAATCCTCACGACTCCTAAGGAGAAAACGCACCTATGAGATCCTCATGACTTGTAGGGAGAAATACCTTTATGAGACCCTTACGGCTCATGAAGTCAAAAGCCTTAGTCGACAGAATCTTAACCCTGTCTACTAAACCACCTTTGTTCGATATTGACAGAGGAAAATGATGATTCGCTCCTGGGAATATCCCAGTTGTAGCGATGCTGATGCCAAAATCGGTGTCTAATTCCAAGCTTGCAGCGAAAAGCCAGCAAGCCACACATGCATACGAAATAGCCGAAATGATGGGGCAACTTGCAAACAAAATCAGCAAGTAAAAATGTATGCATACGAAATAGCCGAAATGATTGGGCAACTCGCAATAAAAAACAGCGAGTAAAAATAAAACAAATAGCCGAAATGATTGGGCAATCATGACCTTCGCGATATAAAAGCTGAAATGATAGAGCATCGCGGAAATAAAAAAAATGAACGAAAAAATGAAATTTATGCCCTACAGGTAAGATCGCACCGATCCCTGTATACAATCCAAGGGCACAAACAAAAAGGGAACCATACCTTCCCAACAGGCTCCATCAGAAAGTGAAGCCAAATCCCGACGGTTCATAGAAAACCTAGAGACAACCTCGACACTTGTCGCAATATTGCAGACACAATGTCAACAAATGAAGCAAAGGCCAAATTCTTAGCTTCAGGGTCTTGACGGTAACTCATTTAAAACCTGAAAGACTATCAGAGATCATCCCACATCAGGATGGAGTGGTCACCACTTCGACGTTGTCTCGATACAGTAGACGAAATGTCACTACGGCGTCTTTCCTCCAACAGGATTCGGATACGCCAAAGCAAATGAAGCGAAGGCCAAATTCCTAGCTTCAAGGTCTCGTAGGCAACTTATATAAAACCTGAAAGACTATCGGAGATCATCCTACATCAGCACGGAGTGGTCACCACTTCGACATTCGTCTCGATACAGCAGACAAGATGTCACTACGGCGTCCTTCCTCCAACAGGATTCGGATACGCCAAAGCAAATGAAGCGAAGGCCAAATTCCTAGCTTTAGGGTGTTGAAGGCAACTCATATAAAACCTGAAAGGCTATCGGAGATCATCCCACATTAGCACGGAGTGGTCACCACCTCGACGTTCGTCTCGATACAGCAGACGAGATGTCACTACAGCATTCTTCCTCCAACACGATGCAGACGCAACGCTAAAGCAAATGAAGCAAAGGCCAAATTCCTAGCTTCAAGGTCTTAACGGTAACTCATATAAAACCTGAAAGACTATCGGAGATCATCCCACATCAGCACGGAGTGGTCACCACCTCGAAGTTCGTCTCGATACAGCAGACGAGATGTCACTACGGCGTCCTTCCTCCAATAGGATTCGGACACGCCAAAGCAAATGAATCAAAGGCCAAATTCCTAGCTTCAGAGTCTTGACGGTAACTCACATAAAACCTGAAGGACCATCGGAGATCATCCTACACCAGCGCGGAACAGTCACCACCTCGACGTTCGTCTCGATACAGCAGACGAGATGTCACTACAGTGCCCTTCCTTCAACAGGGTTCGGATGCACCAAAGCAAACGAAGCGAAGGCCAAATTCCTAGCTTCAGGGTCTTGAAGGCAACTCATATAAAACCTGAAAGACTATCGGAGATCATCCTACATCGGCGCGGAATGGTCACCACTTCGATGTTCGTCTCGATACAGCAGACGAGATGTCACTATGGCGTTTTTCCTCCAACAGGATTCGGATACGCCAAAGCAAATGAAGCGAAGGCCAAATTCCTAGCTTCAGGGTCTTGAAGAAAACTCATATAAAACTTGAAAGACTATCGGAGATCATCCCACATCAGCACGGAGTGGTCACCACCTCGACGTTTGTCTCGATACAGCAGACGAGAAGTCACTACAGCGTTCTTCCTCCAACAGGATGCAGACGTAACTCCAAAGCAAATGAAGCAAAGGCCAAATTCCTAGGTTCAGGGTCTTGACAGTAACTCATATAAAACCTGAAAGACTATCGGAGATCATCCCACATCAGCACGGAGTGGTCACCACCTCAACGTTCATCTCGATACAGCAGACGAGATGTCACTACAGCGTTCTTCCTCCAACAGGATGCAGACGCAACGCCAAAGCAAATGAAGCGAAGGACAAATTCCTAGCTTCAGGGTCTTGACGGTAACTCATATAAAACCTGAAAGACTATCGGAGATCATCCCACATCAGCACGGAGTGGTCACCACCTCGACGTTCGTCTCGATACAGCAGACGAGATGTCACTACGGCGTCCTTCCTCCAACAGGATTCGGACATGCCAAAGCAAACGAATCAAAGGCTAAATTCCTAGCTTCAGGGTCTTGACGGTAACTCACATAAAACCTGAAGGACCATCGGAGATCATCCCACACCAGCACGGAGCGGTCACCACCTCGACGTTCGTCTTGATACAGCAGACGAGATGTCACTACAGCGCCCTTCCTCCAACAGCGTTCGGACGCACCAAAGCAAACGAAGCGAAGGCCAAATTCCTAGCTTCAGGATCTTGAAGGAAACTCATATAAAACCTGAAAGACTATCGGAGATTATCCCACATCAGCGCGGAATGGTCACCACCTCGGCGTTCGTCTCGATATAGTAGACGCGATGTCACCACAGCGTTCTTCCTCCAACAGGATTCGGACGCGCCAAAGCAAACGAAGCGAAGGCCAAATTCCTAGCTTCAGGGTCTTGACGGCAACTCATATAAAACCTGAAAGACTATCGAAGATCATCCCACACTAGCGCGGAGTGGTCACCACCTCGACGTTCGTCTCGATACAGCAGACGAGATGTCACCCCAGCGTTCTTCCTCCAGCAGGGTTCAGACGCGACAATCAAACAACGGAGCCATGGCAAAATCCCTAGTTCCAAACCTCGACGGTTCACCAACAACCTAGAGACAACTGCGACACTCGTCTCGATACAGCAGATGCAATGCCGCCAAACGAAGCGAAGGCCAAATTCCTAGCTTCAAGGTCTTGACGGCAACTCATATAAAACCTGAAAGACTATCGGAGATCATCCTACACCAGCGCGGAGTGGTTATGACTCATCGGGGCTCTCCAAAATGAGCCTAACATCAAGTAAAAAGCGGCATGGCAAAATTCCTAACGCTTGCTCTTCCGACAGTCAAACTGCCTAGGAAGATTGCTTGAAGACGTCTTGTCTAGCCCCCGAAGGGATCAGAGACACGCCAGTCGCAAGGCTGCTTGAACAGCAAGATTGCCTATCGAGGAATACATCAGCCAACGCGACGGTACAACGGACAAAATCCTAGTACCACAGACCCTAACGGACCTTTGCCGTAAAGACCAAAGGTTAACTGTGACGTTAGGACATCCTTGCGAGAACTTTTCTATTCGTCTCGACTCGTAAGGCAAAGCCTTAGGCAATGGGGATTAAAAAAAACCGTTTCCTAAGCACTGGGGCCCTGCAAGTTAGTCCAAGATGGACTCTTGCATACTATTCACGGGTCACACTCTTCAAAGTCGAATCTCGACAAGGAGGGAAATAATCACTTATGAGTCATCTCGACTTGTAAGGGAGAAAATTCATTTGTGAGATTGTTATGACTCTCAAGAGAAAACACACACTTAGGAGTTCTCACGATTCCTAAGGAGAAAATACACCCACGGGATCCTCTCGACTCGTAGGGAGAAAAGTCTTTATGAGACCCTCACGGCTCATAAAGTTGAAAAGTCTTAGGTGGCAGATCCTAACCCTTTCTCCTAAGCCATCACTGCCCTACAAAGAGGTCAAGATGGACTATTTACAGGCCACACTCCCCGAAGTCAAATATCGACAAGGAGGGAAACAATCACTTATGAGTCCTCTCGATTTGTAAGGGAGAAAATTCTCTTGTGAGATCCTTACGACTCTTAAGAGAAAATACACTTAGGAGTCCTCACGACCCCTAAGAAGAAAATACAACTGCGGGATCCTCTCGACCTGTAGGAAGAAAAAAACCTTCTTGAGACCCTTACGGCTCATGAAGATGAAAAAATTCTTAGGTTACAAGAACCTAAACTTGTCTCCTAAGCCATCAATTTCTATTGCCATGTGTAACTCTGCACTACTTAACCTAAGTACATACTTACGTGGGCAAAGTAGTGGGGGGCATTTGTTCCCGCCAAAAATTTCTGCGCAAAAAGCCTAAGGTATCAAATGGCAACGATACGCTGAAGAAAATGCGAACCGGTATTTTCCAAGCTGTTTTTTGACAAACTCCCGAATGAGAAACAGATAAATTCTGATGATATTGGAAGCATCTTGAAAAACCCTTTGATTTAATATATTATGGGCTTCGTAATTCATCCGGGATCAAAAGTTATGAGCAAATATGCTATGCGCTGTTCCCTGATTAAAAATCAGGAATTATCTCAATGAGGTATTACGTGCTCGCACGTGATCAATGGTCACATGTTGACACGTGATAGTTAAAACAGAAATAAAAACAAACGATTGAAGAATGACCCAATTAGGGGCCGCGTGCTCACACGTGACCAACGGTCACGTGTTGACACGTGATAGTTAAAACAGAAATAAAAATAAATGACAGAAGGAAATACCTCAATGAGGTATCACGTGCTCACACGTGACCAATGGTCACGTGCTGACACATGATGGTTAAAACTGAAGCGTAAATAAACGCTGAGAAAATGACTCAATTAGGGGTCACGTGCTCATACGTGACCAAGGGTCACGTGTCAGCACGTGACTGGCTTCGAAAGCTTTACAGTTTAATAGAATTAAATTCTAAAAGCTTCTAAATCTTTCCAAAGGATTATGGGGACCGTTAGATTAAAGATCCAAGGGTGATTAAATATCACCAATTTATGGAAAAATATTAGACAAGGAAAAATTTCCCCTAAATCTCACCGAAAATAACAAACAGAATATCTTTGGATTTAAAATCCAACGGTGAATAAAATTCATTGTGTGATCTAAACGATCATATTAATTATGAAATCAATTAAAATCTTTCAATAAAAGATTCACTGAACAAATCGATTCTTTTCTTTCTCCTATAAATAGGAGCCAAGAAGAGAAAAGAAGGGATCTACCTTTTTAGAGAGAAGAACGGAGAAAGGAGAATTTAATTCTCAAGAGAGAAGAAAAGAGAGGAGAATTTAATTCTCAACAAAGAAAACCCTAGGAGAGAAAAGAAAGGAAATCAAAACTTTAAAAAGAGAATTTAATTCTTAAAATCTAAGAGTTTAACTCTTCTAAAAAGAACTTAGTTCTTCCTCTAGTTGAAGATCTGCAGAAGCACATCTCCCCATAAGTTGAGAATTTAATTCTCATCGGGTTGAGATCCTGCCATGCAGATCCGAAACTTAGAGGGGGAATTGAGTTTAGAGAATTTAATTCTCCCAAAACAAAACTAGGGTTTAACCCTATATAAGAATTTAATTCTCCCAAAACAAAACTAGGGTTCAACCCTATATGAGAATTCAATTCTCCAAAAACTATAGGAATTTAATTCCTTCAAAATGGACAGAACTAGGGTTTAACCCTATATAAGAATTTAATTCTTTTACATATATAGGAATTTAATTCCTCCAAAACAAAATTAAGGTTTAACCCTACAGAGAATTTAATTCTTAAAGATAAAGAGATCTTCATGCATGCAAAAGAATTACGTTCACGTGTCCCCACGTGACCCCTGAAGAGATCCCCAGAAATGAGAAGGAAAGAAGCTTTGAGGCAATGCCTCACGTGCTCCCACGTGACTTCCAAAACGCAGAAAGAAAAAGCAAAAGAAATGAAGGCTTTGGGCACTCTCACGTATTACCACGTGACCCCTTGGCAAACGCTTTAACAGTCAGCGCATAAATCCCCATCACGTGTCAACACATGATGCTCAAAATAAAAATATAAAAAGTGTTTAACACTTAATTGCAGAATGAAAAAAAGGGATCTGGTCCTACTTTTGGGCGCTCTCACGTGTCCATACGTGACCCCTCTTTCTTTAGTGTTTAACACTAATTTGGGGATTATATTTCCAGTGTTTTACACTGATTGTTTCTAGTGTTTAATACTAAATTGAAGATTTTATTTCCAGTGTTTAACACTGATTGTCTTTTAGTGTTTAGCACTAATTTGAGAGCTCTACCTCCAGTGTTTAACACTGTTGTTCTCTAGTGTTTAACTCTACTTTTAGCCAAATTGGCTAATTTCCTAGAGGCAAAAGCCCCTCCTCCAAATGAATCTCAAAATTGAGGAAATCAAAGACAAAATATTGTCAGAGCCCCCCAAACCTCTGTTTAGCACTGCTGAATGATGAGGGGCTGACCCCAGACAAATGTCTAATGGTCCAAAGGGCCAATATTTCAAACATAATTGGACTTAGCCCAAACTGGCCATAAGTCCTCAAATCATCTTGAATTGAGCACATCTGCTCTTTTAACCAACTCATTGGTTCATGGGTACATCTCTGAACTTCTCTGATATTTGTCTTTGTAATCCTGCAACGTCTTCAGAGAGGTGATGGGTCCCGACTGCCATACATTTTATGGATCACTATGTCCTTAAACTGGTATCGGACCACTATGTCCTTAAACTGGTATTGGACCACCATGTCCTTAAACTGGTAATTGACCGCAATGTCTCTAAACTAAACAATTGAGTCCAAATGCTCTTTTGTTGGATCTAAATGCTCCCGTTAAGTTGATCTTAGTCAAAAATTAGACTAACGTATCCTTAACAAACGTTTAAGTTGATCTTAATCTCAAATGTGACTAACGTATCCTTAAACCCAACCCCAAACCCAAATCTAAGAAAATACAGATTTGGACTAATCACGTCCTACGGGCGACAACATAAATTATTCTCCGTATACAATCCACGGGCAACCACAAACAAAACAAACACCCACGACACGAAGTGACCATCTAAAGAAGGAGAAAGTTGTTACCGTGATGCGGTAGCGTAATTAACTGCAAGGGCTTGCGCCTGCAGAGAAGAGCGTCCCCACAATCAAAAACCCCTCAAACGAGGGGGAATCTGACGAAGTCTGCTACATCGGCCGCATCCGTTTAAACCTTCGATACATGGTGTCATAAATAAACTTGGCATCTTCGGAGAGGTGGACGGATAGCACCAATTAGCATCTGCCACGAATCTCAGGCAAGACAGTCCGTCTTGCGCGTCTTTCGGCGGGGAACACTGGCCAGCCTATAGAAGCTACAAAATCAGCCGCTTCGCACAACAACATAACATAGAATGGAGATATTCATCGGTCTATAATCCCCGAGCTAACGGTCTAGCTGAGGCTTTTAATATGACCTTGACGAAGATCATGAAAAAGACGGTGTCTCGAAATAAGAGGGACTGGCATAAGAGACTGCATGAAGCTCTTTGGGCGTATCGAACTACGTTAAAAACAGCCATGAACACAACGCGGTATGCATTGGTATTCGGCACAGAAGCGGTACTCCCCTTCGAAATAAAGTTACCCTCTCTACGAGTGGCGATTCACTACGAGCTAACAGACGAAAAAATGCTCACCTTCGGCTTGAAGAGCTTGACGCCCTTGATGAAACCTGGCTCATGGCGCAACAAAATATGGAGGCTTATAAAGCAAAGATGACGCGCTCATATGAAAAATTTACTAGGCCGAGAACATTCCGCCAAGGCGAACTCGTGCTAGTGGTCAAGAGACCAATGATCCTCAATCGTGCCAAGCGAGGGAAGTTCGAGCCGAATTATGAAGGCCCGTATATCATAGACAAAGTCTACCAGGGTGGAGCATATCTACTCATGGACATGCATGGTGAAAGAACTTTCAGTCCAATAAACGGTCACTTCCTAAAAAAATACTACGTCTGACGAGTCACGGCCTAGGTCAACGATAGATGACGATGCCTATGTCCGCTCGCTATCTAGCTAAGCCTAAACTCTGTAAGTAGTAGTCGGCTTCTTTTTCGTCGGAACGAAACGTCCTTAAACTAACAATGGACCACTATGTCCTAAAACTGGCGTCGGATCGAAACGTCCTTAAACTAAGAATGGACCGAAATGTCCTAAAACTAACGACTGACCGAAATGTCCTAAAACTAACAACGGACCGAAATGTTCTAAAACTAACGACGGACCGAAATGTCCTTAAACTAACGATAGACCACTATGTCCTAAAACTGGCGTCGGACGAAACGTCCCTAAACTAATAATGGACCACTATGTCCTAAAACTGGCGTCGGAACGAAACGTCCTTAAACTAACAATGGACCACTATGTCCTGAAACTGGCGTCGGACCGAAACGTTCTTAAACTAACAATAGACCACTAAGTCCTAAAACTAGCTTTTGACCGAGACGACGATAAACTACTACGGACCGCAGCATCCCAAGGCTTACACAAAAAAAAGGGTATGTCCATAAGTAAAATGGGCATGAATGAAAACCAGAAAGGGCTCCGTGAGTAAAAACAGCAGGGCTACCGGGGAGTTTTGTGAAAACCCGAAAGGGCGCAATCTCGTTAAAAGACACTTGCAAGGTCCTCTCGACCTTATGAGGAGAAACCACCTGCGTGAGATCCTTACGACTCATAAAGTTGCAACACACTTAGGGATCCTCACGATTCCTAAGGAGAAACTCACTTACGAGATCATCACGACTCGTAAGGAGAATTCCCCCTTTGAGACCCTCACGGCTCATAGGATTCAAAAGCTTTAAGCTACAGGGATCTGAATCTGTTCTTAAGCAGTCATACACCCTGATTTTGCCCTACAAGCAGTTCAGTATTGACCCTTGTATACAATCCACGGGCGCGAATAAACATTTCCCTAACAAAGTTTCATCCGTGACTAGGGATATGTTTGCACAGTGAACAGCCCTTGTAAGTCCTCTCGACTTATATGGAGAAAGCACTCTTGTAAGATGCTTACGACTTATAAGAGAACATACACTTAGGAATCCTCACGATTCCTAAGGAGAAAATATACCTACAAGATCCTCACGACTCGTAGGGAGAAATAACTTTATGGGACCCTTACGGCTCGCAAAGTCAAAAAGCCTTAATCGACAGGATCCTAACCCTGTTCACTAAGCCACCTTTGTTCGATATCAACAGAGGCAAATGATGATTCGCTCCTGGCAATATCCCAGTTGCAGCGATGCTGATGCCTAAATCGGTATCAAATCCCAAACTCACAGTGAAAAGTCAGTGAGCCACAAATGCATATGAAATAGCCGAAATGATTGGGCAACTTGCAAATCAGCAAGTAAAAAAAATATATGCATGCAAAATAGCCAAAATGATTAGGCAACTCGCAATAAAAAGCACCGAGTAAATAAAACAAAGAGCCAAAATGATTGGGCACCGCGAAAAATAGCCGAAATGATTCGGCAATCACGACTTTCGCGATATAAAAGCTGAAATGATAGAGCATCGCGGAAAGAAAAATATATAAAATGAAACTTTTTTCCCTATAGGTGAAATCACATTGATCCCTGTATACAATTCAGGGGCACAAACAAAGAAGGAATCACACCTTCCCCTCCTAGGCTCCATTCGAAAAAGAGCCAAGTCTCGACGGTTCACAGACAGCCTGGAGATCATCTCAACATTCGTCTCACTACCACAAACGCAACATCAGCGAAGCGGAACCGCGACAACTTCCAGTTCCATGACTCAGCGGTACACAGACAACCGAGAGTCAACCCCCGACTCTATGAAATGCGGATAAAGTCAACCATTTCTAGTTTCATGGAACACGGCCTATGTCAATCCTGACCCCGTGGGAAACGTCCAGAGCGGATCCTGGTCCTTGCAGAACATGGCCTATGTCAATCCTGACCCCGTGGGAAGCATCCAGAGCAAATCCTGGTTTCGTGGAACACGGCCTATGTCAATCCTGACCCGTAGGAAACTTCCAGAGCGGATCCTGGTCCTTACGGAATACGGCCTATGTCAATCCTGACCCCGTGGGAAGCATCCAGAGCAAATCCTAGTTTCCTGGAACACGGCCTATGTCAATCCTGACCCTGTGGGAAACGTCCAGAGCGGATCTTGGTCCTTGCGGAACACGGCCTATGTCAATCCTTACCCCGTAGGAAGCATCCAGAGCAAATCCTGGTTTCGTGGAACACGGCCTATATCAATCCTGACCCCGTGGGAAGCATCCAGAACTAATCCTGGTTTCATGGAACACGACCTATGTCAATCCTGACCCCGTAGGAAACGTCCAGTGCTGATCCTGGTCCTTACGGAACACGGCTATGTCAATCCTGACCCCGTGGGAAGCATCCAGAGCAAATCCTGGTTTCGTGGAACACGGCCTATGTCAATCCTGACCCTGTGGGAAGCGTCCAGAGCGGATCCTGGTTCTTACAGAACATGGCCTACGTCAATCCTGACCCGTGGGAAGCATCCAGAGCAAATCCTGGTCATGTGGAACACGGCCTATGTCAATCCTGACCCCGTGGGAAACGTCCAGAGCAGATCCTGGTCCTTGCAGAACACGACCTATGTCAATCCTGACCCCGTGGGAAGCATCCGGAGCAAATCCTTGTTTCGTAGAACACGGCCTATGTCAATCCTGACCCAGTAGGAAGCATCCAGAGCAAATCCTGGTTTCGTGGAACACGGCCTAAGTCAATCCTGACCCCGTAGGAAACGTCCAGAGCGGATCATAGTCCTTGCAGAATACGGCCTATATCAATCCTGACCCCGTGGGAAGCATCCAGAGCAAATCCTGGTTTCGTTGAACACGGCCTATGTCAATCCTGACCCCGTGGGAAGCGTCCAGAGCGGATCCTGGTCCTTGCGGAACACGGCTATGTCAATCCTGACCCCGTGGGAAGCATCCAGAGCAAATCCTGGTTTCGTAGGACATGGCCTATGTCAATCCTGACCCCGTGGGAAACGTCCAGAGCGGATCCTGGTCCTTGCGGAACACGGCCTATGTCAATCCTGACCCCGTGGGAAGCATCTAGAGCAAATCCTGGTTTCGTGGAACACGGCCTATGTCAATCCTGACCCCATGGGAAACGTCCAGAGCGGATCCTGGTCCTTGCGGAACACGGTCTATGTCAATCCTGACCCCGTGGGAAGCATCTAGAGCAAATTCTGGTCTAGTGGAACACAGCCTATGTCAAACTTGATCCCATGGGAAGCGTCCAGAGTGGATCCTGGTCCTTGCGGAACACGGCTATGTCAATCCTGACGCCGTGGGAAGCATCCAGAGCAAATCCTGGTCCTGTGGAACACGGCTAGAGTCAATCTCGACCCCGTGGGAAACGCCCAGAGCAACTTCTGACTCCGTGAAATGCGGATAATATCAACCTCATCAATCACTTACGGGTATTCTCGACCCGTAAGGAAGAAAACTCTCTTGTGAGATCCTTACGACTCCCTAGAGAAAAAACACACTTAGGAATCCTCACGATTCCTAAAGAAAAAATACACCTACGAGACCCTCACGACTTGTAGGGAGAAAAGTCTTTATGAGACCCTCACGGCTCATAAAATTGAAAAGGCTTAGGCGGCAGATCTGAACCTGCCCCCTAAGCCATCGCTACCTCTCGAAGAATTCAAGACGGAAAGCTCTCTATCAACTACAGGCTACGCTTACTAAAGTAACTTGCCAGTAACAAAGAAAAGAGAAGAAAGCAAGAGATGACACAAGATAGTGCGAAAGAAATGTATCTTTTATTCATAAATTCAATTGGGTACAAAATACATCATATGAAAGAATAAAAGGTGGATGCATATTATTCAAAATTTACAAATTGGTACAAGAACAACTATTGGGAGGGAAGCGCTTTCAATAGGCCAATCAGTTGCTCATGCACTCCCCTCAGCCTCTTTTCACGGTCAGCTGCCGCGGCCAACTCCGCTTCAACTTGAGCCCGTTGCTGCAAGTAGGATGAAAGTTGCTCGTCAACGACCCGCTGAGCTACCTCATGACTTTGCGCGTCTCGTTCGATAAGGTCGAGCTTCTGCCTCAGCGTTAGCCCATCAGAAATACATCGTAGAAAGCTTTCAAAGATAGCTTTCAGCTGTACGGCATTTGCGTCAACCTGAGCATGCAACTGTGCAGATTCGCTTGAAGTCTCCTCGCGCTCCTTATGCCTCAAGGCTGCTTCTTGTTCAAGATGGCGGAAGTAGGGAGTGCTCTGCTCAAACCCCGCGGCCTCCGGACTCAAGAAAGAGGCTCTCATACATATTCAACACCTTTATCAGACTTGGGAATTGGTGCTGAATGGCGTTCTCTGGGGTAAGACCCATTACCACTGATTTGATGGCAAAAACATACTCATCCGGAAGAAACAACTCCTCGTAGTGATCTCCCCTAACTGGTAAACCAGAGACCTCGGCAAATTCCTCCAAGGAAATGGAGACCTCTCGATCCAATAGGAGAAAGGTGTGGGTCGGAATGTTCCACTGCTCTAAAAATGCCTTGATCCACCATGTGGGAGGTGCAAAATACTGGAACAAGGAAGCGTAGATCGCAGGGTATAAGCCAAGCTTCAACAGATGCGGTTTTTTTGCCGATAAGATATATCGGGCCCACTGTAAGTATCTGGCTGGATGACGGGGGGTTAGTCCGATGTTATAGGGCTGTCCCCAAGGGCGTGACTCATCCTGACATATGCGCCGCCCTAGGTTGTCCAAAGCTACCGGCGGCTGCACGGGTACTGCGGCAATAGAAGGCCGATGGAGTCCTTCTGATGTCTAATTTACTTCCTCCACAGTATAATTGATCGGGCGTGCATCTGCGTAAGGGATCGCAGAGATAGGCTCGAAGGGTGTCACACAAGAAAAGCTTCGGCAGCCTCTGATAATTTGATCATACCATCTACCCCATAGGTGAAGGTTCTTGTGCTCCGGGTCATGGTCCTTGATCAGCGTAAGAACCTCTCGGTCTACGGGCGCTTCAGGAAATCCGCCTTCTGAGCAGATGAACGGAAAGGAAGTGTCGAAAGACATGTCACCTGCGCGAAAAAGAATAAAGTCAACCGTCAGTGCTATAATTTAAACTCTTACACTTGGTACTTTAAAATTCGTACCGCACCGCAATGCAGTAAAAAGGGGACCAAAGGGGGACCCACAAAATCTAGATGACACTTCATCATTAATAAAACAGCCACATCACTTGATGAGACTGTCAATTAAATTAGGAAATTCTAAATTGATTCTCATTTAATGAGAAATCCCTCAGGCTAAGGAGTAAATCTCCTCTTGAGAGCAGTGCTCTGTGACAGAATGACACCTGTCAAGTTCTAATGATGAAGGAATAAAAATTCCTCGAGAGCCTGGCTCTGTAAAAATGATGGAAAAACCCATCAGAAAAATTGAAATCAATTTTTATATTAATTAAAATTCTAAGATCTCCAAGATCTATGAACAAACTCTGTGAGTTCTTCATAAGAGATTAACAAATCTCCGTTATTCAAGAGAGCAAAGCTCTGTAAATGGCTCAAGAAACACTTAAAAGGTTTTCTTTAGATCTAAGATCTATAAAGAGCAAAGCTCTGTTAATGGGTAAAACCCTAATAACAATTTTTAGATCTAAGATCTATGAAGAGCAAAGCTCTGTTAATGGGTGAAACCCTAGATTATTAAAAGGTTCTTTAAAAGATTTAATCTTTACCTAAAAATTTTGACAGAGTTCTGTCCTTAAGAAAGTTGTTAAGCCAAAGAGCTATGCTCTGTAAGAGAATAATAATTCTCAGAAGGAAGAAGATGAATAGAAATCAACCTAAGGGCCAAGGGTCATATTTATAGGCACTGAGATGCCTTTTCAACATCTGAGTTGATCCAAGGGCGCAGATGCTGCCACCGCCGTACTCACATGTGGGCTACGTGAACGAAATGGTGGGGGGCATTTGTTTCCCCCAATCAGAGCAAAGCTCTGTTCAAAATTCAAATTTTAAAATAAAGCAACGCTTCAAATGCAGCATCAAGTGCGCTGCGCACTAAGAAGCGCACCACGTGCAAAGCACGGATGCGCTAGCGCTAGGTGCGCTGCACTCTAAGCAGCACACCACGTGTGCACTAGCGCTAGGTGCGCAGCGCTCTAAGCAGCGCACCACGTGCAAAGCACGGATGTACTAGCGCTAGGTGCGCTGTGCTCTAAGCAGCGCACCACGTGCAGAGCACAGGTGCGCTAGCGCTGGAACTAAAAGCTCCCCACCGTCAGATCAAAAATCCAATAATAATGATAAATCATTAATTAAATAGAATTAAATTCTATTAAAGAATGATTCTTCAAAATCTTTCCAAACAACAAGATTGTGCTCTGTAAATCAGAGCACCATTGGATCAATGATCCAATGGTAATTAAAAATCACCAAAATACAGAATAAATTCTGTATGGAAAGATTTCCCAATCTTGTTAAAAATAAGAAGATTACCTTCTGTAAATCAGAAGCTCTTGGATCAAAGATCCAACGATGGGAAATTTCCCGAATCAATTGAAGAAAAGATCTCCTTAACTAATTGAACAGATCAGCTCACCCTATAAAAAGGCCCCTAGACTTCGAGTCTCATATACAGAAGCTTAGAGAGAAACCTCCCCATAAGCTTTGAGAGATCTCAAAAAGAAGAGCCAAGCTATCAGAGAAAGAAGATTTTTCTTCAAGGTAAAAAAGAATGATGAATTGAGAGATGAAATCATCTCGTAATTAATTTCAAAAGAAGGATTCACTTCTTTTCTTTTCACAAAGAGATCATGAACATCTCGTTATAAGAAGGGGGGAGAATAATTCAATTCTCTTAAAAATCATAGATCTATAAAGGCAAAGCCTTTTATCAACATAAGAGATTGGAAATATCTCCTACAAAATAAGAACTGTTGTTCTTAGACCTTGAAACAAAGTCTCTTTTAAAAGAACATAAATTATTTCTCAGATCATAAAATTGATCAGATGCGCTTTACGCTCTTGAACTGCACTTCTGCGCTCTTGGACTGGTGCTCAGCGCCAAGCGTGACACGTGTCCCTCACGTATGCGCCACTTAACAGTTAGCGCTTCGCGCTCTTGAAATAGCGCATTGCGCTCATGGGCTGGCGCTCAGCACCAGGCGCACCACGTGTCATTCACGTGTGCGCCACTGAACTAATAGCGCAATACGCTCATAAACTAGCGCTCTGCGCTCATAAACTGGCGCAATGCGCTCATTATCTGGCACTTAGCGCCAAGCGCGACACGTGTCCCTCGTATGTGCGCTACTCGGCAGAAGCGCATTGCGCTCTTTGATTAGCGCAAAGCGCCAAGAGCGCTGATAAAACATAAATTGTTCTTTAATAAGCCCAGAGCTATGATGAATGCCCAGCATTCAATAAAAGACAAAATATTGTCAGAATTCGAGTGAATGCTCAGCATTGTTAAAAGGGCCAAGCCCAAGCAAATGCTCAGCAGCCCAAAATAAATGTTAAACATTTTAACTTGATTGGACTTAGCCCAAGATTGGCTGTAAGTTCTCAAATGCAGATTAACTGAGCCCATATGCTCATAAATCTTTTAACAGATCATAGTTCCAAATTGGATTACAGATCTACCAATCAATATTGGTTCAAGGGTACATCTCTGACCCCTCTGATATATGTTGTTGTAATCCTTCAATGTCTTTAGAGAGGTGACGGGTCCCGGCAACCATACATTTCATAGACTATGACGTTTTTAAACTGGACTGTGGGGTCCTTAAACCCATGGACTATGATGTCCTTAATCTCGGACTGTGGGGTCTTTTAAAACCCATGGACTATGATGTCCTTAATCTCGGACTGTGGGGTCCTTTAAAACCCATGGACTATGATGTCCTTAATCTCGGACTGTGGGGTCCTTTAAAACCCATGGACTATGATGTTCTTAACCTCGGACTGTGGGGTCCTTTAAAGCCCATAGACCGAGATGTCCTTAAACTAACATCAGATCGAGATGTCCTTAAACTAACATCGGACCGAGATGTCCTTAAACTAACATCAGACCGTAATGTCCTTAAACTAATTATCGACCGCAATGTCCCTAAACTAAACAATAGAGCCCAAATGCTCTCTTGTTGGATCTAAACGACCCCGTTAAATTGATCTTAGCCTAAAATTAGACTAACGTATACTTACCAAATGTTTAAGTTGATCTTAAACTCAAATGAGACTAACGTATCCTTAAACCCAACCCCCAAACATAAATCTAAGAAGATATGGATTTGGACTAATCCACGCCCTACGGGCGACAACATAAATTAGTCTCCGTATACTATCCACGAGCAACCAAAAAAAAACAAACACCCATGACACGAAGTGACCATCTGGAGAAGGAGAAAGTGGTTACCGCGATGCGGTAGCGTAATTAACTGCAAGGGCTTGCGCCTGCAGGGAAGAGCGTCCCCACAATCAAAAATCCCTCAAATGAGGAGGAATCTGACAAAGTCTGCTATATCGGCCGCATCTGTTTAAACCTTCGATACATGGTGTCATAAATCAACTTAGCATCTTCGGAGAGGTGGACGGATAGCACCAATTAGCATCTGTCCCGAAATTCAGGCAAGACGGACCTGCGCGGTCGCGTCCCCGTGTTTCGGAGGGGAACAGTCCTCAATATATGGATTATTAGCGCATGGGCCATTGGCGCTTACCACGTGGCGCATGCTCATTGGCGTATATGCCTATGGCGCATGCCACGTAGGATTTTTCCTTAGAGATTAATCTCTATATATTTTTGAAACTTAATTTTCAGGGGAGCTTAAGCTTCTGTTAATTGCTTTTTAGCCATTAATAACATCAAGGTCACGACTTTTATGATCTTGAGTCTTTTTTGTATTCGGTTCATAAAGGAAGACGGTTTGAAATATAAACTCTATCATTATTTTCATGGTGATTGATTGATCTGTTTAAAGAAGAGTGTTTGTTCGTAAAGTAACCGTAATCAGGATGGTGTCGCTAGTAGCCAGCCGCGATGAGTACGGGTCGTCCGCAGGAAAACGTGAACCTTTTTCTTGCTTTAGACGAGTTGATTGAAAGATGGGTTGATTGGTTGTGGATCTATTTTAATACGGATGTAGATTTTATAAAGAAGAGGCTTGTAGAGTTCATATGACTTAGTAGTAATGGATGACTAATTAAAAATGACTCCTTTTATCTTTTAATCGCTTAAAAATAGATCGATAGTGATGAATATAGATTAAGGTTCTCTTGGAAGAAACTAAGGTTTCCTCACTCTTAACCCTTGTCCCTGCATTTATCCTTATTCGTGTCTAGCCTTTACCAAAACAAGTGTTAAATAGATCTCGAATCGTGGTCGTGACTAGCAATAAATTGGTAGCGCACCCGATAAGGATGTTAACATTTATTTTGCTAAACTTTATAGACTTTAAAATGTATAAAAGGAGTTAAATAATTTTATCATCCATTGATCTACCCTAGCCTACGAACCCTATCAATCCAGGAATTACTCGCTCATAGTTTGAGATAAAAGAAAGGATGAAGAAGAAAACTTGATTAAGGTGCAGAAATAAAATGTAGAAATTAAATGCAGAAAGTAAATGGGAAAGACGAATAAAAAATCTACCATTATTAATCAAATATATCATGTACAAATCCTTTTAAATTGGAGTACAATAACCCTAGTTTTTGCTCTCGATCTCTACCTTGTTGGAAGTAGATGAACGGTTGATGATCAACTTAGATACGTGGATCGTCTTGGTCCTCTTGATCTCTTCGGTTGATTCTTTTTTGATGTGAAGCTCTCGGTCCCTTAAATAGTCACAGAAGCTAGAAACCCTTGTTTCAAGATGTTAGGATATGTTGATACGATCTCACCAAAAAAATCCCAAATCCTACGGCCATAAGGAGGCCGCGGATCCGCCGCAGAAGAAGATTTCCCTCTTAAAAAACCTTAGGTATAGAAAAAGAAGAGATAAAAAAATATCTCATTTACCTATTAAAAGGGTTTTAACCCTTCTCAAAGAACTTAGTTCTTTCAATGAATCTGAAATCCACAAGACAAGTCTCCCACAAGTTGAGAATTTAATTCTCATCGGAAAGATCTTGTTCTTGAGAATCAAAGATTCAGGGAAGAACAAGGTTGAACATGAAGAACATGGAGTTTATAATACTCCGGGAACTTAGTTCTTTCAAATCAAGAACTTAGTTCTTAAAGAACATGATCCCAGATTCTCAAAATAATGATCTTGGTGATCGTTAACGGTCAAAATACCATTAACAGAGATTTAATTTCTCTAAAAATATGAACATAGATTAAATCTCCAAAAGAACTCAGCGCCTCACGTGAAAAGCACGTGAGCGCTCAAGGCAAAGTATATAGCGTCTCACATGAAACGCACGTGAGCGCCTGTAAAGGTTAGTTCTTAGCACTATTGGAGCGCCTCACATGAAACTCACGTGAGCGCCAGAAAACAGAAAAGTTAGTGCTCAGCACTAATGCAACGCCATAAGAATCTAGTGCTTAGCACTAATCCAGTGCCCATGTGAAATGTACGTGAGCACTGTATGTCCCAGTGCTTAGCACTGTTGGGTAATTATGGAAACTCAATCCCAGCCCAAATTGGCTAAAGTTTCCTGAGGTTAAACCCCTGTGATTTTAAATCAACCGAGCTTATATTGCTCATGGTTTCCCAAACCGACCTTAGTTTTAAAAATGACTAGTGGTCTCACATTGATGATATCCCAAATAATACTCATCCTATATCTCCTAAGATAATTTTAGTATCAAACATGACTAACATTTCTTAGGTCTACAACAGCGTCTATCCCTTCTTCCCTCAAATATTTGATGTGGTTTAAGAGTACATCTCTCCATACCTCTAATATATTTCGTTATAATTCTTCAACGTCTTCAGAGAGGTGGAGGGTCCCGATAACCAACAACACGTTGATGCACGTCTAAATTGACGTGCATGCTTCAAATTGGATCATACCCCAAATTGGGTGCATTCCATATAATCATTGTTCGCTTCGTCACGTAACAAATACACGTGCGCGCAAGTCAAACTTTGGACCGAAACGTCCTTAAACTAATATTCACCTCCAAAATAGCGATAATAGACCGAAACGTGCTTAAACTAATATTCGCCTCCAAAATGGCGATATTGGACCGAAACGTCCCTAAACTAATATTCGCCTCAAACATGGCAATAATAGGCCGCGATGTTCTTAAACTAAAATAATCGAGCCCAAATGCTTATACGTTTCAAGTCGATCTTAATCTCAAACCAGATTAACGAACCTTAAATCAACCCAAACCCAAATCTAAAAATATACGGATTTGGATTAATACACGTCCTAAGGGTGACGACATAAATTAGTCTCTATATACAATCCACGGGCAACCCAAAATAAAAACAAACATACACACGACACGAAGTGAACCTCCGGAGCAGGAGAAACTGGTTATCGCAATGCGATAACGTAATTAACTGCAGGGGCTTGCGCCTGCAGGGAAGAGCGTCCCCACAATAAAAAAAAAACACTCGCTAACGAGGGGGAATCTGATAAAGTCTGCTACAACGGTCGCGTCCGTCCAAACCTACGATATACGGTGCCATAAATCAACTTGGTATCTTCGGAGAGGTGAAAGAATAAATCCAAACAGTATCTGCCCCCAAATTCAGGCAAGGTGATCTATCCCAGTTCGTCTCTGTTTTCGGCGGTAAACAGATTCTGGCACGCCCGATGGGACGTTTTCCTCTTTCCACTCCACACTTCATGTGTCGTGTTTCGCGATCAAAATCGCAGTTCACTATAGTTGCCCTTGGATTCGAGATACTAAGATTTGGTGTCTTGTTCCAGTGCAGAAGAAGAGAACATCAATGGCTTCCAACTGCACAACCTGCAACAGCAACTCCCGCTCCGCCCCAACTGGAGGAGTAACTTACAGGTCTAATGCGGCTTCCATCTTTTCAATGCCGGTGGGGCAGGTAACATAAGCTACTACCAGATTGTTCTTCGGGACCATGCTCCCACCAATGAGCATCGGTGCCCCAACGCCACAACCCGATGTTCCCAAGAAGTCGGTCTTCCACCGACTGATGACCGTAACGGCTCCTCTAAATGAGCCGTCCAAAAAGGAGGTCTCAGTCTTTAATAGGCTGAGCCAAAATTCAAGCGGGTCTGCAAAGAAGCCCATGATTCCCGAAGGGGATAAAGAAGCCGTCAAAAGTCCTTCACCAGTCAGAAGATCGGTCTTCGATAGGTTGACCGTCTCCAATCAAATCTTGCTAAGGACATCGGTATTTAACAGACTGACAATTGCTGGAGCTCCTTAACAAAACCAAGGGCAAACCACAGCCGCTTCCAAAACTGAGGCGGTCCCGTCTGCAAGACACGCTCGATATCATCACTGGCGCCGAGTGAGAAAAGATGAGGGCAACTCCCCCTCTGGATTCACTCTGCCGGCTCCAACGGTGGAAGTTGGCGCTGCTGTTCCAACCGAGGACGGTTTTGATCTGCTTAAGTGGGTGCGAAAGAACTCTCCTACCACAGTACTGAAGAAACCTCCCCCGCCTGCAGAAGCCATAATACAGACAAAACTGGAGGAGTACCACCAACGGCTCTCATCCCAAATTCACAAGATCTGGAGGAAAGTCCAAGACTCTGTAATCGACAAAGACTACTCTCGCCGACTGAAGAAAATGAAGGTTCGGAAAGAGAAAGACCATCCCTCCATCATACAGCGAGGGGTGTCTTCCACACGGGTGCTTGTTACAACGGCTCCTTCAATTTCGACCTTCCACAAAAGGAGGAGGCCGGAGAAAATCCCACCGCCAGCGACAAATTCCAAAGGCGCTGGACCTAAACACCCCAAGTCTGGGGGGCATGATCGTACACACGGTTTACATGGCTTCAAAAAGAGGAAAGCCGTGTTTCTGTGGATCATCGACCGCAAACTCGGTCGTTAATAAAAGCTCATGAGCAACAACAAAATCTCCAGGAAATGCCGATCAAAATGTCAGCACTTACCGGGCAGAAAGAAAGCCCGAAATCAGCATCTGAACAGCGTCAAGAGCAGGAGACCGATACAGAGTTCCTGCGAAGGGTGCTTGAAAGAAAGGACAGAAGGCCGCGGAACAAGCTGAAAAGATAAAGCAGATGGCGCTTCTGTTCCAGGACATGGTTGGAATGATGATCCAGTCAGAACCTCCAGCCGAAGATCCTCCGATAATCGTCGAGAATGACAGAGGGGAAACATCAAACCCTCTTCCAGCTCTATCAACAGCTAAGAAAGAAACAATCACCAAGGCTGCTCTTGATGACTATATAGCTCAACAAATATGAGCTCATCAAGCGAATAAAGCGGCTGGCCAAATCGTCAGAACTGGGCGACCGTATCCAGGCTGGTATGATCAAATCAAGTACCCGCCGGGATATACGATCCCCAAATTCCATATGTACAAAGGGACATGCAATCCACACCAGCACATCGCTCAGTTCAGAGCTTTGTGCGGCAACACTGGATGCGACGACAAACTGTTGCTTCGCCAGTTCGTTGGCTGCTTGTCAGAAACGGATTTTAAATTGTACTCGGAGCTCCTAAATAAATCCATGAGAACATTCAAAGAAATGGAACTGTTGTTCATACAGTGGTTTGCCAGCGCAAGCAAGCACACCCCGATCACGGCATTAATCAATGCCAGGGTAAAGCCGGGAGAAACCTTTGTCCAATACGCGATCAGGGGGTGGAACCTATAGTCAAAGTGCGAACAACGCATCAAAGAATGCCCTGCCGTATACATGTTCATCAAGACCCTAGATCCGCAAACGACCGTGTCCCGGTTCATGACGTTCTTCAAGACGACTACCTTCTAGACCCTGATCGACAAGTTGGCCTAACTGGACCAGATGGGCCGCGGGCCTTCCTCCTAAAAAATGGACCCTCGAAATGCCAAGGGTAAAGGGAAAGCAGCCTTCGTTGCCAACACTCAACAGCAACCGAGTGACCCGAAACTGGTTGCTCGCCAAATCAACATGCGTCCGCGCCTATCCCTGGAAGAAAAGCTAGGACGCGCTTACTCGTTTCCCCGTAACAAGACGAGGAGTATGTTCCAGCTGGCAGTGCGCAACAAAATCATCACATTGCCAGACCCACGGCGTTCACTACAACCCGGTAACGTCAACAACCCTAACTACTGCTCCTATCATAGAATGGTGAGGCCCCAATTGAGGATTGCTACGTCTTCAAGAATGGGGTCGAGGACCAGTATCAACAGGAGAAATTCGTGTTGTCTAAGAACTGGAGGATGAACCTGCCACCGAAGCACACTCCCAAAAAGGTGGATGCACCAGGGACATCATGCTCGCTCGTAGAAGAAGCTTCATGGGAGGTCGTTCTCTCGGCTAAAACCAAAAGAATGCTGAAGGATCTCTAGGCATCTCCGGCGGTCAGGTGGAGAAGCCCACTTGAACCAGAAATCATTGAAGGAATGCTAAAACCACGTCCTGTACCGAAAACTGTCGACAAAAGGGAAAATCCCCAAGTCAAGCCTTCAAAGTCTTCGAAGAAAAAGAAGAAGACCAAGAAGTCTGTGCAGCCTGCCGAGTATGATTACTAGCACACAAACATATAAAAGTACATTGACGTGCTAGAGGAGTACAACCAAAAGGCGTGGACACCAGTCACCCTAGAAGAGTTTCTCAAGCATATTCTTGAGAACGAAGAGAGTGACAACGATGAGGAAAATGACTCATTAGAAACCGAAGACTGTGTAACAAGCTGCCACATGGTTTCCCATACATCATTAAATGACGAAGAAGCTCCCTCAGCGTCAGAAAACAACGCAGAGGAACTGGGGGCGGGATTGGCGCCAAAATCCTCGGAACTGCCAGGAGAAGACCCAATCGATAGGCTGTTAAACGAAGCCTTTCGGAAAAGTAAAGCCGACCGAGAATATGAAATAGCCATATACGAAAAAGCTAAGCGTCAACGTCAGGGTAAAGGAGCTACGGTGAGGATGAGTCGTAAAGTACTCCAACCAAACCGAAGCACACCTGCCATAAATAAGAGCAAAATAAAGACAGAGAAGCGATTCGCCAAAGCCCTATCAGTGGGAATGAAGCTTCCACCTCTCAAAGGAAACACGCTCGGGGTCATAAGCCTCAACGGAGAGGACTCATATCCGAACTACTGCCTAGATCATCGGAGGATTACTCATCCCACTGAAGAATGCAGTGCCTTCAAGAAGTGGTGGCAAGGATATGTTACCCATCAACAGCATTTCAAGAGGATGAAACGCGAAGCTCGTCGACTGCAAAAAAGTGCAGCAACTGCACGTGAGAAAATGACTGGCAACTGTCATGTAGTTGATACCAGTTCAAAAAAGGCAAAACTCTAAGTTCTTACCATCGGGAGCGATTCTGAGGAAGAAACAACTCTCGGCCCTCTCTTCAAGCATTCCACCTCCGAAAAAGAAGAGGAGGAGAAGAAATACGAGAACATTCAGCTGCGTAGCCGCATGCAGCCTGAAAAGAACCTCGGACCTACAAACAAAGGATTCGAGCAAAAAAGACAAAAAGAAAGAAAAACTCCCTGAGGAAATTGCCCTCGACGAAACCCGCCTTATAGCACAGCAAAGCTAGAAGACTTATAAGGTAAGGATGACACAGTCATACGAAAGACTGACTAGGCTAAGAACATTCCGCCAAGGCGAGCTCGTGCAAGTCGTCAAAAGACCGATGACCCCTAATCGTGCAAAACGGGGGAAATTCGAGACGAACTATGAAGGAACGTACATCATAGACAAGGTCTACCAAGGTGGAGCCTACTTGCTCATGGATATGCATGATGAAGGACCCTTCAGGCCAATAAATGGCCGATTCCTCAAAAAACACTATGCCTAACAGGTTACGACCTGGGTCAATGATAGATGACGACGCTTGTGTCCGCTCGCTGTCTTCCTGAGTCAGAACCCTAAAAGTAGTATCCAAAATACCCTTCGCCTCGAAAATGGTAATAATGGACCAAGACGTCCCTAAACTAATGAAGGACCGAGATATATTTAAACTAAAACCTCGCCTCCGATATGGCGTCAATGGATCGAGAAGTCTTTAAACTAAAATTTCACCTCAAACACGGTGACGACGGACCGAGAAGTCCTTAAACTAATATCTGCCTCAAACATAGCGATGACGGGCCGAGATGTCCTTAAACAAAATATCCGCCTCAAAATGGTGATATTGGACAGAAAAGTCCCTAATCTAAAAATTCCACCTCAAACATAGTGATGACGAACCAAGAAATCCTTAAACTAATATTCGCCTCAAACATGGCGATGATGAACCGAGATGTCCTTAAACTAAATATCCGGCACCTCGAAAATGGCAACAATGGACCGAGATGTCCCTAAACTAATGAAGTACCGAGATTTCTTTAAACTAAAACTTTGCCTCAAACGGCGACAACAGACCAAAATGTCCTTAAACTAAAATTTCGCCTCAAACACGGCACATCGTCCCAAATACGGCGATATCCACCCTTGATATCTATATTGCAATCGAAGCCTCAATGACGAAGGTTGCAATTCAAGTCTTATCGGCTGCACAGCTTCTCCAGCGGTGAAGTCATCCCTACGTCCCACCGACAAACAGATGGGTTACGTAAAAAAAATAGGGTATGTCCACAAGAAAAATGGGCACGAATGAAAACCCGAAAGGGCGCCGTGAGTAAAAACAGTAAGATTACCGGCGTGCTTATGAAAACCCGGAATGACGCAATCTCGTTTAAAAAAAAAGGTATGTCCACAAGCAAAATGGGCACGATTGAAAACCCGAAAGGGCGCCGTGAGTAAAAACAGAAGGATTACTGGCGAGCTTACGAAAACACGGAAGGGTGCAATCTCGTGTAAAAAAAGGTATTTCCATAAGCAAAATAGGCATGGATGAAAACCCGAAAAGGCACCGTGAGTAAAAACAGCAGGACTACCGGCGAGTTTGTGAAAACCCGAAAGGGCGTGAACTCGTAAAATAAAAATTCATGGGCACTTGTAAGGTCTTCTCGACCTTGTGAGGAGAAATACCTGCGTAAGATCCTTACGACTCACAAAGGAACAACACACTTGAGAATCCCCACGATTCTTATGGAGAAATTACACCTACGTGATCCTCACGACTCATAGGAAGAAACATCTTTATGAGACCCTTACGGCTCATAAAGTCAAAAAGCCTTAATCGATTGGATCCTAACCCTGTTTGCTAAGCCACCTTTGTTCAAATCAATAAAGGCAAATGATGAGTCGCTCCTGGCAATATTCCAGTCGTAGCGATACTGATGCCTAAAAAGATATTAAACTTCAAGTCCTCTCAAGGCAAATGATGATTCGCTTCTGGCAATATCCCAGTTGTAACGATGATGATGCCTAAATAGGTGTCAAACTCCAAGTCCTTTCACGGCAAATGATGATTCACTCCAGGCAATATTCCAGTACTAGCGATGCTGATGCAAAGGTTGGTATCAGATTCTAAACCCGCAATAGAAACATCAGCGAGTAGCAAAAAGAAAAAAATGCATATAAAAATAGCCGAAATGATGGGGCAACTCCCAATAAAAATCAGCGAGTAAAAAAATATATATATACATATAAAAACAACCGAAATGATGGGGCGACTCGCAATAAAAATCAGCGAGTAAAAAAATATATATGCATATAAAAACGGCCGAAATGTTTGGGCAACTCGCAATAAAAAGCAGCGAGTAAAAAACTAAAAAAAATAACTGAAATGATTGGGCACCGCCAAAAATAGCCGAAATGATTGGGCAATCACGACTTTTGCGATATGAAAAGCTGAAAAAAAAGTATAATAAAAAAATGAAAATAAAATTTCCTCTGTCCTGCAGGTGAGTCTACACCGACCCCTGTATACAATCCATAGGCACAAATGAAAAAGGGAACCATGTTTTCCCACCAGGCTCTGTCAAAGGGAGAACCAGATCATGATGGAAACATCTATAGCCTAGAGATCAACTTAACGCTCTTCTCATTCCAACAGAGTGCAGACGTGACGTCAACAAAGGCTCCAAGGAGCCAAATCAAAAAGGAGCGATGGCAAAATCACAGTTCCATCCCGACGTTCTTCTTATTCCAACAGGATGCATATACAACGTCAACAAAGCTTCAAGGAGCCAAAACAAGAAATAGAGTAATGGAAAAATCCTAGCTCCAAATTGACGTCCTTCTTATTCCAGTAAGGTGCAGACGCGGCGTTGACAAAGGCTCCAAGGAGACAAATCAAAAAGGAGTGACGGCAAAATCCCAGCTCCAGCTCGATGCTCCTTTTAAGTGCAGACGCAGCGTCAACAAAGACCCAAGGGTCAAACAAAAATGAAGTAGCGGCAAAGTCCTAACTCCAAATCTTGATGGTTCATACACAACCAAGAGAATATCTCGACGTGCTTCTCATTCCAGCAAGGTACAGACGTGACAACGACAAAGGCTCCAAGGAGCCAAATCAAAAAGGAGTAACGGCAAAATCCTAAATCTAACTATGTGTTCCTTCTCATTTCAGCAGTATGCAGACGCGGCATCAACAAAAGATCTAAGGGTCGAAACAAAAATGGAGTGATGGAAAAATCCTAGCTCCAAGTCTTGATGGTTCATATACAACCTAGAGAAAATCCTGGCGTTCCTTCTCATTCCAGCAGGATGTAGAAGCAGCATCAACAAAAGACCCAAGGGTCGAAACAAAAGTGGAGTAATGGCAAAATCCTAGTTCCAAGTCTCGATGGTGCATATACAACCTAAAGGCTATCTCGGCGTTCCCCCTCATTTCAGCAGGATACGGACGCAACTTTCAAATAAAATTGGAGAAATGGTATATCCCTAGCTTTTGATCTTTATTGCAATACATACAGCATAGAGATCACCCAGATGCCTACCCTATTTCAAAAAAAATCGGCACGACATCGTCAAAACAAAGTGATGGCAAAATCCCAGCTTCAGGGTTTCGATGACAACTCATATAAAGCCTAAAAGACTATCGGAGATCATCCCACACCAGCGCAGAGTGGTTATGACTCATCGGGGCTCCAAACTGAGCCTAACCTCAACTAAAAAGCGTCAGGGAAAATTCTTAACGCTTGCTCTTTAAACGGTAATATAATCTAAGGATATTACTTAAAGATGTCTTGTCCAGCCCCCGAAGGGATCAGAGACACGACAGTTGCGGGGTTACTCGAACAACAGCTTAAAAACTGTATATCGAGGAATACATCAGCCAATGCAACGGTACCACGGACTAAAACCCTAGTACCACAAAACTTAACGGATCTCTGTCGTAAAGAATTAGGGTTATATATATTTCACGTTAGGATACACCTGTGAGATCTTCTCGACTCATCTCAACTCGCAGGGGAAAACATCTTTATGAAACCCTCATAGCTCATGATGGTGAAAAGCCTTAGGCGACGGGGATATCAACCTGTTTCTTAAGCACTGTGGCCCTACAAGCAGGTCCAAATTGACTCTTGTATACTATCCACGGGCCACATTCTCCAACGTCGCATACCGACGAGGAGGAGAAACCACTTGCGGGTCCTCTCAACTCGTAAGGAGAAAATTCTCTTGTGAGATCCTTACGACTCTCAAAAGAAAACACGCTTAGGAGCCCTCACAACTCCTAAGGAGAAAATACACCTACAAGATCCTCTCGACTCGTAGAGAGAAAATTCTTTATGAGACCCTCACGGCTCATAAAGTTGAAAAAACTTAGGCGACAGATCTAAACCTGTTTCCTAAGCCATCGCTGCTCTACAAGGAGGTCCAAACTGACTCTTGTATACTATCCACGGGCCACAATCTCCAAAGTTGCATACCTACGAGGAGGAAAAACCACTTACGAGTCCTCTCGACTCGTAAGGAGAAAATTCCCTTATGAGATCCTTACGACACTCAAGAGAAAACACGCTTAAGAGCCCTCACGACTCATAAGGAGAAAATACACCTACGAGATCCTCTCGACTCGTAGGGAGAAAATTCTTTATGAGACCCTCACGGTTCATAAAGTTGAAAAGTCTTAGGTGACAGATCTAAACCTATTTCCTAAGCCATCGTTTCCCTACAAGTAGGTCCAAAATGACTCTTGTATACTATCCACGGGCCACATTCTCCAAAGTCGAATACCGATGAAGAGAAGAAGCCGGTTATGAGTCCTCTCGACTCGTAAGGAGAAAATTCTCTTGTGAGATCCTTATGACTCTCAAGAGAAAACGCACTTAGGAGTCCTCACGACTTCTAAGGAGAAAATGCGCATACGAGATCCTCTCGACTCGTAGGGAGAAATACCTTTCTGAGATCCTTACGACTCTCAAGAAAAAACACACTTAGGAGTCCTCACGACTTCTAAGGAGAAAATACACCCACGATATCCTCTCGACTCGTAGGGAGAAAAGTCTTTATGAGACGCTCACGGCTCATAAAATTGAAAAGTCTTAGGCGAAAGATCTAAACATGTTTCCTAAACCATCGCTGCCCTACAAGGAGGTCCAAACTGACTCTTGTATACTATCCATTGGCCACATTCACCAATGAAATGAAGAACCTACTTACGGGACCTCTCGACTCGTAAGAAAAAAAATACCCGAGTGAGATCCTTACAACTCACGGAAGCGATGAACACTTAGAAATCCTCACGATTTCTAGGGAGAATACACACCTATGAGATCCTCAAAACTCATAGGAGAAAAATAAACCTTCTTGAGACCCTTATGGCTCATGAAGATAAAAAAAAATTCTTAGGCTACAAGGATCCTAAACTTGTCTCCTAAGCCATCAATTGTATGGCCATGCATAACTCTGCACTACTTCACTCGCGTACATACTTACGTGGGCAAAGTAGCGGGGGCCATTTGTTCCCGCCAAAAATTTTGGCACGGAGCTATTTGTTCTCTTATAAAAAAGGGAAGAGGAAAAGAATCCTCATAATTTGGCATCATGTGTTGAACACGTGGGCACTTATACCCAAAGAATATAAGAGCTGAAAACAAATACTAAGGGTCAAACTGGCCTTACGTGTTAAACACGTGAGCGCTCATATGCAAAGAATATAAGCGCCGAACAGAAATAACCAATGGCTAAATAGTCCTCACGTGTTAAACACGTAAGCGCTCATATGCAAAGCATATGAGTACTGAAAATAAACAGGCTAAAACCCACACTAGGGGTCATGTGTTAAACACGTGAGTTCTCTTGCCGCATTCTTTGGCAGCGCTCACATGCAAAGCATGTGAGCATCCCAATTTAAAATGATCTTATCTGATAGAATTAAATTCTATGTGATAGAATTAAATTCTATTTGGGAAATATTTTCCCTGATCTTTCTAATATGGAAAGATCTTTTTCTAACAGAGAATCTTGGATTTAAAATCCAATGGTGATAAAATATCACCAATTAAACCATCTGATAGAATTAAATTCTATGTGGGAAATATTTTCCTGAGCTTTCTCAAACTAGAAAGATCTTCTCTGTTAAACAAAGGACCCTTGGATCAAAAATCCAACGGTGATTATAAAATCACTTATCGATTATTTGATAGAATAAAATTTTATCTTAGGAAAATATATTCCTAATCTTAATAAACTAACAAGATATTCATATGATAAAATAAAATTCTGAGCTTGTTAAACTAACAAGATATTCATATGATAAAATAAAATTCTAACAAGATATTCATATTATAAAATAAAATTCTATGGTAGGAAAATATCTTCCTAATCTTGTTAAAATAACAAGATATTAATATGATAGAATAAAATTCTAATAACATGATATTAAAAAGATAAAATAAAATTCTAATCTTGTTAAACTAACAAGATATTTATATGATAGAATAAAATTCTATCTTAGGAAAAAAATTCCTAATCTTGTAAAACAAACAAGAAATCTTCTCTGTTAAACAGAGAGTCTTTGGATTAAAAATCTAACGGTGAATAAAATACACCGATTGATCTAAAAGATCATTTTGATTGATTATAAAATCAATCATGATCTCTCATTGAGAGATTTCTCAACAAATTGATTCCTTTCTTTCTCCTATAAATAGGAGCAAAGAGATGACAAAAAGAAAAGGGGGGATGAGGAAAAGAAAAGAGGAGACCCCTCCATAAGCTTCTGAAAAAATACAGAAGGCTCTCAAAACAACAGAGAATTTAATTCTCTCAAAGAAAAAGATTTCCCTCCTAAAAAACCTTAGGTAAAGAAAAAAGAAGAGATAAAAAAACTTCTCCTTTACCTATTAAAAGGATTTAACCCTTCTCAAAGAACTTAATTTTTTCTATGGATCTGAGATCCACAATACAAGTCTCCCACAAGTTGAGAACTTAATTCTCATTAGGAAGATCTTGTTCTTGAGATTCAAGGAAGAACAAGGTTGAACATGGAGTTCATAATACTCTGGGAACCTACTTCTTTCAAATCAAGAACTTAGTTCTTAAAGAATATGATCCCAGATCCTCAAAATAATAATCTTGGTGGTCGTTAATGGTCAAAATACCATTAACAGAGATTTAAGTTCTCTTAAAATATCAATAAAGATTAAATCTCCAAAAGAACTCAGCGGCTCACGTGAAAAGCACGTGAGCGCTTAAGTCCAAGTATATAGCGCCTCACGTGAAACGCACGTGAGCGCCTGTAAAGATTAATGCTTAGCACTATTGGAGCGCCTCACATGAAACTCACGTGAGCACCAGAAAACAGAAAAGTTAGTGCTTAGCACTAGTGCAACGCCACAAGAATCTAGTGCTTAGCACTAATTCATTGCCCATGTGAAATGTGCGTGAGCGTTGTATATCCCAGTGCTTAGCACTGTTGGGTAATTATGGGAACTCAATCCCAGCCCAAATTGGCTAAAGTTTCCTGAGGTTAAACCCTTGTGATTTTAAATCAACCGAGCTCATATTTCTCATGGTTTCCCAAACCGATCTTAGCCTCAAAAATGACTAGTGGTCTCCCATTAATGATGTCCCAAATGATACTCATCTTATATCTCCTAAGATAATTTTAGTCTCAAACATGACTAACATTTCTTAGGTCTACAACAACCCCTACTCCTGCTTCCCTCAAATATGGGATGTGGTTTAAGATTGCATCTCTCCACACCTCTGATATATTTCGATGTAATTCTTCAACGTCTTCAGAGAGGTGGCGGGTCCCGATAACCAACAACACGTTGATGCACTTCCAAATTGACGTGCATGCCTCAAATTGGATCGTACCCCAAATTGGGTGCATTATATATCATCATTGTTCGCTTCATCACATAACAAATACATATGCGCGCAAGTCAAACTTTGGACCGATACGTCCTTAAACTAATATTCTCCTCCAAAATGGCAATTATGGACCGAAACGTGCTTAAACTAATATTCGCCTCCAAAATGGTGATAACGGACCGAAACGTCTTTAAACTAATATTGGCCTCCAAAATGGCGATAGTGGACCGAAACGTTTCTAAACTAAAATTTCGCTTCAAACATGGCAATAATGGACCGCAATGTCCTTAAACTAAAATAATCGACCCCAAATGCTCATACGCTATAACTCGATCTTAATCTCAAACCAGATCAACGATCCTTAAATCAACCTAAACCCAAATCTAAAAATATACGGATTTGGACTAATCCACGCCTTACAGGCAACAACATAAATTAGTCTCCGTATACAATCCACAGGCAACCCAAAATAAAAACAAACATACACACGACACAAAATGAACCTCCGGAGCAGGAGAAAGTGGTTATCATGATGCGGCAACGTAATTAACAGCAGGGGTTGCACCTGCCGGGAAGAGCGTCCCCACAATCATAAAACCCCTCGCAAATAAGGGGGAATCTGATAAAGTCTGCTACAATGGTCGCATCCGTCCAAACCTCCGATATACAGTGCTATAAATCAACTTGGCATCTTTGAAGATGTGGACGGATAAATCCAAATAGCATATGCCCCCAAATTTAGGCAAGGTGATCTATCCCAGTTCTTCCCTATTTTCGGTGATAAACAATCACTAAGCATCCTAGATTAACATCGTATGATGTTTAGTTATTTCACGGATGAAGTCGAAGCTTAAACTTGGTTCCCTCTGGTGGATCATCTTCGGCGAAGGGAGACCGGCTTGCAAGCGCGATCCGGAGCTCTTGAGAGCATACTAGAGTCCAACTTAATTGGAGCAAATGAAGACGCTAGAAAGGTTTTGAATTCAATCTTGTTATTATTCTAGTTTATATGTTCGGTTTAGATTCTAAGGTATAAATTTTTAGTTCCTTGAAAATTTTTGTTTTCGGACTTCGCATTGGCCGCGAGTTAGCAACGAGGGAACTAGGAACTTTCAATGGTATCAAAACCACCAAAATACTATAAACAAGATAGATACGACTTCTGAATCCCGCCGGTTCTTGCTCCGCAAAAACTGCGCTTAAACAAGTGAGCAATTCCATATTGCATTGATATTTCGACTCCCAGCGGGCCCTCGGTTTGGACCGAGAAGCCGCGGGGAGGTGCGCGGGGACCCCAGAGACATCCCCAGGACCTAGGGAGGGCCCACTCCCCCGAGACCACCCAAATAGTGGCCTTGGGGGGTTGGGAAACTGAAACTGCCTCTAAAGGCAGTTTCGGGTCTGCCCATCCCTAGGGTGGCCTAGGGTGGTGGGTACCCTCTTAGGTGCCTTTGGGTCGACGTTAATTTTATGCTGGGGCCATCCGAAAAATTTCAGATCAATCTGAGCTCATTTCGGACTCCCGGATTGGGTTTTAGCATGGAATTTCTTGTCGGTTTTTCGCACACTTGATTTTTGGTGTTTTGGAAAATTAAAATGTTGGCTATATGTTTGTAGTAATTGATTGTAGTAGGGCTTTGTGATAATTTTGTGTATCATAACGTTTGATAAAATTCCATCTAATTACTATATGTATCAATTAGACGGGGTTACGGAATTGATACTCATAAGTTTGTAAGTTCTGTGATTGATATTGCTTAGTGGCTATGGTTATGTTGGATTTGTCACGATGGATAGCTCGGAATATGTAGTATTAGATGTAATTCTCTATGATATAATGTATATTCATATTGCGTAGCAAGCGACCGACATATGAACTGCTGTCAGTGCGGCTTGTATTATTCTTTAGGGCGCATCCAGATTACTAACGTAGTCACCGTTGTATATTCAGTTTTTCATTACATGCACTCGGATTACCTTGCGGCGGAGTGCTCGAATTGCCGGGTTATAAAGGGAAACGGGTTTCCATCTTATGGCGTTGAGACCGGGGTGCCATACTCTAGAATTGGCAGGCAATTCGCCGCACTCGTAGGGGGTATAGGATTGACCCGTGAAGGGGTGCCCAAGTCACCGGATTTTGGAAGTGCTAGGTGGCCCACTCATTATGTTGATTGGGGTTGCCTTGCTTCTGGAATTGGCAGGTGGCTTTCCGCACTCGTAGGGGTCTAGGATCTGTTGGGATTCCATAGCACCCTACTGGGTTTTCAAAACATCGAGCATGCTATTTTCAAATATATTCTAAGGTGCTAAAGAACCATAATTTAGGATCTAGCAAGAGTAATTAGACAAACTAAACATGTAATTAAACATTACATCTAAGTGAATAAGTAATACAACCTTTGTAGACCGGTCCTTCACTTCTAAAGCTCCGTGTAATAGTCCCTTCGCACCTAGTAGTGAACATCCGAACTCTAGTATGGTTTCACATGAATAAATGAACAACCTCGCTCAAAGTCTTCGAGACCGAAGATGATCTACATCGAGAAGACTCAAGCTCATGCTACCTCTTCACTAATGGTAGATCAGTGAAGCAAACACCCTAAACCAAATGGCTAATAGTAGAGGATGATGAAGTACGAAATGGGCACTATTTAGATTTTATTTTCTCACAATATTTTCTCACTTAGAAAAAGCTACCAAGCTTTTCCTCTCATGAAGAAGAAGATGAAGAATGAAGATGAAAGAATGAACTCATGAGGTGAGAATAGCAACCATGGGTGAGTTAGTGTCATACACTAACTCATGTAGAGAATAAACCATGGCTAACAATAATGGTTAGGTTAATAAATATTTACAAGTAAAACAAAAATAGTGGACTTAGTTAAAGATGCTTCAAGCTTCTCCAAGCTTCCAAGCATGTGACTAAATACCAACTAATTTGATTTACTTTAAATAAATAAAACCTTATCATTATTATAAGCATGGTGTGAGTCTCATACACCCATGTTGCATGTGGCATCTAGCATGACACAAAACAATGTACATTAATATATATCACATATATACTAATTGTACACAAGTGAGAAAAAGAAAAGTTTAAGTGGGCTAATATTATTTAATCTAAATTAATACATCAAATACATAATTATACATTAAATTATTAAATCAACACTTGATTTAATAATCTGGCTATATCATATACAACCGACTAATATCAAATATAACAATCTATCGAATCAACACTTAATCCGATATCCCGGCTATATCACATACAACCGTCCGATAACACATATCACGATAATAGAATGCGGTATCACATACACGTATTAATCTCGGTCCCGCACATATCACATATGTGCTCCTACTTCATTTCGCATGAACCTGGAAACCTCTGTGTAGGACTCTAAAGACTCGTCAATACGCCGGCAGTAGGTGATGATCATATCAAACACCCATAAGCCACAAGCGGTCTGCTAAATGTTAACGGCCATCCGGGTATTGAGTGATCAGAATATCAACAAGCAAGCATGCTCGTACTCCTGCGAATTCAATTGGTAACACTACCATATAGTCCGGTATGTTCGTCAGATATGTCGCATATCGTAGCTGGGGGTGGTATAACGTCAGACCCCTATAGTCTGATAAGTCATGCCGATGCAAGGTCCATAACGGTTCGAGAAACTACTGATAACACTTACCAGTAAATCTCAGCAACCCTGACCAGGGATTTCATGTTATGGCTAATCGAGCATAGCTCAGCATCAACTCCCAATACCGAGAGAGACGAATCCCCTCCTATCGCTCATTGCATCCATGTGACTCGGTACTGTACCCAAAACCACCTGTTTGCATGACTCGGTAGAGCCGTGGTAGGGTGGAAATCAAAGCACAGTAGGAGACACACAAGACTCTATAACGATCTCGGGTCGACAGACTAACCTGTACCAGTGTTACCAGAGAACTGCTATCTGACGATAGGTATAATACCATCTAGGAGATCTCGGCGAGTTCGTTCAGTGTACTCAGTCTCTACTGAGCACCCGTATACCATCTTTGATGTCAAACACCAATGGATGTGGGACCATCCATTGCCCATCATATGGGTCAAGATGCGTATACGCTAGTCTACTCTGGAATATCAATGCCCTGTCTCGATACACCTTGGACTAAGAACAATTATAGGGTGTACTTATGGACTACCCTAGGCCCCACTAGTATGATCTCCATCATAGCCCTGGTAGTCAAGTACACATCCTAAGGGCTTTGTCAACATGTGAGTGTAAGACAGTATCACTTATACAAGTCAACATGTTAAGACAAAGAGTAACCAGATAGCATATTATCATGTCGAGCGAGAGAGTCCTCTCTATATATGTCCAAGCATCCACTATAATGTACATCTCATGTACAATAATGGCCTCTAGGGCATACATATAACTAACAATCTCCCACTTTCACTAAGGCCATCTATTATAGTATCCAATACCCAACAATATAGCAGTGGTTATAGTATCCCATACTCAACCATCCCAAAATCTCTCAAATAGTATTTTGGGAAGAAAGCCTTGGTGAGTGGATCCGCCGTGTTATCTTTCGTGTCAACTCTCCTTATCTCGATCTCTTGGAGATCAACCATCTCCCTGATCAGGTGATACTTGCCTCAGAATATGTCTGGATCGCTGATGGGACTGGTGTTCCTAGGCCAAAACCACAACTCCATTGTTGTCAGAATAACAGTTATTGGATGGTCAATAGTAAGAACCTTGTTCATCTAATGAACAAGAAATGTCCAGACAACCTCGTTGGTAGCAATGTATTCAGCCTTTATCGTCTAGTTTGTCACGGTATCTATCTTGGAACTCTTCCAACATACCGTCCCTCCACTGAAGGTAAAGACAATGCCTGTGACTGACTTTCAGTCGACCATATCACTCTGGAAACTCAAACCAAGAACATTCATTTAGTGCTTCTCAAGTACTTAAGAATGTCTTACACAGCTGTCCAGTGATTCTCCCAAGATCCGATTGATTCCTGATCACTACATCTAGTGAGTCATCTATATCTGGTCTGATACATAACATCGCATACATGATAGATCCTACTGCCAAAGCATAAGGTATCCCTTGCACGCGAGCTCTCTTCAAATCAGTCTTGGAAGATAACTTTTTGGAGAGAGTGGTTCCCGAGTAAGTGGGCGAACCGCCACGCTTAGAATCCTCCATACTAAACCCCTTTAGTATGGTGTTAATATACCTGGATTTAGGAAAATTCCAACATCCACTTAGATCTATCACCATAGATCATAATCCACAAGATGTAGTAGGTATCATCCAGATTTTCCTTGGAGAATCTAGGTGATAAGAGGAGCTTGACCGAGTGTAGCATAGAAAACCATTTCCTATCAAGAGTATGTCATCTACGTGCAATACGTGGAAGGCAACCTTACTCTCTACTACCTTCTTGTATATACAAGGTTCATCTGCCATTTTGATGAAGTCAAACTCTTTGACTGTTACATCAAAATAGATGTTCCATCTCCACGATGCTTGCTTTAATCCTGATGGAATTAAGCACAGCTTTGAAAGTTTCAACTTTTCTATTTACACCAAGAATCTTCTCAAGATCCAATTTGCTCCCAATGGGTTTTACCCCTTCAGGTGCAACATGCAAAGTCATACTTTGTTGGTGTATATGGATTCCATCTTTGATTGCATAGCATCCAGCCTTTTCACAGAGTCCCTACTCGTGATGGCGTGCCTGAACCTAGTTGGGCCATCATCTACCATGATGCAATCCCCGCTCCCACTGTCACCGAGAAGACCGTAATATCTTTCAAGTGGATGAGGAACCCTACCAGATTCGTGGAGAGGCTGAGGTTCTTTGGAGACTATTGAATCTTTTGGTTTTATCAAATCATCAGTTGTTAGTTTGTCAAGCGGGAACAACTTCCAGTTCTACCTTATGACCACTAATTTCTTCACAAGAAATTCCTTTTCTAAAATGGTAGCATGCTGAGGAAAAAACACCTTTTGCTCCTCAGTTAAGTAGAAGATATTCCCTTGCGAATGTTCGGGATATCCAACAAACTTATACAGAATTGACATTGCCTCGAGCTTATCCGGATTTTGCTTTTCAACATAGGCCGGAAAACCCCAAATCTTAACTCGTTTAAGACATGGTCTCTTTCCATTCCATATCTCATATGGAGTGGTAGGCACTGATTTGGATAGAACCCCATTCAATAGGTATGCAGCTTCTCAAGTACATAACTCCAAAAAGAAACAGGTAACTCAACAGTACTCATCATAGAGCGCGTCATATCTCATAGGGTGTGATACCTCCGTCCGGATACACCGTTGTGGTGTAGTGTACACGAAGGAGTAAGCTGAGAGAGAATCACATTCTCCTTTTAGAAAATCTATGAACTCCATGCCCATGTATTCACCTCCTCGATCACATCGAAGGATTTTAATACTCTAACCCGTCTGGTTCTTAACTTCAAGCTTATATTTCTTGAATTTCTCAAAAGTTTCAGACTTGTGTTTCAGCAGTTCATATGTTCGAATCTTGAGAGATGATCAGTAAATATAATGAAGTACAAAGAACTAACCTTGGCATTTGTAGACATAGGATCGTATACATCATCATGTATGCGTCCCAAGAGTTCAGCAACTCTTTCTCTATTTCTAGTGAACGGAGTATTGGTCATGTTACCTTTGTGACAAGACTGGTAAGTATCATAAGATGAAAATTTGAACGAATTCAAATATTCATCCTTATGTAACTTAGCTGGTTGTGTTGCATAGATATGACCTAGTTTACAATGCCGCAAGAAGGATTCGTTCATTTCTGAACTACTCTTCTTGTGTGTGTTCTATATACTTTCAACTGTGGTTTGATTTAGAACGTATATGCTATTATATAACGTGCCTAATCCAATCAACTCTTGATCAAGGAAAATGTTCATAACATTGTCCACTAATACAAAATTATATCCTTCTTTAATTCATTAAAGAAACCGATGTAATGTTGTATATCAGATTCGGTATGTAATAACATTCGTTCAGAATCAATGTATTAATACAAGGTGATATTTGCCAACTGATTTGGCTGCAACACTTGCACCATTCTCTACACTTAGAGACATATCACCCATTCCCAGTTCTCTACCTTTCTGTAGCTCATGTAACATATTACATATGCGGGATCCTGGTCCGGTATTACATACCCAGGACGTAGAGGATACTGAGAAACAGTTCTTGGTAATGAACACACCCGAAGAAGATGCATCAACATGCACTTTTTTCAATTGGGTCGCGTGGAAATACAGATATTCCCCTATTTCTGCTCGGACTTATAACAATTATAAGATAGAGCGGAACCAACGTTCCCTAGCTCGGTATAATAAGTAGGTTCGGTCAATGCATCCATATTATTATCTTGATTAAAGCGTGACATGGTCTCTACCAGGAGAGAGAGAAAAGAAAACACTCTGCTTGCGCTCTTTTTGCAAGATTAGATTGGTTAATCAGGATGACTCCTACTGTTTTTATCAAATCTTCCATCAAATCCTAAAAGGTAAGACTAGCCAGGATTAATTACACCTTACAAGTTCGCCAATTTTTCGGCCAGGCCAGTGTCGGTACTTTGAGGGAGGTTTCCCGTGCTTTCGTACGGACCTAATTAAAATAAACCTCGTTTTTCCAGGGGCGTAACCCCGTTAACACCTTTCTAGACACCTACTCGATCGGATAATTGTAATGTGTAAAACTCTCGCAGGAGTAACAATTACTCGCAGTGGGTATCGGGATCCAACTATCTCATACAAAGTATGCAATCTTATTGCAAATTTCAACACTTGAAATTCCCGATTATGGTTTTTACCCCTAGCACTTATGACCTTGACTATAATCAACATATCATAAGCACTAGTCAAGTTATACCCGTCATTTCGTAATTAATTAGACCCACCCAAATGACCCTTGACTATAATCAACATAATCACATGAATGTCCTAACTAATCGCATCATATGCTGTGTAGAAAGACATCACTTAGCTACCGTACACTACGCCTTGACTATAATCAACATACGCAGCACGAATACTAAGTACTCTACTTCCTAAAATGATGGAGGGTCTGCGAATGGTTTTATAAAAACCTTTAACGTTTTGAACTTGATATCGTTGTAGAATCGAGTGGTTTTGAAAAGGAGTGTTTTTTAGGCTTATACTAGTTTTGCTAAAGAGGTCACTCCCAGTGAAGGGATCTCGGCACTTTCCTTATCGAATAAGGTGCTGGATATTCTGTAAGGAATACTGCTATGCAAAGCAAAAACTATAGAAGCAATCAAAAGACAAACCGAATGGGTTGTAGCATCTTCCAGTTTCGCTAAAGAGGTCACTCCTAGTGAAGGGATTTCGGCTCTTTCCTTATCGAATAAGGTGCTGGATATTCTGCAAGGAATACCGCTATGCAAAGCAAAAACTAGAGCTACCTGTTTTTAAAACAAGTTTCTACAAAATCTTTAGGTTTATTTTTCTTTCTTTCATTAATCACATTAATGAAATCCCATCAATTTTATGCTTCCCAAGCATCACAGAAGAAATGAAAGCATCAATATTTATTATATCTCAGAATAACAAGTGATTACATCACAGAATATCAGCTGCGGAAAAGAATATATGAAATATTGGATATACTAGAATTTCCATATTTTAAATTAAGCCAGTATAAAACACGGATTCCACGGTGGCGATGAATAGAAAAACCCACATCCCTAGACCCCTACGAGAGCGGCAAGTAGCCCTACCAATTCTAAAGTTAGGAGACCCGGTCTCGACTCCTCGAGATGGTCTCCTACTGGACCCTATAACCCGGTTGCTTGTGCTCCCTTCCTTGGGTCTATCCTAATGCGGAAAAGTAAATAATATATATCAACGGTGACATCTTCCTCAATCCGGAAGTGCCCCAATAAAAGAATATTACATACAAGTTTTTACATGAATAAAAATGAAAAACTCTCATCTCACATAAAAACCCCCGGCTATTCAAATACGACAATCCAATATAACATATCACAGCAACACATAACATCACATGTCATCAACGTAAGTAAATATGCATATCCCAATTGTCGTTGACGTATAGCAACGAAACCGGCGATACACCACATATTACACTTACGGTCACAAAAAAAGAGAGTGAAAACTACAACAGTTGGAATCCGTAACCACCATAGACATCATAAACCCGTAATATCTCTTATTGCAAATTTCATGCCCAATAATATGAATTCCATAGATATCGCAGGCCTAACAATTATAAACCCCGCATTTTAGTCTTGATATCAATAACGCTTTTCAATATCAAGTCGGGAAATTCAACAAGATTCCCGACATCCTGATCGAATGCTCGTCAGAAACTTTAGTAGACGGCCGCACTCTCTATGCCGTCGACGAAGTGCACTTAGGCGGAACACCGCAGCCGCGAGCACCCGAACGGATGCTTTTGGCGACGGGATTCTCCTACAGTCACTTGGTCGGGGCTATGGGGCATGGCTATCTAGTAAGGTTACCCGGTGAGTATCCGCGTACGCTACGTAATTGCGACGGACTTTTGATCACATCAAAATCCCGTGGCTACCGATCAAATGAGACTAAATTGCTAGATTCATAAAATTCAAATGTTGTGGATTCCAAGTATTGTATCCCATCACAAATATCCGGATAACGTTAAACTTTTGGATCGATTAATCAAAATCCCACAATTTCACGAGAGCTCAACACTTGAACACAGCTCAAAAATACCCAGAACATGCCACAGCACCTATGGACCAACTGTAGAAGAGCAAACTCAAGCCTCATTAATGGCACCATGGAACTGCCGCAAACCCTAAGGTTCAAAGCGGTTCCATTGTCATTATATCGAGTTAGGGTTTCATTCTTCTATAGGGTCCACAGAAATGCTTGCATGATTTTCCGAATACCTTAAACTTGGAAAAATGGGTATTTGACATTCGTTCGAACTTTTTAACTTCGCCTAGATAACATGTGAAAACCTGAAAACAATGTTAAACTACCAATACAAAACACTCTGAGTTGCCTATTCAGTAAAACTACATCACATGCAATTTTAGAAAAAACAAACAACACCTGAAACATCAAAACCCAGAGACTGGAACATGACAAAAATTTGAACCAAAAAATCCCTGCCTGGGCCGGCCTGATCGGTTTTAACCCCCTTCTGCTCGGCCAAAATCCGAGCAATTGGTTTCAAATTTCTATCATGTTCATATTATATCTAATACAATATTCTGCACTTTTTTTAAAAAATTTCGAGGCCATATAAAAATCGACAGAAACTGGGTTTGTGTGTTTCAAATTTCGGAGTAATTTCGGTTTCGTAATCTAACAAACACCGTCTAATACTCTAGCCCGGCTCTGATACCACTGTTGGGATTCCTTAGCACCCTACTAGGTTTTCAAAACATCGAGCATGCTATTTTCAAATATATTCGAAGGTGCTAAAGAACCCTAATCTAGGATCTAGCAAGAGTAATTAGAAAAACTAAACATGCAATCAAACATTACATCTAAGTGAATGAAGAATACAACCTTTGTAGACCGGTCCTTCACTTCTAAAGCTCCGTGTAATAGTCCCTTCGCACCTAGTAGTGAACATCCGAACTCTAGTATGGTTTCACATGAATAAATGAACAACCTCGCTCGAAGTCTTCGAGACCGAAGATGATCTACGTCGAGGAGACTCAAGCTCATGCTACCTCTTCACTAATGGTAGATCAATGAAGCAAACACCCTAAACCAAATGGTTAATAGTAGAGGATGATGAAGTACGAAATGGGCACTATTTAGATTTTATTTTCTCACTTAGAAAAAGCTAGTAAGCTTTTTCTCTCATGAAGAAGAAGATGAAGAATGAAGATGAGAGAATGAACTCATGAGGTGAGAATAGCAACCATGGGTGAGTTAGTGTCATACACTAACTCATGTAGAAAATAAACCATGGCTAACAATAATGGTTAGCTTAATAAATATCTACAAGTAAAAGAAAAAAGAGTGGACTTAGTCAAAAATGCTTCAAGCTTCTCCAAGCTTCCAAGCATGTGACTAAATACCAACTAATTTGATTTACTTTAAATAAATAAAACCTTATCATTATTATAAGCATGGTGTGAGTCTCATACACCCATGTTGCATGTGGCATCTAGCATGACACAAAATAATGTGCATTAATATATATCACATATATACTAATTGTACATAAGTGAGAAAAAGAAAAGTTTAGTTAAAGTAAATTAATATATCAAATACATAAATATATATTAAATTATTAAATCAACACTTGATTTAATAATCCGGCTATATCATATACAACCGACTAATATCAAATGTAACAATCTATCGAATCAACACTTGATCCGATATCCCGGCTATATCACATACAACCGTCCGATATCACATGTCGTGAGAATAGAATGCGGTATCACATATACACATTAATCTCGGTCCCGCACATATCACATATGTGCTCCTACTTCGTTTCGCATGAACCAGGAAACCTCTGTGTAGGACTCTAAAGACTCGTCAATACGCCGGCAGTATGTGATGATTATATCAAACACCCACAAGCCGCAAGCGATCTGCTAAACGTAACGGCCACCCGGGTATCGAGCGATCAGAAGATCAACAAGCAAGCCTGCTCGTACTCCTGCGAATCCAATCAATAACACTACCATACAGTCCGGTCTGTTCGTCAGATATGTCGCATATCGTAGCCTGGGGTGGTATAACGTCAGACCCTAATAGCCTGATAAGTTATACCGATGTAAGGTCCATAACGGTTCAAGAAACTACTGATAGCACTTACCAGTAAATCTCAACAACCGTGACCAAGGATTTCATGTTATGGCTAATCAAGCATAGCGCAACATCAACTCCCAATACCGGGAGAGACGAATTCCCTCCTATCGCTTATTGCCTCCATGTGACTCGCGATTGTACCCAAAAACCACCTGTTTGCACGATTCGGTAGAGCCGTGGTAGGGTGGAAATCAAAGCACAGTAAGAGACACACAAGACTCTATGACGATCTCGGGTCGACAGACTAACCTGTACCAGTGTTACCAGAGAACTGCTATCTGACGATAGGTATAATACCATCGAAGGGTTCTCGGCGAGTCCGTTCAATGTACCCAGTCTCTACTGAGCACCCGTATACCAACTTTGATGTCAAACACCAATGGATATAGGATCATCTATCGTCCATCATATGGGTCAAGATGTGTATACACTAGTCTACTCTGGAATATCGATGCCCTGTCTCGATACACTCTCGACTAGGAACAATTATAGGGTGTACTTATGGACTACCCTTGGCCCCACTAGTATGATCTCTATCATAGCCCTGGTAGTCAAGTATGCATCCTAAGGGCTTTGTCAACATGTGAGAGCAAGACAGCATCACTTATATAAGTCAACATGTTAGGACAAAGAGTAACCAGAGAGCATACTATCATGTCGGGCAAGAGAGTCCTCTCTATATATGTCCAAGCATCCACTATTATGTACATCTCATGTACAACAATTGCCTCTAGGGCATACATATAACTAACAGGATCTGATATTATGGCCTATCCACACGACCGGAAAAATTGCGTTTCATATTTGGCTCCATTGAAATGTACTTTTTCTATATTATCCGCATTTCCAATCTATGTTTGCTTCTGCTGTGATGCTTCTGTGATGTTATTTGATATCATGCTTGAGACGAATGTTACTATATATATATATTATATATTTAGTAGACACTATATATGTTTTGCATCCGCGCTAGTCCTGTCCCGACCCTGCCGTAAGTTAAGTAAGCTTACGGTGAAGACCCGGGACCCTGTGACGAATGCGGAAGGTATATATGTGTGTGCCTATTTTTGTTTCTTTTCTGGCATGATATAATTAATTGATGGGATTGCATTAGTTTTGATTGATGCAAGGAAAATAAACCTAAATGATGTTTTCGGAACTAATTTTTAAAACTACTCGGTTTTCTTCAAACCCATAGTCATATTCTTTTGCTTTGCATTGAGGTATTCAGTTAGGAATATCCTGCACCTCATTCTATGAGGGAAGAGCCTTAATCCCTTCAAAGGGCGTTCCCTCTTAAGCAAAGGTTTAGTTTTAAATGTGGAACCTAAACCACTCCTTTTCAAAGCTATTCGGTTCCTTCAACGATATCAAGTTCATTACGTTAATGGTTTTTTGCCAAAAAACAGTCGTAGCCCTCCATCATTTCCTATGAGTAGTAGTTAGTATTCGTGCTACGTTTGTTGACCTTGTCAAGGCGTAGTGTGCAGTAGCTAATTGGTGCTTATTTATAGCATTAGATGCGATTGGTTAGGAAAGTCGTTCGACCTTGTTGACCTTGTAAAGGGACTGTACGGGTGGGTATAATACAATCAAGATAATGACGGGTTGAATTTGACTAAGACCCTTTGACTTGTTGATCTTGTCCAGGTCACTTGGGTCCTAGGGGCAAAAACCATATCGGGAATTTTAACCATAAAAGAAACTTTCCAGGCATGCGCATACCTTCTGGAATATGGTGACTTGAGTGGCTTCCATCAAGTTATCACGCGATGATAGTTGGGTCCCGATTCCCACTGATGAGTAGGAGTTACTCCTCGAGTAATTTTTAGATTATCCCGACTAATTCTCCTTTTAGGGTTTGAAAGTGAATTCGAGGAAACAGCGGGAACCATCCTGATTAGATAAAGTGATTAACCAATCTAAATTAGGTTAGATTGCATGCTGAGTGTTTCTTTTCTCTCTCTCTCTTTGGTAGTGACCATGATTTACCTTTAAGTAAAACTCATGAACCAACTTAACCGAACCTTCTTACACACTTTGGTTTTGGATTGTCAAAATTCACGAAAAAATCGCATATATCCTTACCACTCTTAGTTTCCGTTTGCGTTTCTTTAGAACACTCAGTATTACTGTGGAAATCCATATTGCTTAGAAAGGCCATCTTGTATAGTTACATATAAGCTCGAAGAAACGTGTTTCAATTCGAGAATGGCCATGGGTTCTGGAGAAATTGAATAGGATTATTCGGTTGTCTTGTATTTTTACCTTCTCTCAGGTTGTGAGGGCTCTTAGTATTAGGAGAATACACATATTACGTTTATTTGATAGTCTTCTTCCAAATCTTAGGCCAGAGTTGAATGGTAGAGAAAGAAGAAAACCAATTAGCCAAAGTGTGGTGTACAGAAGATAAGAAGTAAAGACATATAAAGGGATTAGAGTGTGGGTAAGGAAATTTGCGACTACCGTCATGAATCTGGATAATGGAAGTGGCATTACTAGGAATACCCGACCACCCCCTCGAAACTTTTTCATGTTTCAGTTTTCTTGTGCGGTATTAATTGAAAACCGCTTTCCCAATTAGATTTTGACTCCAGCGTATGTATTTACCAGACTTGTTTCTCAGGTCTGTATGGCGTTACAGATGCTGAGTGGGAGTAGAATATTGGGAATTGGGTGATTAGATCCTCAATATCAGAATTCTTTCTAATTAGTGATATTTGAGGAAATCGTCTGGGGTTTGCCTTACGGCAAATATTTGGCTTTGAATAACCGTTGTTATGCACCAATTTATAAAATTGAATATCTGTATCTTTATTTTATAAAGTGAGATATAAATTTTAACATTTTTTTTTAAACATTTACATTTATCGGTTAAGGATAAAGTAAGGTGCATTAAATAACGGTATAGACATTCTTAATCAAAATACATTTTTCAACTTACAACACACGAAATTTGAGTTAGTATACTCTAGGGACTTATACATGGTAATGTATGTTGTCCGATGTCCATTTGGACAAGGGATTGGTACTCATACTATATTCCATTTACTTATAACTTCTCGAGTTTTAGACACATATTTCGTTGAAATACAAGGCCCAAATTTTGAGAAGTTATAGGTATAAGAATAAAGTAAAGAACCATACGTTGGAAGTATCAAGATTCTTCGACGTGATCGAAGATGTAGATACTTGTGCTAGGTATTCCATCACACTAATATTTGAGAACTTGCTTCTCTCTCAAATTACTCATCTGTGGGTGCGCTCCTTGATGAGTAATGCTGAATGGTCTTCTTCTATTTAGGTGATATGCACTGGAAACAGTTGCATAACAATTGAATATGGTTCCATCTAAATTAGTTCCTTAGTTTCTATGTGGACATAGAATGGTTACATATCTTGAGGATATTAAGATATGGAGTTATCCGGTTTTTGTTTAAAAACTAAATCCGGACAAACTCAAGGCACATTTCTGTAATGGTAGTTTGTAGGTTATTCCAGGATTTTTAGCAAGGGATTAGAATTCTACCATTTTCAAGATCAAAGGTTATTTTGATCTTGACTCGCCACCTTTTTTATAAAAGGAACCTTTTTTCAAAAGAAACAAGTGAGAGTATGGTAAAGGTGAAAGTGATTCCAGAACCACAAACGGTTTCTAAAAATTTTGTGGAACTTGGAGATTCAATTGAATTCGACAATCCACTAGCCACTCCGCATATTTAGTGGATAACCTCAGTCACCCGAGAGATACTTTGGTTTCCTCAAAGACGGTGACAGGGAGATTTTGATAACCCAAGTTTGTCACTACTGCTGTCCTTGACTATGAGATCTGCCAGGTAGATAACTATAATGTCATTCTTAATTGAATTTAGAAGTACACGTATATATAACTCTGCCAGAGGGTTGTTGTACTCGGTGGGAGCAGCGGAAGTGTGGTGGGCAAGTTACTTATGTCTACTTATAAACTAAAGCAAGGAGAGCGGAATTGGTCATCTAATTTGAAATGAAAGTCAAGGATTTTGATTTCATCATAACAACAAATGGACATGGTAAAAAGGAAGTAGATAGTGATGTCCTGATATTTGGATGACGTACTCCTGATAGGAATTGATGTTCCTATACTATGATCGGTTATACTATGGTTGTCACAAGATGTTTCTCCACGTAGGATCTGGATAAAATATTAGGGATTCTGGTGAATAGATCTATGGTTTTAGATCTAGATTTCGGAAGTGTCCCAATTCGGATACCTTGACACTATTCTAAAGTGTTTTAGAATGGACAACTCCTGGGGTAGTGGTGTACCCGCAGGAGATGGTGTCGGGACCCGGTTCTTGCTCATGGAACAAAGTGCCACATGGAACAAAATGCAACGCCAATTGTCATAGCAAGGTGGCGGGGGACCCTCTTGAATCCGTTGGGGCTACCTCATGAGTCTGTGGGACCCACTGTAGAACAATGGGGAATCTTCGGAACACATTCTGAAAGAGGACCAAACTGTATTATAAATGTAATTGATGCCACCCTCAATTATAAAGGCGCCTTTTAAGTAAACCGACACTACAAGAGCTTGAGAACTCCGTAGTTAAGCGTGCTAGAGCCAGGGAAGTTCTAGGATGGGTGACCTCCAGAGAATTGGCCCCTGGTCGAGTCCGGTTCACTCCAAAGGACAAAACCGTGCGGTTTTGGCTAGAGCAGATAATACCGTCTGTACTGTGGCGTAGGGTAGTGTTTGAAATACCAAATTATCCAGTGTTCTATTTCAAGAGTGGAGACCGTACCTTGGAACCCAGCATCTACAAAGCAAAACTAAAGAAGGCAGTGGTTGTAGCATTACAAGCGGAAGAATCGAAGCCAGAAGTAGTTTGAGAGTTCGAGGATGTATTCCTGGAAGATATATCATGTTTGCCTCCCGATCAAGCTCTTGAATTCAGCATTGATTTACTACCTGGTGCACAACCGATAATCAAAGCTCCATACCGGCTAAGTCCAGAAGGATTGAAGGAGATCCGCATTCAGTTGGACAAATTTCTCAAGAAAGATTGGATTCATCCCAGTACTTCAAGTTGGAGATCTCCAGTGTTACAGGTGAAAAATAAAGAAGGTTCATACAGAATGTGTGTAGATTACCGAATTCTGAACGAAGTGACGATCAAGAACAAGTATCCACTACCGCGCATCGATGACCTTTTCGATCTGTTAAGCGGGTCTTGTGTATTTTCGAAACGAGATCTCCATGCGGGTTATCATCAGATGAAGGTCAAAGAGTCCGATAATCTGAAGACGGCGTTTAGGACTCAATATGGTCATTATGATTATCTTGTAATGCCATTTGGAATGACCAATGCACCTGCTATATTTATGAATCTGATGAACCAAGTTTTCCAAGAGTATTTAGACAGATTTGTTGTCATCTTCATCGACGACATCCTGGTGTATTCAAAGAATCGGAAAGAACACGCCAAGCACTTACGGATTGTCCTGGAGACATTGCGACAACATCAGCTCTATGCAAAGTACAGCAAGTGTGAATTTTGGCTAGATCAAGTCGGATTTCTCAGGCATATTGTTTCAGGCAAAGGAATCTCAGTAGATCCAGCTAAGGTGTCAGCTGCCAGCGAATGGCCGGTACCAAACACGGTGAAGGATATACGAAGTTTCATGGGATTAGTAGGATACTACCGATGATTTATTGAAGACTTTTCAAAAATTGCAGCACCCCTGACCAAGCTCACACATAAAGATGAAGCTTTCGTGTGGTCAGAAGCATGTGAAAACGCTTTTGTAGAACTCAAGTCAAGATTAACTTCTTCTCCTATTCTCATAATATCAGATCAATCTGGAGGATTTGTTGTGCATTGCGATGTGTCCGGTAAGGGATTAGGATGTGTTCTACACCAGCATGGAAAGGTTATAGCTTTTGCATCAAGACAGCTAAAAGTTCATGAGCGCAACTATCCAACACATGATCTGGAGTTTGCAGCCGTTATCGTCGCACTTAATATTTGGCGCCACTATCTTCTGGGAGAACAAGTGGATATATACACAAACCACAAAAGTCTGAAGTATGTATTTACTCAGAAGGAATTAAACATGCGGTAGAGAAGATGTCTAGAACTCACGGCGGACTTCGACATCAACCTACAGTATCATCCTTGGAAGGTGAACGTAGTTCCTGATGCACTTAGTCGCCAGCCATTAGCAATGAAGCTCACCGCTCAGAGGAAACTACAGCAGGAATTGCACGAATTAGCGATCGAAGTAGATATGCCAGGTAACGCTTTGTAGTTGATGAACTTACAACACCA